>JAQHUG010000014.1:2849215-2966437 GCA_028555095.1 Dicrostonyx torquatus | reverse complement strand
TGGGCATGTGTGTGAGCATCTGTCCTGAGGGTATTAACTAGTGGGACACACCTCTGGGCATGTGTGTGAGCATCTGTCCTGAGGGTATTAACTAGGGGCAGAGGGTTGTGAGAAACACCACTCCCTGGGCTGTGGGCTTAGAGCAGTGAGGCAGAGGGAGGGGAAAGGCAGAACTTCAGCGGCTCATTCTGTCTGACTCCAGAGTCTTAGAAGTGAAGGCCAACCTACACCGCACACTCCAGCCACCATGATGTTCAGCTAAACGTGTGACTCAAAATGACTCGAGGACAAGTGCCTCTGGAACCACAGTGAACAAACCCCAGTTGTTTCTATCAATCAGTTTGTCACAATCATGTCCAAAGCAAATGAACCAAAGAGGTTGGAGAGGAGGAAAGAATGCGACTTTTAGCTCTGTGACTTTCAAATTGTTAATAGTTCTTAAAGATCTACATATGCTATTTTTGAAATACTACCACAAAACTTGAAACCTTTAAAAGTCCTCTTCAAAGAAAACATTTTTTTTAAATTTGTTGACTTTTTAAAGGAAAACAAACTATAAATGTAAGAAAGATTGCTGTGAAGATGGTTGGTGATGAATTCACAGTTTATAGGCTTCTAAAATGATAATTAAAATGTACTCAAAATATGAAAACCTAATTATTTTTTAAATAAAACTGAGGAGTGGTGAGATTGCCTAGCAGATAAAAGCATCAAATTGTCAAGAAAGTACCCAGGGTTTTGAGCATGCCAATGCAGAAGGTTTTGTCCTGCCTTCTACCAGCCAAAGGCTTCATCAAACGACCACTCCCCTCTGAGGCTCCATGTGTGAAAGGGAAGCTACAGGGTTGGATTCATATGGACTACACACAAAAATTAGAACACGACACAAAATTCTAACAAAGGATCTGCATTTTGAGTGACTGGTGAGGACCACCCTTGCTGTCTCTGAATTCCAGCGACTTTCAGAGTCACCACAGATGCAGTCACATGGCTCATCCAAACCAGCCTTAACACACCCTCTGTATGTGTTAGTCTGTGTGTATCTGTGTGTGTGTGTGAAAGAGAGAGAGAGAGAGAGAGAGAGAGAGAGAGAGAGAGAGAGAGAGAGAGAAATTGAAGGTCAACACTGAGTGCCTTATGCTCATCCACCATATTTTTGGAATCTGGGTTCCTCAATGAATCCGGAGCTAATGATTTGTTGAGCATTAGTCACAGGATACATCTTTTCCATCGCCTCAGAGCCAGGACCGCAAACACATGCTGCATACTCAGCAATTTTTAAAGGGGCTGGTGATCTGAACTCAGGTCCTCATGCTGTGCAGCAGACACGTTACCCACTAAGCCACCTCCCCAGCCCTCAAAAATATATGATCTTCACATGACTTGTTCTATAAGACACTATAAGCCATAAAGCATTCTGAGATTCAGCCATTGGTCCCCAAAAGCTGAACAAAGTTGGAGAATCAAACAAGACTCAACTCTTCCTTGAGATCTCTGCAACCCTTGTCTGCTCTCTAGTGTATCAAAGATAGCAAAAGTTGGACCTTCAAAAACACACCCATGTGTGCCTGTGGATTACCGCGGAGTTGCCTAAGCCCACACCTTATGAGCAGCTTCATCTGCCATAACTTAGACTGAGATGGGAAATAAAATGCAAGCGAGGCAAAGAGCTCACTGTGCATGGCAAGACATGTTTTATCTGCAACCACGGCATAGAATTGCAGTCCTGTTGCGAAGACCAGATGATGTGTGCCTCTTATTTATTACCCTTTCTCTGAAAGTTCCTCCACGTACAACTTAGCAATGAACGATTGCAGTGGTTTTTAAAAGGCCTAATGGCTGCTTTCCAGGCACCCAGATTCCTACAAGTGACAAGAGCAGGCCAGGGAATGTCTGAGAATCAGCAGGCAGAGAGTAATGTGCATGAAACAAAAGTAACGGTGCTGGGATGTGAAAATCCGAAGGTGAGATCGCTGAGCATGGGTGCTCAGAGAGAGCCATCACCCAACACTTCACTCTGACTGTTACCCGACTATGCACTCTTCTTCATTCACCACTGACCGGACGCTGTGCATGATGGGAGTGTCCTTTCCATCTCTATTTTTCTCAGACTAATTCTACTAGTGGTTGAAAACATAAAGAAGAAACCCCTGATCACATAGCCGTTTATCTGGCACTGCCCTTATCCTGATGACCATTTCTTAAGCTCCATACATCCATATGTTCCTATTTTACCATGGAGAAGATATGGCAGAAGATGTAGAAGCTAACTATAATTCTCTGTAAGAACAGTCAAACAGGACAACATGGCTGTGAAAACAGACAGGTGTTTCCCTAAAGGCTTCTGCAGAATGGAGTATATGAGGCGACGATCCCCTTCTTGTGTGTGTTTCTGAAAGAACTGAAAACATGGACCCAAACAAGTAAACCTGCAAAGAAGTTCAGAGAACTATACACTTCTACTCACAACAGCCAGCAAATGGGACTAACTCAAACATCGATCAGTAGATAAATGGATGAGAATATGTGGTACAGCCATAAAATGAAATATTCCTCAGCCATAAAGGTCAATGTAGTAATGACACATTGAACATGACACATGAAACGTAAAGAATCTGGAAGTCACTGTGCTAAGTTAAACAACTACACCTACACTAGACATATCCACAGAGACTGATAAAATAGATTAGATGTTGCCAGAAATGGGAACGAAAGAGAAATGCAGAGCACCTCCCTAAGTGAAAATTTGGGAGATGAAAACAAATGGGGGCTAGATAAAGACGGTGGGCACTGAACACCATAACTGTATGACACTGAAATTTATGAAAATGGTCAGTTTAATATTACGTAAAATTCACTTTATGTATTTATTAGTTAAATTAATTAAATAACAAATAAAAGACAAGCACAATTATCAGATTCTGGAACAAATTAGGTCCAGTATCACATGCCATTCATGAGAAGAGAGCACATAGGAGCCCATGATCATAGCCATATGTAGACTTTGGGAGAAATTCTGAAAGAGCTGCAGGACTCAGCATATGAGGGGACTGCTAGTCAAGTTCAAGGGCAACTACTAGAAAAGTCATCATCAGCCCAGGCAGAAGATCCAGGTGGCGAACCCCAATATTTCTTTCTAACCTTGTAGGCCTAACTGTGAAGGGCTATTTTAAGAATCAAATACCATAAATATCAGGGATGTTAGTACATGCCTTTGAAAGAAGGAACTAGGAGGATCTGGAGTTGAATTCTATCTTAGGCTACATAACAAATTCAAGACTACTCTGGGCTACATCAGTGTTTGTGTCTAAAATGAAACAACAACAAAAAAATAACAGACAAAAAAAGCAAAGACCTAATTATCAATGCAACCCCCTTATGACTCGGTGTGTATAACCCTTAACAGATGCTTAAGAGTTTCAAGTATCATTTGATCATTGTGCATAGTAAAAATGTTAAGGATGACAAAGGATAAGCAATGTGCTGGTTGGGTTTGATTCTGATTATGGAGTCAGCTGGGAAGAAACAATTGATGGAATATTTAGATCCTGTTGGAAATAATAGAGGGATGGTCCAAATAATGCTCATTGAAAGTGAAGACCTGCCTGCTCTGGGCAGCACCTTCCCTTGGGTTTGTCCTAAACTGCCTTAGGATACATAGGAGGTCAAGTACAAGAAAGCACGCATTCATTCTTTCTTTCACTGCTCTTCACTACTAAAAGACAAACTGGTTCAAGTCCCTGCTTCCTTAATGTCCCTATAATGTTGGACTGTAACATAGAATTGCGTGCTAAAATCAGCTCTTTTCTGATAAGTTGCTTTCAGTCAGGGTATTTGCCAACAGCAGGAAAAGGAAAAACTAGGAAAACCAACAAAATACTTTGGTACAACATTGGTAACCTCCTCCATAACTTCCTTGGAATGACTCAAGCCCCCATATCTATTTTCATTCATTAGCCTCCTAAGGGAAGAAAGGAAGGAAGAAATAAAGAAAACACAACAGCTAGGATTCAAAATTACTAAACCTTTTGTTAGCTAAATTTCTACCTAAACCTAAGCCTCCCTGTGAAATTTAGTAAGAAGTGCCTCTCCATTCCTCTGTCACTTCTGAATCTGTTCAACTGATCAAGACTGCCTTAGTATCTCATGGCGGGATAAGTACTGATAAGATCCTCATGTCACTGCCTGTAACCTGTGGCCTTTAGAGGTCATCACTTGGATGGTAAAGACACAAGCTCACGGGGAGGAACTGAGCATCACCAGCCTGGACTAGCCCAATGTCTATTTATGTTCCATTAGTCAATTAAGTCATTTGACCATGATGGCATCCCTGGAACCACAAAAGATAACTCATCTTTGAAGTGGATGCAGGCAAAGAGCATACACTGCTGAAGGGAGGAGAAGCAGGTAAAAGATTACAGCATTACACCATGACATCTGAGATTATTTCACTCCTGTCTAGTGGTAAGAAGTGGGCACAAAGTGCATCAACCATCACAGTTCAGCTAGCTTGCGGACATCATAGCCAGGTTGTCAAATTCCAAAGCATGAAAGAGAAACACTTTGGGATACTGGGGAAATGGGAAAGGAAGAGAGTCTATGGCGAGCCGTCCCAGGAGACTTAGCTCTTATGTCTGCCATGAATCATATTAGAAAACTACTTATGGAAACTAGAGCTAGGGTCAATAATAGGATTCTTGTCAGAAGTAAACTTAAAAAGCCTCTCCACTAGACAAAGGCTTACTGCATATAAACCGCCCATAAAACTTACGGAAAATTGAATTCTCACCATCAGGAAAGCCTAAGGCAGATGCTATCTCTAAAGGACAACTAAGCATCCTCATTGATGAAAATGAGTTTGGCCTAAGGTTGTCTGAATCCCTGGCAGAATAGGTCAGCCAGAAATATATTACATTGTGTTTGATACCCAGAACGTAGTTTCAAGCACATGCATCTAATAACCTGATACTTAGACATCATATAGTCCTTCCCACGGAAATGGTTCTTGGTGCACCCTCCATCATGTCAAAGCTTTCTTCCAGATGGTCAGGACTATGGCTGTGAGGTCAGAACCACTTGGAAATCCGGTTCTCTGACATGTAAATATTGTATGCTGGTATGACATACAGGATATCTTAGTGATAGGCCCAGCAATAGGAAAACAGACACAAGCAAATACTTGGACTCACTGATTTCTAGCCAAACCTACTTGGTAAGTTCCAAGTCAAGTGAGAGACCCTATCTCAGAAAACAAGATGAGTACTACATGAAGAACTGTGTCTGAGGTTGCCCTCTGGTCTCCATGCACATACTCACATATAGGTACCTTCACACACACACACACACACACACACACACATGCACATACACATGCACACACATGTACACACATGCACACACACACACACACTGTAGGTAAATATGAGCTAGTCTCAATGCACTCAAGATTGGTCTTCAACAGGCAAGTGGAGATGGTACAGTTATCTTAAAATGTTATAATAACCAAAAAGCAACCTTCTCAGTAAACAATAGAGTAAATTACAATATGAACTGGGAAGACAGTTCAGTGTTTAAGGGCATGTGTCACTAAACCTAACAACCAGAACTCAATTCCCAAGACCCACTTTGTTGAAGAAAATAACTGAATCCCAAAACGTGTCCTCTGACCTCCCAAAGTATGTCATGAGATACACACACACACACACACACATGCATGCGCACACACATGCACACACACTGAATAAATAGATGTAAAAGAATTAAATTATTTCTCAACACTGCTATTCTTACAGCTCTAAATCTCACATGTTGCAAGTACTAACAGCAATATGACAGTAAAAATCCATTAATAGCTATAGCTAATACATCTAAGTGACTATAATTTACAAAAATTATGCACAGTATAAGCTTATTTAGGAGAAAAAATACCTAAACTTATAATATATAATAAACTTATAGTTTATTATATAAACATAAACTAAATAATTGACAATTTATAATAAACATAAAATTACAACTAAAACAAAAGACTCCATGAGATCCAAAGATCTACAGGTCTTTTACTTGTAGACACTCAACACTGTCCCTGGCACCAGCAGAAAGACACTATTCTTATTTATGTGCATATGAGAACAGATCTAGCTTTGATACATTGGGTAAGAACTGGATTTTCTCAATTGGTAATAGCATGCTATGAGAAAGTTAGAATCAGAATGCGGCTGCTTGCACACGGGACTAGATGCCTGAGCTCTCTGGAGGATGGGTGGGGCTAAGTGTTGTGTGCCTATGTGTGCATGTATTTGCATATACATGTGTATGTATGTGTTACAGGTGTATGTGGAGACCAGAAAACAATGAAACTTTGCTGTTGTTCCTCAGGTACCATCTACCTTTGGAGGCAGGATTTCTCCCTGGCCTGAAACATGCCAAGTAGGCTAAACTATCTGGTCAGCAAGTCCTAAGGATCCACTGGCTCTCCTTCTCCAGCACTGGGTTTATAAGTGCCTGTCATCATGCCTTACTTCTTTTTCGTTGGGTTATCAAGAGCAAACTCCAGATCTCATGCTTTTACAGAAAGCGTTTTACTGACCTCCTCTATGTAGTCATGTGTGCTTGCTCAAGTGAGGTGTGCCTTGATGAGACACCTAAGAGGAAGTGAAGGTCTGTTGACTTGAGAACCCAGTCTGATCTCTAGCACCCTCCTGAGTCCTGAGATTGCAGGTAGGCACCACCATGCTCCACTTATCTAGTGCTGGGCTTCAAACCCATGGCTTAGGCTTGGGAAACAATCACTTTATCAACTGAGCCACTCCCTCAGGCACTCTGAGAGGTCTTTAAATGAAAAAAAATAACGACAACTTGAATTTTGCAAGAAAATGGATGGAGTTAGGAAACATTATTTTGAGTGAGGTAACCCAGACATAGAAAGACAATTATCACATGTACTCACTCATAGGTGGTTTTTAAACATAAAGTAAAGAAAACCAGCCTACAAACCACAATCCCAGAGAACTTAGACAACAATGAGGCCACTAAGAGAGACTTACATAAATCTAATCTACATGGGAAGTAGAAAAAGTCAGGATCTACTGAGTAAATTGGAAGCATGGGGACCTTGGAGGAGGATTGAAGTGGGGAGGGGAGAGGCAGGGAGGGGAGCAGAGAAAAATGTAGAGCTCAATTAAAATCTATTTTAAAAATGTCTCATATGTGTCCCTATTCTGAGACTCAACCACCTCCTTGTCCAGGCTACAGTGGAGACTTATGTGTGCTTTTGGAGGCACTTTTGCTACCTGTCATCTGGAGAACCATAGTTCAGCTCCCAGATGTGATCCCTGGCTCCAGTAGAGGATACCAGATCATTCTTAGGATTTTTAAAAATAGTTTTGATCAGTGGTTTCTTCCTTGGGCTTACAGTATGATTTCTTCCCTACATCCAAGCTCAAACCACTTGCACGTTCTCTGATTCAGTTTCTCTTGAAACTCCTGCATCAAATCTCTTTTTTCCGCACAGGTGGCTAAAGTCAGTCTGAGAATCTCTCTGTCTCTCTCTGTCTCTCTGTCTCTCTCTTTCTCTCTCTCTTTCTCAATGTGTGGTGGGGAATTCCTCATATTACTTCCAAATTTGAATTTCTTCACTACCTTCCTAAGGCACTAGGTCACATTCTCCATCAAAATGCCCCTTTCCTAGTTAGTGAATCCAAACTGTTGGGCATGCCCAAGGCATTAAGCATTGACTGGTGCTTTAGAAAGGGTTTTATCATGTTTTCCTTAGTTCAGTCAAATTCCCTTGGTATATAAGCCAAGGGAGGCAGTGGCCCAGACTGGCTACATTCCCTTCTCAAAGTTACACAGCAAATTTATTATCTAGAATCCACTGCTAATGCTCTCATCTTGGCACTGACAGTATCAGGTTCGGTTCAGTGATCCGCACAAAGGGAAATTAGATTCAAACAAACATAACAACTTGTCCTGGAGTGAAAACCAGATGTATAATTTCTCTCATTTGTCCCTACTTTATTTAATAGCCCACATGGGGAGCTTATTTAAAACTACAACAACAACAACACCAAGGCAGCCAGTACTGGGAGAATGCATGGAGCGACTGGCACCATCATCATCAGTTCGCATGCATTCTCCTCTAGGGGCGGGCAATGAAGTGGAAGTTGGGGAGGAGGTGTCTAGGAGAGGAGCACCAACACCCTCTTGTGCTATTTTAAATGTTTATGCTTGTATTGTGTGAAGTATGTGTGTATTTGCACATATATACCTGGGTGGGTGTGCTTGCCTGTGCAGGCTTGTGTGCAAGGCAGAGGTCAGCTTTGGATATCTTCTTCAATCTTGAACTACCTTATTTATTTTTTGACAAGGACTTATGCAGCCTCAAGATGGCCATTTCAGCTAGACTAGATGGCCAGCCAGTGCCCAGAATTCAGCCGTCCCTGCCACTACACATTCATATGGCTTTGCAGGCATATGTACCACTGGAGCATGGACAAGGAGATGGTTGATTCACAGAATAAGGATGCACACAAGGCACGTTTTACATATCTCCTGAGTGCCTGGAGGCATGGCTCAGTTGGTAAAGTGACTGTTTAACAGGCATGACACCCTGGTTTGACACTCCAGCACCAGATAAATTGGACATGACAGTGGGGACAGTGGTAGATACTTGCAGTCTTAGCAAGGAAGAAGACACTAGAGAAAAGATTGGGGTTGCACATCAACAGACCTTCACTCACATGTAGGTGCTGCATCAAGGCAAACCTCACTTCTGTAAGTGCACGTGGCTAAATAGGGGACACAAGAATAACAAGTTCAACTATTTGCACAAAGGAGTGGCCAGGTCCAAAACTCAGAATGGACAGGGCTGTATTTGCTCCTAAAACTATGATACCACATCTAGACATCCAAAACTGAACCAAAACTTTGTCTTCCAAATCTCCACTTTGTTTTCTATAGTCTCTTTCTAAAGTTAGGTTGGCTAAACACACCGGCTTAGTTGAAGAGAAAACATTTGCTTATACAACCCAAGGTCTCAAACCAAGGAATGGTGCAGCCTGTTTTAGGCTGGGTCTTCAGTGAAGACCCTAACATAGAGACATGTCTGTAGCCAGCCTGATCTAGACAGTCCCTTATTGAGACTTTGTTTGAAGATGACTAGCACTCGCCATCACTGCCTCCAGAAAGGACACGTGAAGGCCTTCACACTCACACCCTTCTAACAGAGGACAAATAATCCCCACTACAGGTGCCAGTGAGAAGTCGCTAACACGTGGAAAAAGCCCTTAGCTTTGACAGTAAATTTCTCATGAAGGCCCCTTCACAGAGAGACTGATGAGTCTGGCATGTCCCCATGAACACTGAACAAGACACTTTCATTGTCCCATGTATGTGAAGAGGGAGCATGACAGTCATCTTCAAGATGAGAACAGTTTGAGCACAGGAAGGTCAGTAGACACGCTCACTTTTACATTTACCCAGAGTCTTAGAAATCTGAGCAACAAGGTTCCCAAGCTTGGAAACACCCTGCCAGCTTTGGCCTCACAGGAGAACTAGCTTCCTAATCTCTTAAACACTACTATCTCTAAGGCTGAAGAAGCAGGAATTCTGGGATATTTGTGGAAAACAAAAATTATTGAGTGACACACTAAAACACGGAATGACAGCTGTCTAAAACTAAGCCATGTAAACAAAGTGTTCTCTGAGGAATTTTTTAGATTCATTCATATAGTGGTGTGTGTGTGTGTGTGTGTGTGTGTGTGTGTGTATGTATGTCAGTTCCACTGCAGATGAAATTTCAGGGGGTTGGCATCCATCTGAAATGGGTTCTGGGAATCAAACATGGGCTCTTAACCTCTGAGCCATATCTCCAGGCCCAAAAGAAGTGTTCTTTCATCGAGCATTCTTCATTAGCACACAGTATTGCTGCGTACAGTTCTACCTGGAAGAGGATGGACAATTCTAGTATTTTATTTTGCTTGATTTTGTTCAATTTAGTGAAGCGCCAGTCTTCCACCTCACACTGGTTCTTCCAAGGTGGGTCTCCACAGTTCTTCCTCCATGTCACACTGGTTCTTCCAAGGTGGTCCTCCCCAGTTCTTCCTCCACATCACACTGGTTCTTCTAAGGTGGGTCTCCCAAGTTCTTCCCTAAACCCTGGTGTCACTTTACTTCTTGTTTCCAGTAAAGGAATCCAGTGCACAAAACTGGCTGATTCTATTTGGAATGGTATTTAGTGAATTACATGGCAGTTGTATGGCTGAAAGCAGCAGACTAACTCATTTCTTAAGCAGAGGATTTATAAGGGGCTAGGGAGCCACACACTGAATCAAGACTCATAAAAATGCATCAGAAAACAAGAAGCTAAATACCAGGGCTGTGTCATTCCTTGAGTCATTCTTTTAAAGAGCTAAAGCCCAAGGGAGAGTGAGTGGTGGGCACAGCTTAGGTGATATATCTGTGTCTAGCCCTAACACAGCCACGGAAGTGAATGAGTCCCCAATTGCCTGCATGGCCCTCAGGGGACCTTTTCACCTTTTGGGCATCTGCACTGACAGGCCTATTTAGATCACAGAGTGTGGTAAAAAGATAACTTCTCAAAGAGGGAAAAAAAGAGAACTGGGTGGCTCTAGTCTAGATAGATAAACAAAACAACCCAGGAGTACATAAGGCAGTCAGCATGATCACAATCTCTAACTACATGCTTTTGATGGATAACAATACTGATCATACTTGCTGAGAAGAAATGTTTAGCAATCTATTTATCTCTGGGGCTGACTCACAGCTGATATCCTTTCAATAATACACAGAAATAAAAAGAAGGGGAGAGAAGGAGAGGGAAGAGGGAAGAGCATATGAGAAGAGATGAATAACAGAGAGGGAGAGGAAGAGGAGCAGAAAGTAAGGGGAAGAAGAGAGGAAAAAGAGAGAAGAAAGGAGGCTGGAAGAAAGATGAAGAAGAGAAAAGAGATAGGAAGAGAAGAGCAGGAGGTGTGGGAGAAGAAAGGACAAGGGAAAGTGGAGGAAGAGAGGGGAGGGGAGGGGAGGGATGGGAGAGGAGTGCAGAGGAGAGGTGAGAGGTGAGGAGAGGAGAGGGAAAGGGATTTTCTCAGAGAACAGCAAAAGAACAAACTCTGGGTGTCTGAACAAATCAAACTCAAGTCAGGACAAGCCAGTCAGCTCATCTTAGTGGTATTTATTCATTTGGACAAAAGCAACTCTCTCCAATTTCACAACTTCCAAAAAGGCACTGGGCTGGCGAATTACACTTGGTACAACAGCACTCTTCCAGAGAGTTGGAATGAGATTTTTGGCAGCTAAAGTGTTTTTTAAAAGCCACTGCTTTCTGTGATTGCCCCCATCTCATCATCAATGACTCTGTCGCTGGGAATGACCAATTCAGAGACAATGTAAAACTCCGTTTCTACAGCTCGACAAATCCCATCTAAACTTCTCAGATTTCTCTGGGCTTTCGGCTGTGTTCCTAAGGGCTTCTGATGAGGTTGCCATTCTCTACCAAGACGTATGCCACTTCTGGTTTATGGGTTTATAGATGATAGAATAGAATCTCAAGTATATAGAAACTTGTTAAACTTGGCTTGCTGGAGTGAAGGATGGGGAGAGGATGGATTTGGAAGTGGGATAGACCTGAGTTCATTCATCTCTTCCTCTTACTGCCTCTTGTTTAGAGATTCTCTGAGTCTATTCCCTACAGAAGCAACACACTTAGAATTCACTTGCCCAGGGACAATGATGTTCTATAAAAGCAATGTTCAATACTGAATGGTTTGTAGAGGCATACACAGAATTAAGACACATGCACATGCATGTGCGCTTGCGTGTGCACACATGTGCACACACACACACACCATTACACTCCAGGCAATGTTTATTGAGCATATGCACCAATTAGGTTAAGAGTCTCAGAAAACAATGAAGATTTTTTTCATGTGAGGGATATCCTTAAGAAAAGTGGGGGTGGGTTCACTAGGGTGCAGCTGATTCCCTTTTGAAAAAAAACCACACTTTTATAATCTTTAGGAAATGATTCCTTTAAGCAACAAGGAAAGTTAAAAGAATTCTCTAGTAAATCATTCACAATCATATGGGAATCCAGGATGAAATGATAATTACAAGAAGGATTTTTAAAAAGAGACAAAAGGTGATTCTCAAAGAATCTGATATAAACAGATCAGTAGAACCAGCTTCTTGAAGCCAATGATGACTTCAACAAAGCTAAGAAAACACAGGGTATGAAAAACACATATTAAAATACTTACAAGGTGATAAAAGTTCAGGACCCATGTCCGACCCCGTAATAACCATTTTGTTCAAATAGTAGCTATGAAACATGATCAGTACACAGGTAATTTTATTGAAGATTGTCTTTGAAGGGTGCTAAGCACACACAGGTCATCTTATTTACTCTGCTCACTAGTTACTAAGTTTAATATTATTTTGAAAAGAAAAGATGTATAAAGATATATTTTGAGACATTTTCCTCTTTCTGGATTCTTTTTGTTATAAGCTAGGTTCTTATTCTATATTTCAAAGAAGTAAAAAATGCTGGTCAGAGCTAATACGCAATGAAAAGAAGAAAAGATAAGTGAACATAAAGGGAAGAGACAATATTATCCAGGTATGCTAATGACGTTAGACATACACGTACAAACATAGATGCATACATAAATACACAGTATATGGACGCATGCATACATGCATGTGTGTTTCTAAGAGTCTACCAAAAGAAGTTAGAATAGACAAGTTCAGTCAAGTTGTGGCATATTATAAATCAGCATGAAAAAATCAAAAACATCTTTATTCTTTAATTAAAAAGATTCTGAAAGAGAAATTAAGTGAGCAATAGTTTCTGGGTGGTGGCGATGGCACATGCCCTTAATCCTACCATTTAGGCAGAGGCAGGCAGATCTCTGTGAGTTCGAGGCCAGTCTGGTTTACAAAGTGAGTTCCAGGACAGACAGGGCTGTTACACAAGGAAACCTTATCTTGAAAAAGAAAGACAGGGACAGAGACAGAGAACAACAGTACTCATAAAGCAACACATATGAGGTATTTAGGGGGAATTTTGACTGAGAAGGTGAAAGGTGAAAGACTTTATACTAAAATCCTAAACAAGTGGAAAAAAAGAAAATAAAAATGAAAGGAAAGATATTTCATGTTTGTGGATTGAAAGAATAATGTTAAAACTCCATTTCTATCCACCCCAGTCTACAAGAATATTGAAATTCCAGCCTTTGGGAATGAAGAGAATAAGAAGATACAATATTCAAAGGCATACAACACCACCAAGTCTCTGAGCTCAAAATCATCTTGAGCAAAATGGACAGAATTGGAGACATCCCACTCCCAGACATCAAAGTGTGTCATGAAGCAATTGTAAGCAAGAACAGGGAGCCAGAGGAAAGAGAGACAATGACCAAGGACAGAAGAGGAAGGTGAGAAACAAACACACATAACTTAAGATCAACTGGTTCATTCTTCCAAAGGGGCTGAAATCTCACAACGAGGGAAAGAGATTCTCTCTATTAAAGAAACAGTGCTAGGACAATTAGCTATCCAGCACATGTAAGAATAAAGCAGACACTTATTTATATCATGCAGAAATGTCAGTTAAAACCAGTTGACTATTTAAGTCAAAGGCCAAAAAATGTAACATATATATATATATATATATATATATATATATATATGTAAAGGACAGGGACTTAACAGAAAAATAGACAAATACATTGGATGAGACTCTAAGACTTCTATAGAGTAAAACTCATGAAAAGAAAACAGACAATCAGAAGAGGCACAACTTGAAACAGGAAAGGATGTGTATACATTGTACATCTAAAGGGTTAATATAAAGACTATGTAAGAAATTCAGCAGCAAGAAAGCAACACAGTAAAAAAATTAATGGCCTGAATGGATGCTTCTTAAAAAAATAATAGATAGTGGCTGGAAAGATGCATCAGAAGTTAGAAGCACTGACTGCTCTTTCTGAGAACTCAGGTTTCATTCCCAGCATCCATATGACTGTCTCAACTGTCCTTCCCTTCAGTTCCAGGGGATATAATGTCCTCTTCTGGTCTCTGAAGACACTAGACATGCACAGACATACATGCAAATAAAACATAAAGTTTAATAATAATCAAACTTGTAAAAGAATATACTTATATTCAATAGATACATGAAAGACATCTTATATCACTCATATTTAAAGAAATGTAAATTAAGATCTCTCCCACAAAGAAGATAGGATAGAAATTCTGCCACCTAGCATCTATTGGAACAGTTCAAGGCAAAGAAGTGATGAGAAAAATAGAATTAAATAAGACCCTTAGACACTGTGAATGAGATGTATACTACAAAGTCTAGAAGGAAACCAGATTCAAGTCTCTCACCACACTAAAAGTCTATATATCTATGACTCTATAGTGTTGCTTCTGGAACTATATCCAAAGGAATGGAAGCCCTGTCAAAGGTGCATTTGCATCCTCCTGTATTCAGGGAAGCATTAGTCATGGTAGCAAAGTTACAGAAGAACCTTGTTTCCATAATAGGATGAATTTCTACATAAAACATTGTATAAAGTAAGATGCAAAGATATATAGCCTTTAAAATGAGTTAATTTCTGCCGCATGATTCAACAGGGGTTAATCCGCAGGACATTTGGCTAGGATGAATAAACCAGACATAGAAAGATTAATCAAACATGATCTAATATATCTGGAATTTTAACAAGTTGACTTTCTGGGGACAATAAGTTGACTTGCTTACCACCAAGTCTGATGACCTTAGTTTGGTCCTTGGGATTCACATGATAAAGGAAGAGAAGTGACTCCCTCAAGTTGTCCTTTGTCCTACAACCACACACACACACACACACACACACACAAACACACAAACACACAGAGAGAGAGAGAGAGAGAGAGAGAGAGAGAGAGAAAGAGAGAGAACATGATATATGCACTTACAAACACACACACACACAGGGACATGGACACACACTGGTACAACTAATAAATAACTAAATATATAAAAGAACCCACAAATTTAGTTGACTTCCTAAAATAAGGGAGTCAACATGAGTGGGTTCCAGAAAAGTGAGAAGTTACTAGTCTAGGAGACACCTCAACTAGATAGGAATCAGTTCTGGATCTATTACAAAGGAAGGTGACTATGGTCAGATTCATGTGCTCCATATTAACAACAAAGAGTGTAGTTCATAGGTGCCACCACAAAAATTTTCTCTAGAGAGGTAACACATGGGTGAATTGGCTGACACCACACTAAAATGTTGCGATATGACCAAACTACAATGCTATCCAGCAATGCAATGGACTACAGCATCCCATTCCCAGTGGTCAGGAGTTTTAGCCACTGTTCAAGGCCAGCCTGAACTACATTTCGATTTCCAGGCCAACCTGTGCTACAGAGTAAGATTTGGTTTTAAAAGAACCAAAATAAAGGAATAAATAAATATAATTTAATAAATATAAATTAAAATATTTTGCACATGGTATATGTTTGTGCATATGTTTATGTGTACCTTTGTATGTTATTACATGTGCAGGTTTACATTTGTGTATACAGATATGAATGCTAGAAATAAATCTTAATATTTCTCAATCATCAGACGAATAGAAAGCTTTGTAATGACATTAGAAAAAAATCGTACTGTCTACAAACCACTGATACAAGCACTTGCTATGAGCAACAGTTGATTAATTACTTCACTAATTAATTTCTTGAATTATAGCCTGTGGCAAGTCTATGATAATGGCTTGGTGGATTCTATGCTAAATCTTCTAAATAGCTCATGGCTGGGTCATTTTGGAAACCACACACTTCTCCAAGAAGCCTGTCAATGCTTTGGAAAGCTATACTGAAGAAATTATCAGCAGGGTGTGACTCTGGCTTGGGGTGGGGACACGGTTTGGTGAATAAATTGCTTGATGCATTAGCAAGAACATGGAATTCAGTTCCCACCACACATGTAAGAATCAAGTGTTATAGTATAGATCTACAATTCCAGCTCTGGAGAAGCTGAATTGGGGGTCCTCTTGGAGCTCCCTGGTCAGGCAGTCTAGCCAAATGAGTGATTACCATGTTTTGTTATAGACCACCCTAACTTAAAAAAAATAGGGTAAAAAGTAGTTGAGAAAGACATTCTGTCCTCCAGCAGAAGTACACACACACACAGACAATGCTACAGAGTCATTAGTGTAGGAGCCAGTATTTTTCATGTTTTCTTAATAAAACATTACAGCTCAAGATAAGCAAGAAACAAAAATGTTAGAATCAAAACTACCCTGGAAAGAACTAAATGCTGCAAACAGGATAAAAGGTAGATAGAAGATATATACAACGGCAGAAAGAGCTTTGGGTGACTTGGGTATTTGGAAACTTGACAGCTGACAAAGTAGGGAATACGTGACTGAGTGGAACAGTGTGAATTATTTAGAAGCTGTGAAAGGTAGACCAGATGGAAAGGGATGATGCTAAAGATTGCTTCAGCATCCATTAGAAACTGAATTCCATTCTCATAAGATTCTTTGAAATGATATCCAGGGATTATTTGTCTGTCTCTTAATTATCAGATGATCTCTTTGGGGGAATTGTTTGCCTTTATCTTAATCTTGCTGAAACAGTATCTTAATGTATTTGAGATTGAGCATGAACTCATAATGTAGAAAAAGCTTTCTTTGAACTCCTGATCTTTCTGCCTCGACTTCCTTGGTTCTGGAATGATAGGCATATTGTCAGAGGCTGCTTGTTTGTTCCCAGCCAGCCAGACCTAAAATAACCATACAGAAACTGTATTATCACAGCACTGTTTGGCCTATTAGCTCACGCCTCTTATTGCTAGCTCTTATATCTTGAATTAACCCATTTCTATTAAACTGTATCGCTATATGGCTGTGGCCTACCAGTAAGGTTCCAACCCGTGTCCAGTGTCTGTCTCCTGCGGTGGCTACAAGGCTTCTTTTTGACTCTGCCTACTCTCTCCTCCTCTATCTTTTTGGAACTCCTGCCTTGCCCTACTCTGTGCTGCAATAGGCACAAAGCAGCTTCTTTATTACCAATGGTATCCACAGCATACAGAGGGGAATCCCACATCATAGGCATGTCCTGCCATGTATTTATCTGAAAATCAATGTCTTCGATTTTGACATGTATCAAAATAATAGTTGGATATTAGGTGGATGGCTATCAGACACTGTGACAAACTACAAAGTATAAAATATTAATCATGGAGGACACACAGGTATTCACTCCACAATTCAATCCCCACAACATGGGATAGCTAGCATCTTGAGTTCCGCATATGATAACCAAACACTCTACAACTGAGCTACACTCATTGGCCTCTCTCAGGTTTGTGCTAGAAAATTTTATGATAAGATTTTGGAATGAAGGCAAAGAAGAAAAGAAGTTACTTTGTCTTTTTGTTTTTCAGTCCTGTCGAAACCTCACTTCTGGGGAAGATGACACTTAGGGAGATGAATTGGACAATGAAGGACACAGCTATAGCTCCCACAATGTATCTACCAGAAGTCATAGTAACAGATACATATGTGACTTTTCAGAAGCAAATGGCCATGGACCACTGCCCCCCCTCCCGCCTCTCCTTCTATAGATTTCCTAGAGCCCCGACACAGCATACAGTCCTAAGCTATGTGCAAGGTCAGAATACCTATTGTTTAGGAATATGACTCTTGTAATGAATAATTCATTGCCATTATTGACATTCTAATGAAAGAATACATTATGAGGACATGACAGTATTAATCTACTCAATCTTCCCAACTTCAACAGCAACTACATGCAATATTTAGTCAAATTTACAATTCTTTATCTTTAACAGGAAGGTTATTGATGCACCTAAGCTTTTGACCCTGGTGGCTCCAATGGAGGGAAAATGTCATCTGTGCAGACTGCCATCTACTAAAAACTATGTTTTCTCCACTATGTAGGACTAGAAGTGACATATGGCATCTATTAGAATTTAACGTCTGTGAAGGAAAGAACTTGCATTATTTTTGCCTACTGTAGCATCCCAAACACCTGCCAGAGCAAGGGTATTAGACAGACATGCCCTTGTCTCTGCTTGTAGAAAACATTGCAGCAAAGAACACTCTAAGAAAGTAGTTCTCCATCTTCCTAATGCTAAGACCCTAATACAGTTCCTAATGTTGTGGTGACCCCAAACAAAAAATGATTGTTGTTGTACTTCATAACTCTAGCTTTGCTTCTGTTATGAATCATAATGTAAATATTTGCATTTTCCAATAGTCTTAGGAGACCCCCGTGAAAGGGTCCTTCAACCCTAAATAGATCACAACTCACAGGTTAAGAACCACTGCTCAAAGATGTTTGTAGCTTCCCTTTGTGGTTACACTTTACCTTCATGACAGTCCTAGCCAGCACCCAGATCTAAGTCATCGAATCACAGTTTACACCGCGGGGACACTCAAGAGCTGTCTGTGGTTTTATACTGTAAGGGGCTACTCATGGAACGTCCAAGTGGAGCCTTAGAACCTCTAAGAACAATTGTGTGATGGCCTTTTCTAGCTCAAAAATTTTATTACAAACAATACAGACTGAGAGTGACTCTGAAGAAAAGTGAGTTTGAGATCTCTATTCCTTGTCTGGAAGACTATCTGCCTATCTGTGTGGGGAAAGGAGCAATGGGGAAAGAGTCTAAGGTTAATGTTCCATTGTGATAAGAATCTTATCACCTTGTCCTTTCAGTAACTTACTCTCACAAGTAATTTGAGAAAACAAGAATTACTATGCTTGTTTTGCAAATATGATTAAGAAAGATTATACACAAACTACACTGGGAATCCACTACTGCAATACTCCAAAAGCGATAAGATATGTTTGATATTCTGTGTAATACAATCCAGAAAATTTCTCTTACCTTTTTCCTTCCCCAGGAAGACAGTGATTCTCTGTCCCTACAGAACAGGCTCTCTAAGCCTTAAAGAGACACTGCAGGGCAGCTTGCTATTTCCCATGACTAAGGATCTCAGGCTACCCTGATCCCTGGGACCTCACCAGAATCACAGCTTAGGGCAGAGCGATGACAGCAAATTAATTGTCAGTGAGATCCAGAGAACATTTTTTTTTTAAAAAAAATTTCTTTCCCTTGGTGTCATAAAGGTTATAAAACACAGAGGTCCAGAAAGTTAGCTGTGAGACTATATTACCTAGAAATGACAGGAAAACACCACCATGGTACTACAACACGAGATACTCTGTTCAACTGCCTAAACAAAAATGGAATAGCAATATTACCAATAGTCATGCAGTGTAGAAGGGGGAAATCTTCCACTACGGCCCCACGCCCAGCCAGATTAGTAGTGCTGAGAACCAGAGAAAAGTAGTCTTCCTCAGAGATGAACTCCTGTTTGGTTATCCAGTACCAAGTGGTCAACCCTGAAATCACATACATACAAACAACGCTAAAACAGACTGAGCAGGTTGTATTTACATATTTATGTGCACATGTGTGTATGTGTGTATGTGATAATAACAAAGAAAAAGAAGTCATAAGAAGAGTTGGAGGGAAGAAAGATGATATAATTATTTTAATTTCAAAGTAAAATGAAAACACAAGGTTGGGTCTAACTCAGAAGATGGATATAGGGCAGGTAGCTAAAGAAGCTAAACTTGCTTTATCTAATCTCTTTCTTGTTCTCTCTCTCTCTCTTTCTCTCTCTCTCTCTTTCTCTCTCTCTCTCTCTCTCTCTCTCTCTCTGTGTGTGTATGTGTGTCTCATACACACATATTTTATTTTATTTTGAAACACGGTCTCACTCTATAACCCTGGCTAACTGGAATCTACTCTGTAGACCAGAGTAACTTCAAACTCTCAGATACTCGCCCCTCATTGCTGGAATTAAGGTGCACACCTTCAAGTTCAGTCCAGGAAGATTGCCCATGTGTTCTCTTTTAAAACAGAGTCTCATGTAGCCCAGCTGATCTCAGACTTTATGAGTGTCAAAATATGACCTTGAACCTACGATTCTCTAGCTCTACCCTCTGAGTGCTGAGACTACACACATGTGTAAGGACACAGGTTAATTCATGCTGAATTGGACCTAAGGCATTGTACATTTTGGGAAAGTATTTGATCAAGGACACTGAGATACAGCCCAGTGGAGCACACCAATTTTTAGTACAAAGCAGACCAAATCCCTTTCCCTAACAAAAAGGCAGCTAAAACATTTTTGGGATATATTAGAAAGGGAGAAATTAAAACCTTCAACTGAAAATACATCTCTCCCCTTTACTATAAGACAAAGAGGAATCTTGAATACCTTTTTGTTCAATCCTGGAAAAAGAGACAACTTAGCATAGTTTTAAAAAAATCTTCATACCCAAGTCTCTACAAGTCTCAATTCAACTTTCCTCTTCACTAGCCTGGCAACTCTTAATATGCACATACTTGAATGAGAAGGAAGGTATTAATGGAACCAATAAAAGCAAACAAAACCTCAGCCAGCATGATTCCTCTAAAATTAACTGTTAAAAATTCACTATAATAGTCAAGAAAGGAAATTCCTAGAGGTTTATCCACAGACCTCTCTCAACTTACAGTGGATACTGAAGAGACTCTTCAGTCTCACCAGCCCACCCTCTAAATATGGGCTTTCCTTCACTGCACCCTAAACTTAAAGGGGATTTGCTTCCACTTACAGGTAATAAGCTTCACTTAGTTACCAAGGCTGGCTCTTATTTGGTAGACAATGAGCTACCTGCTTCTGTGTCCCATAGCTACTTTGTTTTGTGCAGTCTCCCTAAAGTAAATGAGCCACTGGAGGTGAAGAAGAGGAAGTTATCATAGCTTAAATACCGAAGTCTGGCCATGAGCAGAGACTTTGAAGGACTTAACCATTTTCTGAGCTGCTTCTCTCTGTTCTCCATGGTAAAATGGCTTCCTAGCCATTTAACAGCATAGTAGAATGCCCTAGAAAACAAGGGAGCTTCATATTTTCTGCATGTTTTGTCTATACTTTTGCCATTTAAATGTGGACCGTGATGTCTAAAAGGAGTTCCTATTAAAAATGCTAAAGTTTGGAGATCCACATCCCCAGTGTTAGTAGTATAACATTTGCCTAGCATGCATGAGGCACAGATCAAATTCTCTGCACATTAAACAAATAAATCAAAATGATGTTTGATATCAGGCAAAGGTTGAATCCTGCACATGTAAGTGACCAGGCACTGCTTTTTTATGAATCCCCCACTTCTTTCTGACAAATATTTATTGACAGCCCATGATGTTGTCAGATACCCACAGAGGACACTCCGACAGGAGCCACAGTGATGGGAATGTGTTTGTGAGACTTCTTTGTGAAAACCAGTAGCCGCCAAGCTCACAGTGAAACAACCAGGGCAATGGGCAAGCTCTCCATCTGGCATTCAGCTCATACCCAGAAACAACTTTCTTAAGATATCTATTTACAAAATGACTTTTGTTTCCACATGTACTTGGAGACTTGTTTAGTCACTGTCTAAAAGGGAAGGGTGACACTGGATGCAATGGCAAGTGGTCCATAGCCCAACTTTGGAGCTTGGGTAAAAGACAAAGAACTAGAATTAGCAGGGTGGAAGGAGCCTGGACTGGATCCTTACCAACTTTGCCAACTATCGGCTGTGCCCTTTTGAAGTTGGTCACTTAAGGTGAGGTCTTGTACATCCCTTGAAGAATCTTGGATTCCACTTTGAATTTAAGACATGATAATCCAAATTTAACAAGGTCAGATGACACAAACACAAAACTTAGAGTGAGAAAACTAGCTCCTTAAGGTGCTCCAAACACTCTGATTTGTGGGTTTGTCAACCCTGGTTTTTCAGGTCCAGTGTACTTCATGGATGCTGAAGTTTAGTGATGTACCTGGAACCAGGGATGATGAGTCACCCTGCACCACCCTCACACGCATGTGCTCCACTGTGATTTTCTGTGAGCTTCTTCACAGTTCTATGGCTGCCACTCACATAAAAATCTCATCAGACCAGTTCTTCCTTTCCCTAAGCAAAATACCTCTTCCCACCCCACAACATACTGGGTGACGATTTGAGGAGAAACATGAGATAGAAAGTTGAGAAAGTCTTTACATCTTCTCCCTAAGCCTCCACGAAGAGCACAAGAAAAGACCCATCAGTTCCAACAACAGATTGAATTACAATCCCCAAAGCATACTAGGGAACACAATCCAATCACAGATGCTCAATAAACTATGGTATATTCTCAAATCTACTTTCCCTTTCCTACATTTGTTCCATTTATCACGGGTTATTTTCATTATCTCAGGCATATAAATATTTTAGCTCAAATATACAATTTAATTAGTTAAAAGTACAAAATTAAAGCCAAAATAGCTCATTTGTTCTGGGCAAAGAAACGCAAAACACTAGTCAACAAAGAACAGATAGATGTGTCATTGAGCAGAGACAGCTGTTATCTCTGTTAGGGCGGCTGCAGTTGGAATTAAGGATGTTATCTGGGCTTCTCACTTAAGCATCAGGGGTCTGGAGTTGTTGCTGCTTCAGAATTAAGCAGCGTTTCATCTCCTTGTGATTCTGAATTAAGCGATATAGAACTCTCTGTAGCTTGTGATCTATTATGCAGGGCCACCTGGAGAGAACTCCCACACATTTGTGCCTCAGAATGCTCTTCACCTTCACCCAAGTTCATGACTTCTCAAACTTTAACCTTTTAGAGTTTATCAAAGATTTAAGAAATACGTTATTAGGAACCAGAAGTTATTTTTACTAGGACAAATCTACATAGTGGTTCTTAGGTAACCCTACTACTGCTTTGAGATGTGGCCTGAGAATAAAAATCTTGTTGAATTTATTGATAATGAGAAATAATATTTATTAAGAGCATGGTATGTTTCAAAGGTTGAATAAAGATGCAATATATAATGCAGTCTTTCTTAAAAATCTCTGAGTTCTGTATTATTGATATCATCAATACCATCATCACCATTATCATATCATAAACATCATCTCCACCATCCCCATCATCACATATTCATAACAACCACTGCCATCACATTATCACCACCATTATCATCAGCAGCTGATGCACAACCAGCAGCAGCACCAGTAGTAGCACCAGCACCATTATCATAAGAAACATCATGACCACTGCCATCATTATCACCATCACTCTCCTCAATACCATCTCCACCACCTCCACAACAGCATACAGATATGGAAACAACAGCACAGAAAATTAAAGATTGCATCTCAAGGTCAATCTACTACTACTAGCTAGATATGAACCAGGCATGTATTGGACTTTTATGCCATATAGCTTCTTTTCAAACAAGTTTGAGTGTTTAAGCTTATGAGGTCATGAATAATAAGCATAGGCACCAATACAGTTCAGAAGCATTATCAGAACATTAGAAATGTTGGGCTCCCCTAAACCTCTATGTCTCCCCCAGGACTGAAGATAGTAGTTACAGTGCTACCCTTTCTGTAGTAGTTAATGGCTGCTGTTTTATTGTTCATGAAAATGTTTGTATTCTTCTACTGTCATATCAAAAATGCGAGGGGTATAAACCAGGGGAACTCAAAATCAGATCACATTATTTGATTTGGTAGGGACATGTCATATGGCATATTTATTGATTTATTGAACTGTTCTACTTCCCTGCTATTAACTAATGCCACCCTGACCTGGTTAAGCAAACACTCCCTATTGCCTTTGCTCTCATCCATTGCTTTCAGACTTTGGCCTTGAGGAAGGTCCTCTCTTTCAGATTTACCAGAACTTCAAAGACAGGTTCTGGACCAGCAACATTCCATCATATGCATTCTAAGGCTAAGGGATGGGAAGATAGCACTTGCTACAAAGGGTATGTTTCAGAAGCATGAGGGCCTGAGTTTGGTCCCAGAAAGATGTAAAACGCCACATTGTTTGGTGCTATATGTCTCTAATTCCCGTGCTGGCAAAGCAGAGACAGACGAATACATGGGATCAATAGCTTGCCAGTTTAGACTATTAGTGAGCTCTGAGACAATGAGATCCTCTGTCTCAGAGGAGATCAATGACATTCCTGAAGTTGGCACCTGCAGCTATCCTTCAGTGTCCACACATATGTAAGCACTTGTCCCAACTCCACACACATTTTTCCTTCCTTCCTTCCTTCTTTCCCTTCTTTCTTTTTATCTTTTTTTTTTGAGACAGGGTTTCTTTATATAGCCCTGGCTGTTCTAGAACTCACTCTATAGACTAAGCTGGCCTCGAACTAATAGGCCTGCCTGCTCTGCCTGCCAAGTGCTGTGATCAAAGGCAAGTGCCACCACTGCCTGACTCTTTTTTTAAAAATAAGATTTCATGTTTTTATAAATGCAGATAACTTGTAAATACCTTTTTCATGAAATGCTGCTTACTCTATGCCAACCTACAAGTGACAACAGAATGAGCAACTAGCTCCTTACCTTGGGGAAGACCCATGGTTTGCTCTTTATCTACTTCCTTGGAGCCATCAAGAGAACAGAAACCTTTCAGGCAAGCAACTGAAATCCCAATGTTTAGATTGCCCCCAGTACCCTGTGTGCAATGTCTGTAATCAACCAAGCCTGTGACACACGTCTGTAATTCTAGCCCTGGGGAAAGAGTAAAAGGAGGATCTTGAAGCTTGCTGTCCAGTCAAGAATGGTGAACATCAACATTCAGTAAAAGACTGTCTTTAAAAAAATATGAAGAACAATTAAAGGAAGACATCCAAAGGTGACCTCTGGCCTTCATACAAGAACACATAAACACAAATACTAATGGTAAGGAATTGTGGGGGAAAAGAGTGAGAGAGAAAGGGAAGGAGAATGAACAGGGCTCCTCCGCATCAGGTAGAAAATTGATGTGAATACAGATAGAGGAAAGAGAGGGCTGAATGATGACCGGACTCCTGGGTCGCCTGTTTTGCCATCTACAAAGGAAGAAAGCTACTTTTCTTTATTACCAAGATGGGGAAAATGTGGCCCAGAGGAAGGGGCCGAGTATCTACTTGCAGCAGACAGTGTCACACTTTATCTTCTGAGCAACTGGGCCCAGAGTTTCTCAGTTTACCGCATATGGAACTGTGGAGAAAATGTCTCATGAGGAGGGGATTCTGGGAAAGAATCCCTCTCACAGGTGGTTCTCTGTGTTTGAATTTCACACAGAGAAAGTGAAGCAAAAGTGTAATGAGACTATGGTAGGAAGTTAGGGATCAGTTTCAGTAACTAAGGGAAGATTTGAGATGAGATACAGATGACATCCTTTGCTTCACCAAGGAAGAGAGGCCAAAGGCAAGGGGAGTCTCCTTCAATCCTTACTTCATAAGATTAAAGGTAAAATGGCAACTTATTTAGTGAGAGGAGAGAATTCTTCACCAAGAGTTTTTTCCTTTGTATTACACAGTGAACTAGGGGGAAATGGGAGAAGAATCCACATTAGGAAATCACTGAGTTAGGTGGGCACAAGTGTGTCACTTCCAAGTGACAAAATAAACCTGATTTGGAAAGAGGGCTTGCAGCATGTTGGTCCCTTTAAATGAGTCACTGGGACTCAGCCTATAGAGGAGGAAGCAGAAAAGAAATATCCAGAGATAGTGCCCCATTGTTTATAAAAGTGGCATATATCAACTATCAAGAGAATACGGGCAATATGGAGAAAATAGAAATAAACTAGGCTCCTCCCAGATGGTGCAAACTGTAGCAACTTTGTCGTTGAACAATATCCATCCACCATCTGATACTAAAAGCCTACACTAAACATATTTTCCTTATAGTAAGCACCCATCCATATAAAGAGACATGGATCCAAGCTGCTATTATGAAACATCAAGTTGAAACTATGAATGGGAGAGGTTTCCTCTCACCTGCTTCAGGTACCCAGAGTATGTTCTGTTATTTATACATAGGTCACCGACTGCAACCAGTGTTCTGATGAACAGTCTCGTGCAGATCACTTAGAATAATTGGGAGCTTATACAATGACCACATGTAGTCATCATGGAAAACTGCATAGAGCCACTGTGGAAATTGCTCTTCCCAATCCTCCCCCTCACACCTGAGGGAAACCTCAGCATAAAAACAAACTCAGTAATTAGGCATTCATTTTAAAACTATACAGCAAAGAAAGGTAATCTCCTTTAGATGAGAATTCTTTGTGGCCTGGCTGCTGTTCCATTAAAGCAGCAACAGAATGTGGCTCGATATGAAGCATTTTTTGATGAACTAAATCTCTTCTGGCATTTCCCCAACAACCCTGGGTCAAGTTGTCCAGGACGTAATAGAAAGAACCTTGGGGACATTTCCCAATCTAGTAGTAATTTAACAGTTCACCTCATTCCATACTGCCTAAACTCATTGTTCAGTCATTTCAAATGTTAGTTGGCAATGTGTTGAGTCATGTTTGGTAGAAATTCTCCAGCAAGCTTCATTACCTAACTAATAAAGCAATTTTGTAGTTATTGAATCATGCCATATGTTTGCTGTATTATTCCCTCTTGTTTTTATTTTGATATGTGATTGCTCAAGAGGGACAGATGTGTTTCATAATCTTAAAAAAATCCTTCCCATCAGGTATAGAAGTCTTGCATTTCAATACAATATGCCCTACTAGGTGAAGGAAGCAGACAAGCAAAAGTACAGGCTAGCATCATCCTAAAAACACAGAGTGGCGTCTGTTGCTGTGTTATCTTAGTTTGCTATAGTCTAGCCGAGGAAAAAGGCAACATATTGTCATCATTCCCTACAGAACAAGCTGCGTTCACTCCAGATTCTTTAGCTGGAGACTTACCTTGGGATAAATAAGTCTATATTATCTTGTAAAAAATAAACAAGTGTGCATTATATGGAGCAATCTGAGCTTTCAAACTATAGCCAGGGTAGTAGCAGTGAGGAGAAATGCTCATAGATAAGACTGACAAGTCACTCTGCAATGCCTACAGTGGCCACTAAGATGTTGGCAAACGAATGCCTCGTCTAGACCTTCTGGCTTCAGAATGGGTGGGAAAAATACACTGGCTAGCTGACAACTGACAACTTAACATAGCCTAAACTCACCTGAGAAAGGAGTGTCAACTGAAGACCAGATTGGACTGTGGACATGTCTGGGGGGGGGATTGTCTTGATTTTTAATTGATCTTGGAGGCCATGTCCACTGTGGGCAGTACCATTCCCTGGAGAGGTGGACCTGGGCTGTATAAGAAAACTAGTTAAGCATGGAGTTAGCCAGCAAGAGTATTCCTCTGAACTTTCTGCTCCAGTTCTTGTTTGAATTCCTATGCTGACTTCTCTCACTGATGGACTGTGACCTGGGAATGGAAGCTACATGAACCATTTTCTCCATGAAGGCTTATTATAATAACATAAATAAAGCTGTGCAGTAGTATAATGGTCTTCTACCCTGTAAAAATTTGTCAGTTGCATTGCTTTAATAAAACACTGATTGACCAGTAGCCAGGCAGGAAGTATAGGTTGGGTTACCAGGCAGGAAGTATAGGCAGGGCAGCCAGACCGGAAGAATTATGGAAAGAGGAAAGGTGCAGTCTGCAGTCATCACACAGATGTGGAGGAAGCAAGATGAGAATGCCTCATTGATAAAAGGTACCAAGTCATGTGACTAAGACAGACAAGAATTATTGGTTAATATAGGATGTAAGAGTTAATAAGAAGCCTGAGTTAATAGGCCCACCAGTTTATAATTAATGTATACCTCTGTGCATTTCTTTGGGACTAAATGGCTGTGGGACTGGGCAGGACAGAGACCTCTGGCAATAAAGCTGGACCAGGAAGTCAAATCATCCTCCTGAAAGTTTACATAGTCCTATTAACCTAAATGGAAAAAAATGAATTGTGGAAGGCAGATTTAACTTCACTAGTATCAATCCCATAATACAATCCTGTGTAAGGCCTGAGAATTTAGCTCAGGGGTACAGCAGTTGCCTATCAAAGGAAGGTGCTGGGTTCACTCTAAACCAATGACTGAAAAAAGTTAGTGTAAAGTCTGCCTAAAAGAGGGACTGAAAATCCATTTTAATTGTTCAAGTTAGATTTCCTTAAAATTACACATAATGCCTTATTGTACAAATCACAGTTTGGGCTTCAGAAAGACAGTATTTGCTTTAGATTCTGCAGTCTTTAAAGCACTAATAAACATGTCTTACTAGAACAATTGTATTGTGCAGATGTACATGGATTGCTGGAAGATCTGGCAGGTTACATCCAAGGCCCTGGTTAACAGATGTACCGCACCACCATGCCTATTTTTATTCCCTTCAAGAACAGTTTATTTTGAATTTTGTAGAATGTCAGATATGGCAGACGTGAACATCCAGAGTCGTGAAGGCTTGACATCCAGTTACCATAGATAGCATCATTACAGGAGGTTCTTTCCACGCCTGACTTCATGCTCAGTGACTGGATACTGGGTGACATCGAGTGGAGATGAGGACACGGCAGTTTTGAATCTTTAAGCAAAAAGGGTTGCAGAGAAGCAAATATGAACCTTACACAAAACTCATCCTCCAAGAATGGTCCCCATGGATAAGTAGGTCCACAGGAAGCATGCAGCCTGGGTAGGGTGTGGAATCAGGCCACAAAGATATACTCTGTGTTGCTGGGAGAGCCATGAACATCATCCTGGCTCTTGCCAAGTCACATATCTATTTCAATCATCAAGATAATCAGCTCCCAGAAACACCTATTTGCTACTCAAAACTGACCAATGAGCTATGCTCTAAAACCAAGCAGTCAAGACAGAGTAATCCCAGCTCTCCCATACTCCACTTGCATAGGTGAACCTGTGTGAGAACCCGAGTGTGAACTCTGAGACTCCACCATTGCTCCTTCACCATGCATCAGTATTTAAGTGCATTTCAATACAGAACTGCTTTATACTTAAAAGATTAATTTTAAAAAGCTTCTTTAGATTATTTTGTACTGAATTATTTTTTAGTCAACTCTATTAACAGTAAGAATAGGAAATTAATCTCACCACCAAGTTTTGGGGTTGTGCAATTAGGTTAACCTTTAAATATATATTAAAAACTTTTAAATATATATTAAAAGCCTTCCCTCTTTTTTAACTATAAAGAGATGCAGCTGTAATTTGTATAAATATGCACTTTTTTTACTTTTATTTTCTCTTTCCATTTCTCTCTCTCTCTCTCTCTCTCTCTCTCTCTCTTTCTGTGTGTGTGTGTGTGTGTGTGTGTGTGTGTGTGTGTGTGTGTGTGCGTGCCATTTGGCTTCATAGTATTCTTCAAAAACCTGGGCATTTGCATGAAAACTATTTTTCCTATCACCATAGAATTTTAAAAAGTCTCTGGAAGAACTTAATGCAAATATCTAACATTACTCAACTAATTAAACAGACACTGTGTTTTTCTTTTAATGAATCAATTATGTAATTATTGATCATTTAATTAATTTTTTATGTAAAATTTTTCTTTTCCAAGCAAGACTGGCTGCCTCATAGTCACAGCCCTATGTAAAATAAAAGTTCAAGATCCCTGCTTAAAAATGAGAAAGTACCTCATGTCAGCAAAAGCCAATAGCAAACTGAGTGCCATTTTTCTGTGTGTGCAGTTTCTTGTGAGCACAAAGCCATATGCTCAGAATTTGGCTCCAATTCAATGCTATCAATGTGTAAAGTGACTTTCGGTCAACACCTTTTGAAGAGATTAACTCCCTGGGAGAGGAGGACAGAGCTGAGCAGAGAGGGAGTAGAGGCAGTGTGCTACAGCACTGCTTTAGATAGCAGCTTAGAGGGCCAAGTTTGTTGTCTCATTTGCCATTGATTCAACCATGATTCTTGAGAAAATCCTTTTCCACTGTGGCATTCTGTTTCCTAACGGAAAAGGCAAGATTTTAACTGTTTTGGAAACTCACACACTTCTCACTGCTGATCCTTATATACATACCTGTAGCATTAAGCATATCATACCAGAAAAAAAAATGAGGCCCTAGAACTTAAAAATTCTGCTTTTATTTGTAGTATTTCTTATTAAGGTGGATGATTAATAGCCCCAAATCAATTCAAAAGTACTATTTGTTTGTTTATTTTGGTTTTTAAAAAACAGGGTTTCTCTGTATAACTTTGGAGCCTATCCTGGAGCTACCTCAGTAGACCACACTGGCCTCAAACTCACAGAAGCCTGCCTGTCTCTGCCTCCCAAGTACTGGAATAATTAAAGGCGTGTGCCACCACTGCCTGGTTCAAAAGCACTCTTAAAGAAATCTGAGTGCAGGTGATTGTCAGGCATTGTCAAAGTTATCAGAGTGACATAACACCTCTGATTTGAGAAAGGAGGCACAAGGGTGGTACCTAAGATACACATGCTCCATTAAGCATTCCACAGCTCCATGATCGTGGGCCTGCAGGTCTGTGATATGGTCCTGCCTCTTAGAGTGTTTACTGCACTTCTAGGGGCCCTGAGTTTGGTCTGAGAACCCACATCAAGGTAGTTCACAACCACTGTTTAATTCCAGGTCCAGGTTTAATTCTAGAATCCTCTTCTGCCCTTCATGAGTACCTGCACACACGTGGCATACATTCACAGGATGTTCACTGCTCAATCCAGAGTCGTCTGTGGGCTTCAATGGTCTGCATTCACTCTGGGATACAATCTCTTTCATGTTGTTGTGTGGCAGCTATAAAACCTGGGCTGTGGGACTTCCACCGCTGGTAAAAAGAGATGATGGTGCATCACATGCTTAGCATTATGGTTAAATAAGGAAGTGGAGCATGACATATCTGCAGACATTTTTCTCTTTTCCAGAGCACAGGTTTTTGCTTCATTGTTATTTTACCTTGAACCACACTGGAACACACAGTATATATGAACATGACAAGGAAGACAAATTAATATTTCCAAGCACAGGGCATTAGTACTGCTGGAGACTTGGACATCTTCTTGCTGTTTATGCATACAATCCCCAGTTGAATGTGCTTTATGTGCTATTACTGATGAATAACTGAAAGTGATGGGACCCACCACCCCTTTGTCTAATTCCAGTCATGGAATGGGCTGACCATGCATGAAAGTGCTGCAGCGAACACTGGTGCACCTGTCCAGCTTGCACCTTTCTAACAAGCCACACATGACCTCACCTCTGGAGACCACAGAAGGGAGGCACCTTGAAGGAGGTTTCTCCCAGCAGCAATGCTCTCCTTTTCCATAGTCAAAATGGAAACACTGGTGCCTGCAGGCCACTGATACTTTAGAACTCTCTGTTGGATTTCCAAATCAGAGCAGTTGTAGCCAGTCAGGATGCATCTTTTTGTATCATGAGTTTAGGTCCCTCAGAGTCTACAAGACATTTTAGGAAAAGGAACCAATGGCTTTCCTTTTTTCTGGCCTGAAACGTGCTGTCCTCCAATCAATAATCTTTCCGATTAGTGGATACTGACCATGACCCTCACCATAGCATCGTGTTCACTTTCACTGGACTTTATCCAATAATCATATTGCCACCAGCTTTAGGAAAGTGCTGGGGATGCTCTCCATGGTTTTTGCTCATAGGATACCTCACCACTCTATTAGTTGTTGCATGAGGAGGCACGGGCAGTGTTCCCGGCACAGGCTGCATTCTCAGCACCCTGCTCCAACCACGGGGCTATCTTATATTCGAAATAAATTATATTATTTTAATTATATTATATAATTATGATTATATAATTTATTATAAATTATATTAATTTAATTACTGTCTAGCCTATTAGCTCTAGCCTCTTATTGGATAACTCTCACATATTAGTTTAACCCATATCTAGTAATCTATGTATCACCACAGGAATGTGGCTTACTGGCATGAGTCTAACCTACATCCATCTCGGGCCGGAGCATCATGGCGATTGTCACATTTCCCTTCTTCCCAAATCTTGTTCTGTCTACTCCACCCACTGAAGGGCTGCCCTATCAAAAGGCCAAGGCAGTCTCTTTATTCAACCAATGAAAGCAACACACAAACAGAAGCACCTTCTACACCAATTAGTCGCAGGTGAGCATAGACTCATCATGTCCATAAGGCTAGGGACATGGGCTTGTGCTCATAGGATGCCTGGCCACTCTACCAATCACAGGTGAGCATAGACTCATCATGTCCATGAGGCCAGGGACATGGGCATCTAGTGTATCTCCCTGGAGAGAATTTCTGGCTCTTGTGGACACCTTTAGAGGACTGGGAGCTCCATCTGAACCCTTCACATGTGAAGTCTTTACAGGTCTCACATTGCCTTTCTTTGACTACAATAAGCATCTGCAATTTTTCCTCTTGTTGTTTCTGCTTTTGTCTTCATTGTTATTTCTATTTTCTTTGCTTCCTGGAAAACTTGGTGTTAAGTTCTAGAGCAGAACAAGAATGATGCTGCTTGAGTCAACAAAGGATCCCATTATGTAGGTGTCATCAAGGATGGGTCTGGTCTTTAAAACATGGGCAGAGGGCCATGCAGCTCAGTTGGGAAGAGTAGTCTGCAGAGCACATGTGAAACCTTGAATTCAGTCCCTAGAAGGGGTAATATTCACCTGCAATCTCAATATTGGGAGATAAAGAAAGAGGATCAAAACACTAAGGCCTTATTTGCCTATATAGTGAGTTGGAGGTGAGTCTGTGCCATATGGGACCCTGTCTCAAAGTAAAGGGGAGTGGTTGGTTACAGTGAATGCTTAGGGTAACTGTTGACCAAGCAGTGTTGATAGGGTCTTATTTTGATCCTTTATTGACATATCCCTTTCCACCAGGTGGTAAGCCAATGTAATGTGGAATGTCTAACTGGAACCTGATCATTTGGGAGATCCAAACCACAGAGGTTTTTTCACAGTGCCAGGACAAGGCAGGGAAGCCTGGGGTAGCATGTCCATCATTTGAGGTTACAGGAAACTGTCTGGATGTAAACCACTGGGAAGGACAGACAGGTAACTAGGAAGTCAGACGCATATACATGAGTCTCCTTAATAGATAGGTTTTTTTTTTTCTCACAAGCTCTGGCAGTTTTAAACTCCACTGGACCATGGGTCAAAATCCAGCTCTGCCTCTTCTTGACAGTTCTTACAAGAGCTAACAGCTACTGTGTGATGTTTAGTGTGTCTGCCTCAGCACCATCCCACTGGGAACAATGATGACAGCAGTAGGAATGGCTTTAATTCCTAGGATATTAAACAAAACAGTGGTTCTAAAAGGGTCCCTTAGAGCATAGTATGTAAGAGTCCTCTGGTGCATGGTCTGGTGGATAGTTTGTTATTTTGTGACTGGAAACAGACTTGGAGGTTATATATGAAGTGGGAAATTTGCTTCAGGCTATGTAAATGGTAGGAAGAAATGCTGTCAAGTTTGTAATGGTGGGTAGATGACATACCAGACAGCTGAAACGGCCCTGCCCGTCACCAGACTGTTCTATATGCTTCCTGTAAGCATCAGTGCTCTTCTGTGCCACCAAGAAGCACTGGCACAGCCCTGCACTTTCTACCTCACTCATGTTGCATCTTGTGTTCATGGCAACTGGATAACATGTGGTACTACTGGCTTTTGAAGTGGGATCAGTGGTGAATGACTCATCTTCCCTGTCATGGAAAGCCACTACTGTTTTGTGCCAAGTCTGTGTTGGGAAGCAAGCATGAGAGTGTGTCCTTGGTCATTGCTGTCAAGGATAGACAAGATCTGGCCAATCATTTCTTTCTGGAATGAAACATGGTAGTATACTAATGAGCATTTGGGTACAAATAATGACCATGTGCTAAAGACATATTCTCTGTTTTCCCACAAGCACTGTATTTTATGTAAAATGCCCTTATTTATTTCAGAAGGGCCCAAAAAAGTACTCATTGTCAATGAAAGTCACTAATTTACCTAATCAAAATAAATAACTAGTTAGACAGCACAGTAGTTAAGTGAAACAGACTCTGATGTTTCCTAAGCATCCACAGAATCCCTGTGTTTGCTTGGTGTATGGGAGACCCTGAATGGAGGGAGGAGGTCAAAGTATCGGGACTTGGGATTCAAAGGGAACACCGAGGCAGATTGTCCTCTGGAACGAAAGGTTTGTAAGAAGAGTTATTAACACCATAGATGTGTGGGCAAACAGCATCATTACAGGACATCTGAAGAGAGTTCAGGCCCCTCCAGCAGGACAGAGGTCCCTCTTTACAGATTTCAGAAGAAAGAAGGACCTTTGCCACATGACAGATGAGCAGTCCACAACACACACTTGTGGCCAGGCCATCTCTAATTTCAGGGGACACTAGGTAGGAAAACTGTTTTGTCAGCTTAGCGTCTGCAGGAAAAATTAGCTATGAGGATGGAGAAAGACACCTCTGCAAATAACCACCACATGAACAGGTACTGGTCCACGATCCAATAGGTGGGAGGCAGGTGGGAGGCAGGCTGGAGGTAGGCGGGAGGCAGGTGGGAGGCAGGTGGAAGGCAGAAATCAACTACATGAGAGTGTTGAGTGACATAAGGCACACCTATCTTAACATAGTTCTTGGGGAAAAGTCTCTCAACTTGTAGCATTTTTTCCTTTAAAAGATAATATATGAGTGTGAATTTGTGTGTGTGTGTGTGTGTATCTCTGTACACAGATAAACATGCATTGATACCATATTATTGCCACCATGTTTATACTTGAATAGATACTGGCTCTTATTGGTTCTATCAATGATATATCAAACTAATTTGTTGTCTACAGCAGAGAAAGTGGTATGGGAAATGGAGAAAGGCAGAGAAAGATGGAGAGGTAGAGAAATAATGATGAGTCATGGAAAATACAGATTAAAAATGTGAATGATGGTTGAGCTGGAGGGCAGCAAACAATCATAAAGTGTTTGCCTACAATTTTTATTTCCTGAGTTCTATCCCAGGCAGAATGAGAAAGAGAGGAAGGGAGCAGTGGGAAGCACATAAAGAGGAAAGCAAGGTAGACTTTTCAGTATATTGATGGTGTGCTCTTTCTTGTCTGGTCTTCAATTAAACTAAACTAAGTATGACTTTTTTGGGACCCTTGGAAAAATGAACTCTATGCTTATCTTTGAGAATAAAGTTCAAGGCTGTAGCAATGTGTATGACAATGCTTAGATATAAAACTAAGATCTTTTTTGAGGTTGGATATTTATTTAGTGGGTTATGGAAGGGAAGGGGAGAGGGAAGGAGAAGGGGGACAAGGACAGAAACAGAGAGAAGGAGGGGGGAGAGAGAGAGGAAGGTGAGGGAGAGGAGAAGAACCATGGCAGCAGCTACCTCTTTGGGAGAGAGACAGAAAGGAAAGGGCCTAAAACTAAGATCTTTATGGATGGAATGAGTGAATCATATCTTGGACTAGCAGTCACCACATGAAGGAACACAAGTAGAGATAAAACACAATCCTAAATCAATAATTGCAGAGTATGGGGAGGAGCACAAGAGAGCCCCTTGTCCTTTTCCTTATTTCAGTATATGCTTTTTATTCTATAAATCAAGTATGTTGGAAAACCTTTATAAGTAAAAATCAGTCCTTATTAAGATGGAAAGGCTATCACCTATTATATAGCTGGATCTTGGTCATATGAATCTCAAGCAGTTCTCTATGTCCACTTGTGCTGAGAATCCAGAAGACATCTGGTCAACCCCATGTCCTCTTTTCAAGTTATCGCTATTTCACTTAGATCAAATGACGATATTTATCCCACCCAAATTTAGTTCACATGTGGAATACAAATGTATATTTATTTGAATTCCCAACTGTTATCTATTCTGTCTTGCATTCTCAAATACAACCACCTGCACTGAACTGGAATGCTGGGAAGCTCCCAGAAGCCATTTCAAAACAGATGGGAGACAGCCCTGAGTAACACCTTCAAGGAATACTCCCGGGACAAAGAACGAAAATGAAACCAGGAGGCTTGGCTACAAGGTGCAAACTAGACACTTCCATTTGCTCTTGTTCATCAGCTTCAGCTGCATCTTTAAAATTTTATCCCACCTGCCAGTATTGAATGCCAGGCTCCAACCAAATGCTCGAGATTAGAACACCACGGTCTACAAATTTAAAAAACTGTCAGACCAAGAAACTGGTGTGTGTATGCTTGTGTGTGTGTGTGTGTGTGTGTTTCAAAACTGAGCAACTTGTGTATTTCCCATTACTCTACACTTTGTGCAACCCTCCAGTCTGATACAAATTGCAAACAGACCTGTAATGCCTAAAGTTCCCTCAGGGAAATGAATTACAAAATAGATTATGGATGTCTGTCTAATAAACACATTTAAAAAATGAGTTGTGTTTACACGTAGTTGAGAAGTGATACCTGGTATGATTCTTATTCTTATTTTTGTTGTTTTTGCTGTTTTTTTTCACTCCACCTGCTCCCTCTCTTCCCTTAGTCCTCCACAGGAGCACACAGATGGGATGAATTCAAATATTATGCTCTAGATAGAGGAAGAGGGCTGAGGAAGTAGCGGGATGATAGAGTGCTTGCCTAGCAAGCCCAAAACTCTCTATTCAGTTCCCAATGTCCCATAAAGCTTGATGTGACAGAACACACCTGGAGCCAACCACATAGCAGGTGGAAGGAGAAAATCAGAACTTTAAGGACATTGTGGGCTACAAAAAATACTCAGGGGACCATCAAACAGTGATTTCTCAATTGTCAGATGATAATACAATAGATTTTCCCTTTTCTTGGTTCATATTTAACCTCAGTCTTGGTTACCATGTAGTAATTTTTCAAAGGGTCAAAATATACTAAAATATCAGCAGATGCAAAGAACAGCATATGCTCTGTAAATTGACTACATTGAAGATGCAACGTGCTTAGCATAGATTCTGTGTAAAAATTAGGTGTCTTTGAAGAGGAATATTCCATTTACTAGAGGAGTATTTGCTACCAGCTGGGTATGGTGGCTCACCTGTTTTCCTAGCACTCAGCAGTTCTTGAGTTTAAGGCCAACCTGGGCTACACACCCTCAATTAAAAGTATGTATATAAGTTTCTTCACTTTCATTACAACTGCATCAAAACCACAAAAAGAAGTTCTGGCCTTTGTGATAATTCTGGAACAATACAAAGCCAGGTGTATATTTCCCATTAAAAATTAATATTTGCCGAAATTAAAATGTGCCATATGCTGTATTCATTACACAGTGCTGGGAAGGGAAAAATAAAAGGCAAGCCATTTCTGGTCCCATGTGGTCCCCTGCTCCAGAGCCAGATATAACCTCTAATTTGATTGCAACTCTGTGGAAATTAGCACCTAGTATGGTTCAAACCCCAGACAGACCTGAGCCCCAGAGGCACTTGGAATTCTATGACAAGGCTGCCTTTGTAATAACAATAAGGCAGGGATGCAGCCAGGGCACATTGATTTGATATGCACAGAGGACATTCTGCCTACTTAAGAGGCAGCAGTGTTCACAGCCTGGGACATGGCCAGTGTTGCTCTAGAAGAGGATTTAGTTCTATCCAGTTTTAACTGTACCCCATGGGTCCTTCTCCATGTCTTCCTGTGGGAGGGTCCACCTGTATTTCTGTGTTTTGATTGGTTAAATAAAGGGCTGCCTGGCTTATAGTTAGGCCAACCCTTAGGTGGGCGGAGTAGACAGAACGGAAGTTCTGGGAGGAGAAGAAGGAAGGAGCAGAAGCCACAAGCCGCCGCCGCAGATGGATGCAGGTTAGACCCTTCCGGTATGTCACCACGTGGTGACTTACAAACTTTTATAATGGGTTAGTTTAATTATGAGAGCTAGCCGGGAAAAGGCTAATGATAATAAGCCAGGCAGAGTTTAAATGAATCCAGTTTGTCACGTGGTTATTTCGGATACAGCCAGCCGCTGAGCGGGCCAGCGGCTGGAAGCTGGGTGCGGGGAACAAACAACACACCCCTCTCCCCGCTATTTACAACATCTTCCTACCTGTGCATCCCTTCCTTCCTGGTTTACTGATTTCCTTGAGGCTGAGAAATGAAGCACCCATTAAAAACCAGTCCTGTGTTGAAGATTCTACAGACTAGTTGACTGCTTAGAAATGTCTAAGACGCAGAGTTGAAATATTGCAGATTGGCAGTCAAAATGCTCTTGGACTGTCCTCATTTCCCTTAGCAGCCATTGACCATTTGCCTCTATCTGACTTTACACTCTTGTTGCTTATTTAGAAAATCATTTGAGTTGTATTAAGTTAGCTTCCACGAAACTTAAAACAAAGAAGCCTATGGGATTGGACCTGACACCTAAAGCAGAGGTTCCCCTCTCGGCTCTAACCCACCTACCTCGTACCCTACCAACATACTGGGTAATTGCTTTGATTTAGGACTGACTGTCTTTGTTCTGTGACTCGGGATGCTCTTGCAACTGCTTCCTGAGTGGAACATGTCAATCAGGCCAACCTGAATCCACATGGTCACTCATGAGTGGCCCTTTATTCTCTTTGGGACAAGTACTTAATGTTTAAGAATGCATCTTTAAAGAAAATAAAATGTTTTGTGCCTTAGTCTTGTAACTGGGAGACAGAGACTGGAGGGTCCTTGGACTGCTGGTCATCATTCTAGCTAATAGGTAAGTTTAATATTCAGAAAGAGGAAGGAATAGAAGAAGATCCTTCATGTCAACCTCTGGGTTCCATACATATGTACATGCCCACATGTGTACATCACACCCACACACAAAATCTATGCAAGAATTCTGTGCTGTGATGTTACCAAATGTGGCATGAATAGGCCTGCCTTACTTATTCTTTCATATGTCACCTTCAAGGAGAATAAGAAAGAAGTCTTCACCATTGTAGGCCAGCCTAGGCAAGGGCCTTAATGCTTTGAGAAGACTTTCAACACAAAGGGATTTTGCACAAAGGTCTCGCTTCAGAGACAGGAGGTAGAACACATCTCTGCATCCACATCTTGCTTCTCTCCATGATCCCCACCAGCAGGGTACTCAGATCTTTGAACATTGTCCAAACAGTCATGAGGTGTCAAATGCATTTCTCTTAAGAAGCAGATGCCTGAGGCCCAGAGTTCACTTTCCCCGGAAAGTGGAGGAGAGCCCTGCCTGGATTAGAGCAATAGTCAGCCAACTCTCCATCTCCTGCCTTTTCATTCTAAATCCAGGACATGTTCTACATAATTGGTTCCATGATATAATTAGTCTCACTGATTGATTTGATTAGTTTCTAATCCCACTCCTTTCTTCTTTTCTTTTCTGGAGTTAGGCAAGATAAAACGTTAAAATCCCCTTGTCAGGCGTTTCTAATCCCAGCTTGAGAGGCATTAAGAGTTTGACACATACCTTTGTATGCTTTAACTGTGTTACACGGATAATAAAAATACGCAGCATACCCAAACTTTATTTCAAGCTATGAGATCAGAGTTCATTTTCATTATAATTACGTAAAATTAAAATATCTATTTATTGGCCACATTAGGCAGATTTCAGACACTACAGGGGCATGTGTAACTCTGGCCTACTATACCGGAGAGCACAGACCTAAACAGTTTATCCAGGCTAGTGAGGTCTGATGGATAGCAACCAGCACATAGAACACAGACCAGGCCCTGCTAACAGTGATTAGACTGAAGCATTCGCTCAGACCGGTCACATGCAGTTTACAATGTAAAACAGTTCTAAATAATGCAGGAAAACTCCATGAATCACACCCTCGGGAGGGTGAGCCATGGCATGAGCATGTGGATAAACATGCCACAGTGATCTGTCCTGGGACACTGGTATTCCAGGGCTTAGCTTCATTGAGTGTGTTCCATACACACAATATCTCAAGTTTCAATGGATTTATTTAGACATAACCTTATCATAAGCCGGTTCATTTGCCCTAACTGTTGATTAATTAGAACATCATTCTTTCACCTTAGATTCTCTGAACAGCACTACACTGACATAAGAAAGGCAGTGACTACCACAATGCATTCTGGGTGCAGGTGCAACGTGTGTCTGGACTACATATGCTTCACCTGGTTCTGAAGCCCGAAAGCTAAAGCACTTGTGACAGATGCTGTAATCTCTATAGCTGGGCACAAGTGACAGTTTCTCATCTGGATGGATTCAACAGGCAGGGGGAGCAAACGAAAGATGCTTTCTGGTAACTTCCTTGAAAGGACCTCATTCCAAGAGGAAGGGGATTTAGTGAATTTGTTCTAACATATTTCTAATAAATGGCTCCAATGCAGACAAAGGTGTGTGTGTGTGTGTGTGTGTGTGTGTGTGTGTGTGTGTTCCACGACACAGAGACTCTAGGATTTTTTTTTAGTTGCCTTCCTACAGCATTATATAGAGTTAATATAGCCTGATATTAATCAAAAGTGCAATTCTCTGTAATTTAAAGCTGGAATATGAGCAAGTAATTTGAAAGCCAAATGAGAATTTACAGGTAGATAAAATAAAGAGTGATTATTTCTAGTCTCTAAAGAGCTAATTACAGGCTTAGCTGAAAATGGACAGATCACAAGACACTAAACACAAGCATACATAGCCACAGAAGACACATATGCTTGCATATACACATTCATATATACACACACATATATACATATAGATTCACACATACACTCAAATACATGCATATCCATCTACATGAATTCCCATATATACATTCATACACATACATGAACACACCCAAACACAAAAGTACACATGCCCATTCACATGCAACTGCAATTATTCATGCATATGCACCCATAAAAACACATACATGAACACATTTATTTATTATCATATACACAGATAAATGAATGCATCCATTCACATAAGTACATATGACTTTATACACATATATACCAATTCTCCCCACATATGCATATATGCTTATACATGCAAATGAAGAAATGTATTCACATGTATATATACACACACCTACATACATACCCATAGACATAAAAATGTATACACTGTTATACATATATATATATATACACACACACACACCCCTACCATAAACATGCATACATACAAACACATATATGTATACATGCATCAATGGACCACACAAATGAACATATACATCCACACACAACTATATTCATACACCCATCCATAGTCACAAACATATATACCCACACATACATCATATGATCCATAGCATCTACATGTCCATGCATCCAAATATACACAGAGACCCTCATATGTATAGGCACACAAAAAGATATTTTGCCTTCTGTGCTCACCACACAGAACCCAAGAGCTGCATTGCTGCACAAATCAATCATTTGATGGCTCTTGTTTGAGTACAATTGATCATGGCTCTGTATAGGGGTCAGGCATCGTATCTATAGCCCGGTCTGACCCATGGTCACATATAAAATGCAATACTGAAGAAAGCTTCCCAACAGCTTGCCTTGCCTGAGAGGCTTGCATCCCATCAATCATTCATTCCTCTTCACCCACATGAGCCCTAACCGCAAGCTGCAGACCTGGGCAAGTTACAGGCCCTCAGGGGAAGAATGTTTCTCTGGGAAGCCAGAGTCCCTGTCACAGACATCATGCAGCACCCACTAGTTTTTCTCAGTGTTTGGGAATTCACTAAGAGACCAGCAAAGGCCAACAAACAAGGTATTGTTAGCTCTGATGACGCAACCTAAGTAGAAAATCTCTTCCAGTACCTTTAAAGAATTGTGAAGGTCTGCAAGGGACAAGAAAGGAGAGTATGGGCAAAACGTGTCTTCTGAGACATCAGAATTCCTTATGCTGAGCACCAGTGGCATTTCAGGCTGAGCAATTGTTGGTTCTGAGGTAGCAACTATGTGCCACCAAGATGTTTAATAGAATTCCTGACCTCTACCCTCCTACAAAAAGTAGTTCATAATTGCAGCGTCTGACCACCACAAGGGAAAGTGTCTTGAGAGATAGCTAACTGTACCCTAAATAAAAATGTATTCAGTTCAGAATCATTGCCTTACACAGAAAGAGATGTGTGCTATGTCAAGAGTCTGTACCTTCCTCAGGAAGCAACTGTGGTTGAACACACCTGTGAATGCATTTGCCTGATATGATGTCACAAAGTCTCATAGTCTGCTCGACCAAAACTATAGAACTGTTTTCCTTAAATTCTGGAGGCCAGACACTAGACTGCAAAGCATGAACAGGCGCTGTGTCTTTGTAGGACTTGTCATGGTTCATCTTCATTTTCAACTTGACAATTCAGCATCACCAAAACACGCACATCTGAAATTATCAGTAAGTTTTGACTGAGAAGGAGTAACCTTACTGAATATGGGGTACAGTCCCATGACCTGGAGTCACTTGCTGAGTACAAAAGGAATCAGGGTTCTCTGCTTCTTGGCTGCAGATGCAATCAATTATCTCATACTCTGCCAGTACCCCTTCCTCATCATGAGGGACCATACTCCCTAAAGACTGTGGGCCAAAATAAATCCTTTTGATATGTATTTTGTCACAATAATGAAAAAGCAACTAAGTCAAACTTCTTCCCCCAGCTTGTGGGAAAGGAACTTCTGGAGCCCTCTCATAACATGCCTGAATCCTAACCTCCTCTTCAGACATGTTATATCAGGGATCGCACTAACAACACTATCCATCACTAATCACTCTGTAAGGACCCCATCTTTTAATACAGCCCCATTCCTGTGTGCTGAGGATGAAGACTTGAACGTGAAGTCTTAGGAGAGGGAGGTCATAGGAGGTAATTGCCATCCTCAATTACATGATTCTTCTGTCACTAACCACTTGGGTCTGTCATAGACCTCAGTTCTACTATTAAAGATGAGGTATCTTACCACTACTTGTCCTAATTTCACAATAGACAAAGTAGATTCCTGCCCTAAGGAGGCAGTGCATAAAGACTGAGCCCATGCAATTGGGTGCTTCTCTTGTCCCTCAAGCACAACTCCCTCCTACTCAAAAACAAAACAGCTTCATTTGTTTCCGTCCACTGAGACTCTACAGTCTCAGACAAGAGACAGATTTTTTTCTTACGTTAAAAAAGTAGTTCTATAGGTTGTCTCTTTCTGCATGAGATACCTCACATCCATAAACTTTTGCTAATGAACCAGATGGTAAATGATTCACACTTGGATGACCAAACTATGTTGTTCAAGTTAGTTTAAGAGCACAAAAGTATCAACAGACAATGCTCAAATGAGGTGGTGTGGCTGCATTCCCATACAAAATTATGACAAAATAAGAGCCCTTTTTGGACCCAGAGTCCACTCAGTGTGCTGGACTATGTCTTAGAATATTGCTAAGGTTGTTTGGTGTGCACTTTCAATTGCAGCTAAACCTAAGAATGTATGGGAGTATGGAGATGTGAGCCTGTACACTCAAAGTCCCTGCGTCTCCAGCCCTCACAGTCAAGGTGCATATACAGAAACACTCCAAATACTGGCTACTTTAAGCTGGATTTTCTCTTATTTCTGTTCCTTCTTTATTTTATTTTTTTGGTTGGCCATATTGCCTCCAGCTCAGGTTTCTAATTTCTTTCCTCTTTAAAAGTCCTGTCATCCTTTCCAAGAATAAAGTTGTTCTCTTGAAAACACCCATCTCATAAAGAGCTTTATCCACAGGCAAGAGAGAGATAAGAGGAGGCCATGAAAACCACCTCCAAATAACAGACTTATGAGAAATAAATCTCAACCCTGATTTCGAATCACTCTAAACACATCATCCTCAAAGTTAAGGTGACTGTGGACCTGAGCTTGTCCTGTGTTATCAGGGAACTCGAGAAGGGGTATGTGGAAGAGCAGGTGGCATCACAAAGCAGAGGTGACAACCATCAGAGAAATTTACTGACAGTTGAAGATGTGTCCTGAAATAAAGGCTCTTAATTAAATGAGAAAAGGCATTCCTTAGAAAAGAACATCATTAGTTTAGTTTTCTTAACCAGGCCTTATCTCTTAGCCCAGGCTATTGTGATTCACAATTTTTCTGCCTCCATTTCCCTACTGCAGGACAATATATGTTCCTCTCACTACTTTTGATGTTTTGAGACATGGTCTCCTATGTGTCAGGCTGACCACAAATCTGCTCCACCACCAGAGATGACCTTGAGCTACTGATCCTGCGGAACCTACTGCCTCTGTCTCTCAAGTACTGTATGTCTTGGTTTCGGTTATCATTTGCCTGAAACTTTTGTGGGTAGAGTTTCAGACACAGCTGCTGAAAGAGCTGGCTTAAGAAAAAAGAAGAAAAAGAAAATGGGGAGGTGGCTCATAAAGAATGACTGCTGTAAAAGAACGAGGACCTGAGTTCAAATTCTAGCACCTGCATAAAACAAACATATACAAACATATACATACACATATACATGGCAAAAAAGGAATGGAGTGCTTTATGTAGGTGAAATATCTAGGATTTCAGTAGAGTTAAATAGGAGGCTATGAGATTGCACTTCTAGGTACCTGTAGCATCAGCAATGTTCTGGGAGAGGCAGAGATACATACAGCCATTCAGGCTCAGTGGGGTCATTTAACCAACAGTTTTAAAGAGACCTCTGAGGTTGAGAGTCCTCTATGGATTGAGATAGAATGATTATCTCTTAGCCAATCCCTGACCACTCCCCTCAGCTAAGAGACGAAGTTATGCTAAGGGGCAAGGTAGGGCTATATAGCCAATTCCATAGCTAGACAAGAATACAGCTCTCTGAAAGCAAAGAGAGAAGAGAGTGATCCCTGAGAAATGCAATGTTATGGCCAGAAGGAGAAGAAACAGATGCTGGATAGATGCAGAAGCTGCCCTTTGAAGGAGTCCTCACCACCAGCAGACAGGTCTACTAATGCATGTCTGTCATGAGCATCAGCAGCTCATGTGACGTGAGCTCTCATTTCCAGAGAGCCACTAGTGTGGTCTTTGAAACAGACTCCGGGGCTGTGTTTCCCATGTAACAACTACTAGCCACCATGGCTATTGAAATGCTAAATGTTTGAAGTAAGATGAAGCACAAAGTCCCACTTCTTTGTTACACTTTCTTGAGTAGGGGAACTCAGAAACTCAATGTGGTTCTCAGCCAGCTTCTTGGAAGCTAAAGATATGGGACATTAGTTATATGAGAAGTACTGAACAGCACTGTTCTGAATCCTTGTCTTTTCCCAATCTTTGTAAGGACATTTGACCCTGTTAGGAGCAAGACAAAAGGTTTTAGAGACTATGACCCTAATTACAGCTTTAAAACAGACTCAAACTGTGGCCACACAAGCATCTGAGAACCACCTGCGACCCCTACATAAAATGCCAAGTTCATAGAGGAGCTGCATGCCTATATACCCTGCACTGGGAAAGAGAGACAAGACGATTTCTGGGGCTCAACATTCAGGGACACTTGCCTACTAAAGAACTTCAGACCAATGAGAGGCACTGTCTCAAAACATAGGATAGAGAAGTTACTATAGGAGAAACCCAACATCAGCCTCCATCTTCCACCTATGTGCCCTCCCCTCCACACACACACACAGAGCTTGACAAATGCCAGAGTGGGAAACACTATTTCTCGAGATTAACACAAGAAATTAGAAGCAAACTCCTTTATTTCTTCTCACAAAGCAACAAAGAGTACATATCAAAGCAGACGTGAGAGCAGCTCAATCACAGCGCAGGGCGGACAGGCTGTGTTCTGCCTTTCCTTTGGCTTCTATCTAGAAGGTTGCTACAATGAGAGACGCACACCAACATGTAGGACGTGATCTGTGCTTAGTTTCTGAGGTTAACATAATGAACTATGCTGTGTGCCAGGCTGAGATGTGAATTATGTCTGGAACCAAAACCGAAATCAGTGCCTGTGGGACTCTGCGTTCTGGCCATGGCCCATCTCTCCAGCATGCATCCATTTTCTCACTCAACGTGAGCTGGCACCTGAGGCTGGAGCCTGAGGCCCAAGCAAGGCTGAGAAATGCCACCCTCTATGTCTGCACCTGCTATTGCGTCGGCCTTGAACACACTTACCAAGACTCTCATTTTTTCAATCTTTGCTTAAATGTCCTACAATCACAAAGCTTTTAAAAACTTCTGTGCCACAATATTCTGTGTTTTTCTTCATAGCATGTGCTACCTCTGATTAGGTTACTTAATCCCCCTTAAAGGTCCAAGTATGGTGTATGTTTCATAGGGGCAGAAAACATACAATGTGCGTCTACTGCCCCCAGGCAAAGAGGACCCCATGCATATATTTGAGAAATGCATGAATAAAGAAAAAAGGAAAGTTAGAGAGAAAACTATCAGGTGCATTTACCAAGCTTTCCTGGGATAAGTGGAATGAAGAATAGCTACCAGGTGTTGCTTGGGACATGACCTTAAAGAAATAAAGGACTTAAAGAATCTGAGGATTTTTCCATTAAGCATGATTTGAACTTGAGTGCCCTTTAGTGAAGTCTACTACTCAGAAGGCCGTCTTAATTTGTATTAGAGCTGCTATCACACGTGCATGCATGCGCGCACGCATGCGCACATACGCACACAATATGAACAAAGGTTAAGATGCACAAATGAAATATGTGGAGAGCATCCAGAGTTTAAAATAACCTGAAGTTCTCACCTTTCCTCCCACAATATGAAGACTGTAAGGCAGAATGACACACATGCATTTCCCATCACATTGTGAGCGATGAGTAAGTTTGTCCAAGTGAAGTTTGTTTTATTTTATCTTAACTTTGTGCACATGTGAGGGTGGGTGTGGGGTGGGGTGGACATGTTCATGGAAATGTGGATGCTCATGGCATCCAGAAGAGGATGTCAGATTCCCTGGAACTAGAGTTGCAGGCAGTTTTGAGCAGCCTGACCTGAGTGCTGGAAATCGAATCAAGGTCCTCTAGAAAACAGAGCTCTCTCTTAACCCAAGATATCTATCCAGCCCTCTAAGCAGAGTTTATACTATTCATAATATTTGAGTAGCATTGGAATCTTGGTACTTAGTCTCTTGGTAGCCACTGAAAAGTAGATTTTGCACTATATTTTCATGTCGCCTTCATTAATAGTTGCGACATTGGGTAGATCTGACAAGCACAAGAACTTGAACATGGTTATGTATACAAATGTAAAAAGAAACTAAACAAGATGCAGAATATCAAATTATTTTCCCTAAAGACCTATTGTGATTGACACTAATTTCATCCAAGCATGTATTATTTGTATGCAAACAGTGTTTTCAAAATGATAAAGCTAGAATGTGGTGTCAATGAACATTCTAATGAAAACAGAACCTAATGCATTTATGGGATATAGAACAGAGAAAGAAATACAAGTTTACAAAAAATGGGGAAAATGACTATTTGGGTGTATGTATGTATGTGTTTTTGTTTGTTTGTTTGTTTTGAGACAGGGTTTCTCTGTAGCTTTGGAGCCTGTCCTGGAACTAGCTCTTGTAGACCAGGCTAGCCTCAAACTCACAGAGATCCACCTGCCTCTGCCTCCGAGGGCTGGGATTAAAGGCGTGCGCCACCACCACCCGGCTGTATGTGTGATAGTTAGTGAGAGTCTGATTCCCCAAAATATTATTCTAAGCTCATAGCCTCTAAAGCTTAAGACAATTAAGCCAGTAGAGTACCCAGAAGTCACACATCTGCTCCTGGATGAAACAAAACCTTGAGTTTATAGAGGTATGTGGGCTAGAAGATTCACTTTTGTGGTCGAATGACTCTGCCAAAGAATTCTTTGAGGATTTAATTTTATTCTTTGTATCTACGTGCATGTGTAGATGTCTATGTGAATGTATCTCAAATACAGGCCTTTCCTACAGAAGTCAAAAGAAGATATCAGATCCTCTAGAGCTGAAGCTACAACCAGTGGTTAGGTCCTTAGCAAGAGCCACAAGCATTTCAAATTTTTGAGCTATCTCTCCAATCCTGCCAAAGGGTGTTAACGAGATAGCTTGATTTCCACCTGTAAGTTAGTCACCAGTGATGGGCACAAGGTCCATAAAGTGATTCCAACCTATTGATCAAGGGCTGTTAAGTGAAAACAAAAACTCAAAGGGGAAATATCTTAGACTTAGAAACAAGGGAAGAGTGAATGGCTTGGGGAAGAAGTCACCAGAACTCCTCTGAGTGAGTGACTGATGCACTGAGATTGTGCATAATTGTTGGGACATAGCTTGATGTTCTGATGCACCTACGTACCAAACAAACAAGAATGCACAGACCATCCATCAATTCACTATACTTTGTAGTCCCAGGGACAGAACCTCAAATATGCTAGACAAGTACTGTACCATAAGAAGCCATAGTTCAAGTCCTCTTTTTACCATATATCTGGAGACAAGTTCTGATCAAGTTACTTAGGTTGGCCAGGAACCCACTCTGGTCATTAACTTACAATCTTCCTCCCTTGGATTCCCGAGTGGCTGGGGTTGTAGACCTGTATGGCTTATTATTCATTTGAAGTAAGAACATTAAAATCTTTCTTTTTTGACATTTAAAAATTTCCAAACAACGACTTTACTGTGCTGTATAATGGGTCACCAGAACTATTTTCTTTACTTAAATGCAGGCCTCTCCCTGCCCCTGCCTGCCACCCCTGCAGTAGACTCTGCTTGTCACACTCGAATATTTCCTTAAGCACTTACAAATGCTCTTTTAAGACAAAAGGCTTTAACCAAATGTAAGAGCATCGGTTCTCAGGACCAGTTAGCTCTCAGGACAGATTAAATAGATTCCTTTTCTCCAATTACCTGAGCTTCAAATTTATTGCTCATTTGCTTCCTTCACTTCTGACCATAAAGTGCAGACCCACCATTTACGATTTGATCAAAGTCATCATGATGGATATTTTCAAGGCACCATCAGCTGTGGTTCTGCTGATTTTTAATAACAGCCTTGAACTAATCAATAGATAATTTAATTTGAAAATGTGAAGCTGTAAGCTTTAATGTTCTGTTTGGTGTTTTCTTATTAATTGGAAGGATGGCACAGCACAGCCAACTCTTAGGCAGAGAGCTGGGAAGAGACACAAACTAATGTCTAGTCCTGTGTCTGGAGGGTCAAGTGACAGTTCACCTCCCCAGGGGCCACAGGCTGGAGGTGCTATCTCTAGTCCCATGCAACTACGACCTTCCGTATGAAGCAGGCAATGGTGATTTCTCATATCTGCCTTGTCGCAGGTTAGTTGTTGCCCCAAACTCCTCAGCCCTCTATTGTTTCCCTCTCAGTTGTGTCTTTAAAGGATTTTTACCTTGAGAATCTCACTGAGTCACCCAGGATAGCTTCAACCTTGCGCTGCAGACCAGGCAGGCCTTCCACAGTTAGACTTCTACCTCCATCTCCTGACAGCTGAGGTCATGGCCTGTACTACCAGTCAGAGGCCCTCAGCTGTTCTTTCTACTCAGGTCCAAACTTTGCACAGAATGCGGATTTCAACTCTAATTTGATTATATATAAGCCATCCATGAAAGCCATGCTTATAGCAAGACCAAGGTTGTCTTTGCTGGTTTGTGCAGGCGACCAACATTTCCTCCTCAAGGCATTTTGTCTGCCTTCCATCAGCCGTTCAGTCTGACATGATTAAGTTAGCACGAGTGTTGAAGTGCTCGTTGTTGGTTTTTTTCCATCTTAACATTCTTTCTTTAATCCACTATCTTCAAAACCACATCATGTTAATGTAAGTCATTTTAATTTTTAAATATTAGTTTAAAATCTAATTCAAGAATTAGATGATATAAATTTGCCTTTATACTATTGTATATGGAATTTGGAAGGGAATATTGTTTAATGTAAATTTTCTTTTTCATTTTTTATTTACTAAAAATTGTAAAAATCAAAATAGAATTATTTCACTTCTCCCTTCCCTTTCTTCTTTGTAAACCACTCCTATGCCCCCTCTCCCTCTCATATTTGACTCTTTTTATATGTATATCTACATATAGCATATACAATTAAATAAATATACATGTACACACATATATAAATTTTTTCAACTTGCTGAGTTCATTTAGTGTGGCTTGTGTATATGGGATTTCAGTGCTGGCCACTTTGAATTAGACAATAATTAGGGGGAGCATCCGTGGAAGAGGCTAATTCATTGTCTCTCTCTCTCTAGTTACACAGTACCTGTAGTACTTGGCCTCGGGTGGGACCCCAAAAGATTTCCTCTCTGTGTTAGCATGTCTGTTGATATTGCCATTATTCAGGTCTTGTTTAGCCATATTGTTGAGGTATCATGGGTGTCCTTCCCTGTCATTTCTAGGAGAAACAATCTCACAAAAGACTTTCTGGTCCTATGGGTATAAGAACTTCCCCAACTCTTCTTTGATGTTCCTTAAGGCTTAGGTCTTTTAAGTGTTCATAAAATTTATATGCACACATGAGATTGTAAAGGACATGTGTTGTAACAGTGGAGTCAGAGGGAGGTGATGTATGAAAGCCTCCAAGTTATCCTGAAGAGAAATCGAGACCATAAAAGGCCCTAGATTTGATCCAGAGCAACAAAACAAGAAGGGGAGAGGGGAATATTTTTGCTGGGTTAATATTCTTCTCTGGCCTCAGAAATGATATTTTCAAGTCACATCCTAATAACTTTCTGCCTAAGACATGTAGACTATTTAGGAATAAAATACCTAAAGTCAAATGACACAACACACCCATTTTCATTTTAGACTTATATTTTTCTTACCATTACAGAATCTTATTAACCTTATTGTAACAACAACATGGCTGTGCAGTTTGGAACACTTCAGTAAAGTGCTGCCTGCCTCCAACTTCCTTAGCTTATTTTAACAAAACCTATGTAAAGCATCTTCACAGTCTATTTTGTTAGACAGATAAAAAAGTAAACTTAAATGAATTCTAACATGATACAATCAATTCCACACCTGATTTAATCAATATCCCAATAAACATTATTTGACTCATTTTCATGATTTGTTATACATATATATGTATATGTATGTGTGTGTCTAAAACACTTTATATATGTGTGTAACACACACACACACACACATATATATATATACAGGCTGACCTTGAATTCCCTATGTACTCAAGGTTGCCCTTGAATTTCTGGTCTTCCTATCTCCATATCTCAAGTGCTGGGATTACAAAAATATGCCACCAGGCCCAGGTTATATGATATTGAGGCTGGAACCAGGAAACCTCATGCAAGCACTGCCAATGCTATAGCAATTGAGCTAAATCCCTGCAGCCTTCATTATTTCTTTAATATTGTTTCCTGTGTATAATTCACTCAATGAAGGAAAAAATACTGTTACATGTATTCAACGATGGTATTTAAGAAACAAAATTTAAAAGGAGATAGAGAAAGAGAGGATGAGCATAGAGAGATGATAGTTCTGAACACTACTGTGCATGAACAAGAACAGAGTCCCTAACCCAGAACATTCAGAGTCCACGACTTGAAGATTATTCTTGGTTTTCAACTTGACTACATCTGGAATCAACAAAGACCCAAGTGGCTTAGTACATCTGTGAGGGATTGTTCTTAATTACATCATTTGAAGTGGGAAGACCCACCTTAAATCCAGACCTTCTGAGGTAGGAAGAACAACCTAAATCTTTGGAGGTGGGAAGATCCGCCTTTAGATGTCAGCCTATATAAAGGACATGCAAGAAGGAAGTACTTGCTCTTTGCCTGCTTGCCCTCACTCTCAATGTCAAGTTCATTTCTTCACTGGCATTACAGTCTAATTCTTCAGGAATCCAGTGTATATTGAAGGCCAGCTGAGACAAACAGCCTTGTGGACCGAACCACTACTGGATTCTTGAGTTTTCCATTGATAGAGAGCTACCATTGGATTAACTGGATGACACTTTGGAAGCCACTCTAATAAATCTCATACGCATGCACACATATGTATATGGTTTTCATTCTATCAGTTCTGTTCCTCTAGCGGACAATGACACAAGGACATTCAGAATTCCTGACACAAGGATATTAAAAGTTATCGTTCAGTAACAAATGAAGAGATCAACTGGCAGTGGACAAAAATTGAGCACACCCATAATCCCATATATCACGGCACTGACATCTTGGAATGAAGAAGATTGCTTAGAGAATGAATTTGCCAGGGATAGAGAATGTGAAACCCCATTGATTCCAGTCTTCCTCTCAGAACCTAACAGCACCCTTTATTTCATAATGAAAATGTCATCCAGCATGAGACGTGGTGTGTTTTTAACTTTATCAAAAGGAGATATGTAAGTTTATGGATTTGTTTGCTGATTATAAAAGCAAAATTCTTCCTCTTTCCAAAGTCTCTTCCTTCTCTATCTCGGCACATATTTTCCACTGCCTGTGTTTTATTAGAAAAGTGTTTCTTACCGTGTCAGGATAAAATATATTATCAGAGTTAATTGTTCCCCTCTCATAACAATAGCCCAAACTGGCCTTGAAGTCATGATCCATCCACCTCAACCCCTCCCATGCTGTCCTGATCTTCCCACCTTAACCCCAGAGATTCAGGAATAATAGATTTGTACCAGTACGTCTTTGGCAAGATTTTCTTTTCTTTATTTTTCTTGGTCTCTATGCATGTGTGTATTTTTGCATGTCTACATTCATGTGTATATGCAGGTTTACTTGTATTCACATAGAAGTGGTAGGTCAGCACTGGGAGTCTTTCTCAGTCACTCGCCACACTTGTTTGGAACTGGGTCCCGCCCTGAACTTGGAGTTCCCCTGTTTGAGTAGCCTGGCTCTCTGGCATCAGGAGCCTTGCATCCCATCTTGCCCAGCATTGGGATTGCAGATTCATACCAACACGCCTTGCTTTTTACAGGGGTGCTGGGATATGAGCTCGGGTTCTCAAGCTCCATAGGGAAAACACTTAAGTAACCAAGTCATCTCCTCAGCCTCTAAGTTTTCTTTTCTCAAGAATAATACAAGTCTTGCCCCTATCACAAAGTCTCACCAGCCTTCTGAGAAGTTGGCCTAAGTACATAACAAAATGACTTTTCTTTTAAATTAAAAATGACCAAATTGATGGAGTGGTTTGTTCCAGATGCAGTTTTATCATCAAGGAAACAGCATAATTGCTTGGTACAGTTTGGGGATGTTCTGAAACATGGTTATGCCCTGTTCTGAATGCTATTTAAATTCCTGTAATATATTCCAAGCTGGACTCTCATGTCAATTAATCAGTGCCAAGACACTGTCTAACATTTTGCTACAAACTGAGTTCAGTTGTAATTTGTCAGCTCCAGCACCCGTTGCTATGACAAATAGCTTCGGTCTGGTTAATCTTTTGAACATAATAGCATTCTGCTACTTTGATAAATCTATTATGTCGTGGTTTACATATGCTTTGGGGAAAATTTTTATTGGGGCATTTTACACTAAATTATCTTTAGTCTACACTAACAAAGCAAATTCAGTGTGGATGCTGACAGGAGCTTCAGTGTCTCAAGAAAGCCACATTGTCCTTGCTCTCGAATCTGGCAACAAGTGAAGAGGGTCACTGAACACAATTTGCATAGTTTGCAAACCACAGGACCAAATTTCCCCATTGGGGACAGTTACTTATCTTTCTACACTCCACTTTATCTTGTAGATAGAATAAAGGAAGTGTCTTTTTCTTTGTACTTTGTGTTGAATGTGGGCACCAGTGTGCCAAGGCAGAAATGTACAGGTCACAGGACAGTCTCAGGTGTCAGTCCTTCCTTACACCTTGCATGTGACAGGGTCCCTTGTAGATTACTGATGCACATGCCAGGCTGTCTGACCCACAGCTTGTAGGGGAAACCTAAGTCTCCAACTCCCATTTTGTACTCTGATTACAGATGTGTGCTGCTGCATCTGGCTTTATTTAGATTCTGGGATTTGAATTCAGATACTCACATGGGTGCAGCAAGCATTTCACTTAGTGAACCATCTTCCAGTGCCAGAAGAAAGTTGTTTGAACCATGTGTGGTTTAGTTCAAGGCAGTAAGTTCTCTATGATATTATAATTATTAAATAAAATGTTTATGTAGATGTCAATGTAGTTTGTTCTGCATAACCCTTGCAAAGGTTTCTATTTTAAACGTCAAGGTCATGAGGGTCAAAATAAATAAAACTGGAGGGGTTTATTTTTAGGAGGCTACCTGAAGGTGTGGCAGTTCAAGATGGGCCTCACTGTGCACTGCCATCTATAAAGATCGTGTGAGTGCAATGTGGGTTCTGCCTGTCCCCTGTTCACAGTCTGAAATCTGCTGTGCATTATCCCTTCGGGGTCTACACAGAGGACATGTCAATGTGCCAAAAGTGCACTGGCTGCAGTTTTAAGCCATTCATTCTCTAGAAGTCAATTTCACCTCTGGCAGCTTTGAAAGTGTTCAGATGACTTAAAGTGTGACAGCTCTGAAGAAGGGCAGGAGTTAAGAAAGGGAAGAGAGGACAGGGACACTCGGAACAGAGGGAAATGAGCAGGGGGCACTGGGAACAGAGGGTAATGAGCAAGGGGCACTCAGAATAGAGGGGAATGAGCAGGGGGTGCTCAGAACAGAGGGGAATGAGCAGGGGTCGCTCAGAACAGAGGCTGATGAACAGCTGATTTTAATAAGAAAGTGACACTTCAAGGTAAGAATCATCTATTGTTGTAGGAATAGTGATGTGATTCAATAATTTTTAAAGTTCTGATTATTACAGTAGAGGAGGAAGCGGCTACAATATACCAACATGAAAAATTCAGCTGATACAATACCCTGTTGACTTGGAGATAAATGGAACATCAAAACTATGGTAAATATTTAAGGTGTTCTTACAGGTTATCTTGGGCATGAGAACATATTCTCTTCTTTCCACTCTTTCTCTTTCTTTCTCTCTCTCCCTCTCTTTCCCTTCCTCTCCTCTTTCTTTCTCTCTCTCTCTTCATACTTTATATATATATATATATATTCAACAGGATGCCACAAGTGACAAGCGTTAGTTGAGCCTCACTATCACACAGAATGTTTCATGGGACTTGGGAGGAATGTAGGCAGAAGCATGTTTTAATTTTCCTCTAAAGATGGAGCTGAAGTGATGAACTCATCATGGGAAAGGACCCAGTCCTTTCAACTCTTCCTTGTGATTTTCAGAAGATGAACCCTATGACAATTCTGTTTCCACAGTGCTTTTTGTTCCATTTAGGGAAACTTGTCAGGGAGACAATTATATCCAAGGCGACTTATGCAATTGGAACCAAGGCTCCAGAGATGGGGGCATCAGCAAGACCTTGCTGCAGAACTGATCTAAAATATCCAGGTAACTGTTCTTTTAGAAGCTGGTGCAGAAGAAGCCCACAAAGCTAGAGTTGTCTGGATGCTGGGTTATCTATTTACCATGGATTTCTGTTCACAAAAAAAGGCAATCATAAACTCAAGGAAGGTAGTGAGTGCTTGTTCATTGCAAAATTGCAGAATATGCAGGTGAAATGGTGGCTCTACTCTATCTCTGTCTGTCTGTCTCCTCTCTCTCTTTCTCTCTGTACACACACACACACACACACACACACACACACACACACACACACACACAAGGCATGGTAGTATGTATACTGTATGAACTATCCACCAGTGGCCAGTACCAGAAGGTGTAGCCAATAGAAAGGACTGAAGACTCACACCCACACAGGAGTCGGCCTCTCTCCTTCAGTAATTAAGCATTCAGATCAGTCAACTGCTTGTTTGGAATGATTTTATGACAAATGACTGAGACCATATCAACTGGAAAACTGAGTTTGAATAAAATCCCTCCAGTCCTGGGAGCTCAATGAACACAAGGCACCAGCAGCCTTAGCAGTAATGGCTTTCTCAAACTCTGTCACATAACTTTAAGATGACTGAATGGTGCCACTAACTGGAACACAGGAAATGAGTGGGGAGGGTGGACTGGCCCAGAACCAGGAAGAGAAAATAAAGAAGATAAGAGAAGTCTCTCTCTCTCCCTTTGGATCTATGCTTCTGTTTCCTCAACAAGTTCCAAAAAAAGACATGCAATGGGAAAAACAGGCATGGGCAGTGTGTGTGTGTGTGTGTGTGTGTGTGTGTGTGTGTGTGTGTGTGTGTGTAGCTTTGGTTAGCGTGGTGAGAGCAGGTGTTGATTTATGGTGTTTCTGGATCCCTAACACACCCCTGAATACAGAAACAGATGCAAGCCCCATTTTTCTGCTTCAGGGTGACTCAGCAAACTAATTGTCCAGAAGGAAGTCCTAGTTTTGAATATTTTGTTGTGACATCTTTCTTGATTTTGTGTGTGTGTGCTCATGCACACAAGCATGTGCGTGTGCATGTGGAAGCCAGAAATGGATGACAGATATCTTTTCTAGTTGCTTCTCCACTTACAGTTTGAGCAGAGCTCACTCCATGACAAAGAGTGCTCAGGCCCAGAAGGATCAGTCATATCTACTCTCCCCACAAGACTCAGGTAGTGTGGAAGAGGAAGAACATAGGAGCCAGAGGAGGGGTCTGGCTATGTCATTGCTATTGCACTTATGATCTCACACAACTGTAGATATCTGCAAAAGACCTACTTGTGTAAATCAGGCCATTTAAAATTAAAGCATGAACTGGGGAGAGGCATCAAGGCCTCAGACCTAGCTGAAGACCTAGTGGCAGTTGAGAATAAATAGGGTAGGGAATGCCACTTTTGGAGGTGACAATGTGTTGACAATGCCCTCATTGATGACCCCATAGTCATGCATACACAGGACACATTAACTAGACTCAATAGATTATAAAAATCAATTTTAATAAAAGGAACAAGTCATTGGGAGGAATCTAATTTTAGGGGATCTGGGAGAGTAGAGGGGGCATGGGAATAGGCAAATCAAGATTAATTATATATATATACATATATATATATGAAAATTTCAAAGGATAAATAAAATATTTTTTAAAATAGTACTGGAAAGATGGTTCAATAGGTAAAATGAGTGCTATGAATTTTACGCAGGACCTGAGTTCACTTCTTAGAAGCAGTGTAAGATGGGCAAGGTATTATGCACCTTTCATTCCAGTGTTAAGAGAGAGAGAGGGAGGGAGGGAGAGAGAGGGGGGGTCTCAGTGGTCAAACAGCATAGCCTATTTAGTGAGTTTAAGGTCAGTGAAAACAATAATAAAATAATAAACAACAATAAAAACAAGGTCCAGTATCTGAAGAATGAGTCTAACTGTTGTTGTCTGCCACCCACATGCACATATGGGTACATGCAGGGACACACACACACACACACATACACAAACATGCTTATAAAGTATGTATTATGGTTGCTACTGGGGCTCTATGGCAGAAAAATGGAAGACCAAATCAACTACACATGTTGAAATGTATAAGACATTTACAGAGCTCAGACAGCGTCAACCTATTCATAAGCACATTTATCCTCAAATACAGAAAAATAAGAGAAGCTAGCATTCCAGTCCACAGCAAAGCTTGACTCTATAGGCACCATCTTAAATACCAAAATCCTAGAAATATTTGAAAAACAAAGTTGCCACTTCTTTGTGAATGATATCTTCAGTCAGTCTCCCTCCTTTCTCTTACGGATGGAGCATATTAATTAGATCGAAATCTATAATAAATTGTAGTCCTTTAACCTCTCTAAGATCTGCTACATATGACATTTACAATGCTTAAGTTGTCTGCGGTGAGGTGATCCATAACCATTCCTAATGATGATCTTTGAAGTCTCTAAAAAAAAAAAAAAAAGAAAGACAAGAAAAAATGATGGGGCTCCACAGCAATGATTCCACTTGGATTGTGGTAATGCCATTAAGGTGGCAAAAACCACATAAAGATCCATTTTGGACTACAAACTGCTCAGAACAACTTCAAAGATGCTAGCTGAGAGGGTCTAGCCTTACAAATTACTCTAGCTAGTACTTCAAATAAGCTTTGCCTTTTCCTGTTACATGGAGACTGGACAACAAAGAGGTAGTTTTCCCAGGACTTGAACATTGTCTTGGTTTTGTCAAGATTCCCTAAAGAAACCATTGTCCTCAGATGGCAGGAAGTAATTTTAGAACACAACACCTGCATTTCCAAGAGGTGGGGTGGGTGGTTTTTGTTCACTCCATGGGTTATGGATGTTTGTCATCATTTGGCAGGGGGTTGTTTGCAAATTGTTATTGATTGGGATGAGGGAATAAACTAAGCAAGGAAGGTTAGATTCAAGGACCTTTTTCTGAAAAGAAATAGGAGGATATAGGAAAGATAGGATAAAAGGGTAGATTATTGAGTCTACTTTAAACTAAAAAGTAATTATTAATCACAGCTATTTTACATTGATATGGATTTTTGTATATTGATGCAAATTTAAGGTTACTTTTTTGTTATAACATAGTGTATATATGTTTCTACTCTTGTTTAAGGATTTCTGTATACTGATACAAATGTAAATTATTTTGTTGTAACATACTATATATATGTTTCTATTCTTGTTTAAGGGATTTTTGTATATTGATAGAAATTTAAGGTTATTTTTGTTACAGTATACTGAACATATGTTTTCATTCTTTTTTAAGGTATTATACCCATCCATCTCATTTAAAAATGTAAGTTAAAGTTCTAGTCCTTGAAAGCTATTATTATAAATGATTTAGGAAAACTTGTAGTCATGTTAGGTATGATTTAAAGATCATTCAGAGATATATTTTAGATGGATAGAAGGTATTCAACCACTTCAATTATCTGCAGAATATGGCATTTAAAATGTTTTGTTAACATAAGACTTTTCATGACATTGAGACACGTCTGCTCCTGGCAACACCAATCTTCTTCATAAAAGGATGATACAAATTGAAGAACCTCCATTTAGATTTTCTTTAAATGTGGCAAAGTTAGCCACTTGGGCAAGAATTATTCTTGCTTTGACTGCTGACAGTCCATACAGGATACAGAGGAACATAACTGCCACACTTTGTCCAAACAAGGCAGGACAGTCATTCAAAATTTCTGTTTCCATAGAAAAGTATTCCAGAATTATAGACCTGTAGGCCAAAGACAGATGCCCCAACATTGCAGAACCTTGCTGGAGTGACTGTCCAGGCAGCAAGATATCTCTGTCATTTTTATAATTTGGAAGTGGCTTGCAATGCACTTCCTGTTTACTTAGGTAATATTATCTCCTTCTGGGGTCTTTGATGGAATTGAAGACTAGGTAGTTAAAGTTTTTCTTGGTTATAACAGAGGGTAAATTAGGTACGGAACTTTGGACTTATCAAGATAGGATTGATAATAGAGTGATTTATTCTAATTCCCAAAAGCAAAGGCACTGGATATTATAAATAATATTCATACTTGATAATTGTTCTTTAACAATTGTATAATTGTTATATTTTTAATTGTATATTTTTAATATGTTAAAGTTAAACCTTTGTTTTTATTTAGACAAAAAGAGGGAAGTGTGGAATGTGTATTTAACTAGTTAAAATGTATTACATTTGTTTATGTTGCATTTTTTTAGCTTTATAAAAATGTGTTAAAATTAACCTGGGCTCAAAGAAGTAGGGTTAGCATGGGGATTTTTAAGTTTGAGTGGTGTGGATGGAGAGAGGTTTTCAGAGGACCAGACACTTGGGGGCCAGACAGGATGGACAGTACATAGATGAGGTAAATGAGCCTCAGGACAGCCCATAAATTAATAGAAATATGATAGTTTAAGTTTAAAAAGCTAGCTAGAAACATGTCTAAGCTAAGGCCAAGCATTCATAATTAAAAATAAATCTCCTTGTCATGATTTGGAGACTTGGGGGTCCAAGAAATTTCTGCTACAGAAATCCTTCCATTTTGTATAATAATGTTCAAGTTATTGGAAGTCTGGAGAACATCCAAATTTCCTTTCAATCTATCACTTCCATGTTATAAATGACAAATTAATATTTCTAATACCTCTTCATCGTAATGTTTTCTGGTGGAACAGAGCCAGCACACCCTGCATGAACTATGCAGATTGGGAAGGCTCCACTATGAGCGTAATGGAATACAAACTATTCATTTCATAGTGCATGCCGCCGGTGGGTCACTACAGTAGATGGACGCTCACCAGGAGGTGGAGAAAATAACACCTTTCTGTAGTTGCAGGTGTTGGTGACTTGTTTCTAAGTCGCCTGTTCCAACTGGGAACTTATTAAAGTGCTTGATTTGAGGGCAAGGACATAAAATCTCAATTAAAAATATTGTTTGTTAAAGCCAGGACCCATGCTGGCACCTGTGGAAATTTCATATAAACCAGCAGCACATCCCTATCTAAAATTCAATTATGTAAGTGCAAGGCTGAAGCTGGCCCGAGACAGCTTCCTTATGAAAATAATAATGAATGGGTTACGATAATCATCCATTCTTCATAAGACCATGGAGGCAGTAAACAGTATGGGTTCAATAACCACAACTGCATCTCGTGACTTCATCAGCTCATGCATTTTAAGTAGCAAACCAATGATAACCAGTGAGCTAAAGAAGCAAAGCATTCTCACTGGCTTTCTTTCACTTTCTCTTCAGTCTGGGACAAGTAAACTTCAGAATTCTCAAATGACATATACAGAGGGAGGTCTGTGCCTGCTACCTTTGTAAGGATTTGTTGAAGTAGAGGCTCCATAACCAATTGTCACATGGAACATGGCGTAGGAAGTCAGGAAGATCCATCAACAGTAGATAAATAATTGCAGGTCAGGGACCACATTTATGTGGGGAATATCCTACCTGGATTGTCTTTGGCTGGATCTTCTACTAAATATATCTCAGTAACTACACTGTCATTTTCTAAACCAACTCAATGTATTCTGCATTACCACCTGACATACACCAATTTTATAGCCAGTAAAATGGCTCTCTTAAGGTGTTCACCAGAGACTGGTGCCTGCCACTTTCACAGTTTTCATGATCCCCACTCTATTCTAAACAAACTATACATGCCTCACCTTAGAAGGCTTAAAAGCCCTAATTCCTATCTTCCTCAGGCAACTTTCTTATCATCTTTTGGCTCATACATTCTGCATTCTCTTCGTTCTTCTATCAGATCTTCATACCATACTTTATCACATACTTTATATGTGATGATTCCTTTTGCAGAATATTTTGACCAGTTGGGTCTTCATGTCACTTACATATATGCTCAAACTAGATGGTCCTATAGAGTCCTTTCATACTCACTAGATCCAAAGCAAACACCAAGGTTCTACTTTCATTTATGCTGCTGTGGTAAAACAACCAAAAAGAACACCATAGAAGATGAAGGGTATGTTCAGCTTCTAACTGCAGATTCCACTCCATTTCTATGCGAAAATCAAGTCATGGAAGTGAAGCAGCTAGTCCCAGCACTCCGCAATCAGAGGGGAGAACAATGAATGCATATAAGCTTAGAACCTACCACACACTTCTCTTACAGTGTAGAGCCTCCAAACCAGGAAGTGGAGCTGCTCACTTTCTGGTGAGGCTTCCCGCATCAACCAAGGTCAGCAAGACAAGCACCCCCACCCAAGCTCACAGGGCCAACCTGGTCTAGACAACCCCTCATTGCGTCTCTCTTCCCAGGTAATTCCAGGTTATATCTGACTGGCAATTATACTAATCATTCTAACAACCATACTTTCTACCTTTGCTCGTTTTTGTCTCGGTTTGGAATCTCCATCATATATGTTTTCTTTAGTATTCTTTTAAAATCTCCATCATATATGTTTTCTTTAGTATTCTTTTAAAACATGCTTATGTATATCCTTCCTATTTATACCACTAAAATCATACCACGAAGGTCAGGGTATCTCACCAGCTACCCCTGTGACGGCAGTACTTCATCAACTCCAGTGAAAGGCGAGCCTGTGCATGAGAGGAAAGATGTGCCCACCACGCCACCACTGCAGCCTTCCCGTTTTCTTAGCTTTACATATTTCCCTTCTATTTGTGTTCCTTCTTGTGAAGGACAAGCAATATTCTTAAAGGCCACAGACTGGCCACTAGTTCATTTAAAATTTTTGTCTTTTTTTTATTACAAGAAAAATTTACATTTACTCCCCTTGTTCCTGGCCCTCCCGCTCCCCCCTACCCCACCTCCCTCCCCCTGCTTCCTTAAGATGGGGCAGGATACCCTGCCCTATGGGAAGCCCAAGGCCCTCCCCCCTCCATCTCAGTCTAAGAAGATGTGCATCCATATAGAATAAGTTCCCAAAAAGCCAATACATGCAGAAGAGATAGGTAACAGTGCCATTATCATTGGCTTCTCAGACAGTCCCCATTGGCAGTCACATTCAGAGAGTCCAGTTAGGTCATATGCTCATTCCGTCCTGGTCCAGCTGGTTTCGATGAGCTCCCAATAGATCGAGCACACTGTCTCTGTTGATAGGCCAGTCCCTCATGGTCCTGACGTCCTTGATCATCTTCTCCCTCCTTCTGCTCTTCCACTGGACCTTGGTAGCATGATCCCTTGCTCTGTTGTGAATGTGAGTCTCTGGCTCTATCTCCATCCACATGCAAAATTTCTATGGTGACGATTGACATATTCAACAAAGTAACTATGGGACAAGGTACTTGGGCAGCAGAGGAGTGGGTGCCTGAACTGAACTTGTCCCATAAAATTTTTGTCTTATAATGAACTACTGCTCACACACTTCATAGGAACATACATCAAGAAAAATACTAAGCTTGAATGAAAGTTTTGATTTGTCTGGTAACATGCCCCCCACTAGACATGTTTCAGCCTATGCTGTTATTTTAAGTTGGAGACGCAGTTTAGTGTCTAAATGCCAGAATACTATATCCATAACCAAACTTCCATGTCTGAGACATTTTTAAAATAAAGAAGTGCAGTGAGGCTACTTAGAATGTCAGAACATCTACTGATAAATCTACCTTTCACAATGCCCTCCAGTACAGCCTGGGATTAAATATGTTTTGTTACTTTTTCCCTTCTCCTAGAACCAATTTTATTTCATCCAGCATACCACCAAATGCAAATAAAACAGCGGCAGCTCTGACAGAAAGAGTGAGATCATAACCCTCGATACCTCAACTAGTGTTAATGTTAGCCCCTGGGTAATTGCTACATCAGTTTCAAAGGTGTCCTTCCAAGTCAAGGAGGCAAGAAAGAAAAATTCATAAAATTCTGAGAGTTCCTTCTCCTTTTCATTTGTGTGTCTACTGACTCCCAACATCCTAAGACAAATAACTTGGCCCTTACACTCTGAGAATAGAGAGAGAGGCCTTTCAGAGTGGCTCAGTATTTTTCCAAGAGAGACAGATAACAAGAGGAAATGAAGACATTTGCGGTGTGCCTGTCTGTGGTTTCCATCACACTGGTTAGTCTGTTGACAGCAGAAAGTTTCTGAATCACCATTGTTTGTAAGCAAGGCCTGCGCACTGCAGCTCTTTAAACTTACCCATCATCGTGCCCACTTACACGCCTCACCCTGGTACAGACAGATCCCAGGAGACAGTAAAGAGAGAGAGGACAATGAACCTTGCCATGCATGAGAGAAGAAGCTTTGAAACCAGTCTGACTGCCCATTGCCTGTGTGCTCATGAGGAAATTATTTTTAATTTATTCCCAGAGCAGCGTGATTTCTTACAGAATATTCAAATACTTTGTCTTGTTTGAGTCTCCCCTTATACTCCTGCTCCTCCCTCCTCCCCACTTCCCTGTTCCCCTCCAGTCTCGTATATCTACATCACCATTTCCCCGTCCCTTTTTATATGTGTTCTGTTACAACCCTTTCCATCCCTCAAAACCAAATTTCCCCACTCATGCCCCCTTTTCTAGTCTCATGCCTTAAACCTACCCTCACTTCCTCAAAAATATACATATAAACAAATTTGATATCAGGATCCACAAATAAGAGAGAGTCATGGTACTTGTATTCTTGAGGCTCGGGCAAAGATGTAGGAGAAGAAGAAACCCCAATTCATTGCAAGTGGGAGTGAAGCTGGCACAAATACATGGAAACCAGTATAGAAGTGCCAATAAACACAAAAACTAAAACTGCCACATAACCCTATTATAAGACACTTATCCTACCACAAAGATAGTGCTCGTCCATGTTCATTGCTGATATTAACAATAACTGGAAAATGGAGTCCACCTAGGTACCCATCAACAGATGAATGGATGAAGAGATGTGCCAATCTTGGCTCAATGTTCCTGCCTATGAAGAAATAGGAAGCTCACCTCCAAGGATGGTTGGCATCACAAAGCATGTGAGTGAAAAGAACAAAAGCCAGTGGCTGCGGAGTGCTTCCTGGGCAGGGTTGATGTTCCTGTCCACATAGCTCACTGAGAGTCATACAGTGGCTGAGTTGATGTGCAGGTATCTCTCTTTGCACACAGACAGATGTTAACCACCAAGAGGACCCCACACTCTGAAGACAGACAACTTGCTCAAGCAGGACTTTACACCAAACACAAACACAACCAGAACTTGAGTCCAGATCTGAGAATCAGAATGTGCACTATCCAACACCACCTACTTTCCCCAGAACTTGTTCTGTTCAGGTGACTTTTTGCAACTGTTCATGCGACTGTAAATGGCAATGCAACATTACTCACGAAGAATCGGATTACTGTGTGGAGTCATGCCTTCACAGGCATTTCCTTTCTATGAACAGCATTTATCTCCTAACTGTTTTCTGAAGTCTATGTATGTCCTTAGATCATTGGAGAACTTGCTGATCTCATTCATTGACTGAGACAAGTTGCACAATAAAATCTTAGAGGATAAAAATTAAATAAAAATCATTATACCTTCAGGTAATTCTTCAATAAGTCCAAATTCCTAACATATTTTAAATAATCTGTGCATACATAGAGACAGAAAAAGAGAGAAGAGAAGTAAGGTGAAGGATGTGAGGGGATGAAAGTATGGAGTCAAGAAAGGAGTGGAGAAGAGAAGGGAAGACAGCAGAGGCAGGGCTGGACCCATACATCTCTAGTATTTATGCACAGCATGGTACTGAACCCATAATGGCATTCAATTAAATATGCATTTATTGCCTAATTGAGATGCTAGTAAATCACATCATAAATAACATCAGAATAAAAATGATCCTACCAGATACTAATTAGATATACAAGTGCAGTTAATCCAAAAGAAAGTTAGCATTAAAAAGGTACAATAAAAGTGTCACTACTGGTGAGAAATCCATCACCTCACACAGTCTAAGACCTGTAAGGCGAAGGGAAATTGGGAAATGCAATTCCCTCAAGATGCCAGAGTCAACAGAGCACTGAGCTTTTACCAGCTTTATACCATGCAGCAATAAGGCAAGGTCACCTAGGGAAAGATTTATTTTTGGAAAATGAGTTCAGAATTTGAGGAGGAAGGCCAAAGAACAAACTATCATTAAGATCAATCTGAGCACATGGTTCCTAAATCCCAGGAAACCCATTGGAGAAGCTGATACTCACAGGGTAGACAGTTCCCAGGATCTGTATCTCAGCATGGAAAAAAAAGAGGTAATGATCTGAGGGTCAGGGTTAGAAATACTGTGACATAATAACATATATATATTCAAGAGGACCATATCTGGGATGCTTTGAAGAAAGTACCATTTTGAGGAGAGATGTTGCAAACAAGTATATCATCCACTCCCACATGACCCAGGGCAACCTTAGGAACGTCAGTCAGCATGGGCTCCCAGTAGGCATAATTTGTCAACCTTGTTTGATATCCCAGAAGATTCCCAGGAGGCTCCACAGAGCATGGTGGGTGAGGATCTCAGGAACACATGGCAAGAGAATGTTTGAAAGGATTAAGGGCTTCCTGGAGAGAATGAGTATGTGAGTCTGTGTACAAAGGAGGCACCTGCTGCAACCTCTGAAAGTGTATTTGAAAGACAGCTGGGAAATGGAATTTCTTGGAGCTAGCATCAATATTTGAGTTGTGTTTACTGAAGCCTCATATGGTCATCCAGAGCAGAGGGAGCAATGAGCATCTGGGTAGCACTTGTCAACCTTTCTCTCTCTACTCTTTGTGCCACGAGATGCTACTGCTTACTGAATTGTTATGGCTTTGCAGTGAGCCAGGAGATAGAACAGTATTAGTCTACCATAGAATCCTCATCAGCAGTAACTCCAAATTGGCATAACCTAGGATCACATGAGTAGAGACTCACTTGAGCAACTGTTTCATCAGGTTGGTCTTTGGACATGTCTACGGGAGATTGTCTTGAATGTTAGTTAACATGGAGGGCCTTGTCCACTATAGGAAGCATCACCTCTGACTGATGGTCCCAGGCTATATAAAGAAGTGACCAAGAGACTGTGTTCTAGCCAGGGAGCAAGCCACCTAGCATGTCAAGAGCACCCCCTGTGGCTCCTTCAGTACTTTCTTGACTGTGAGTTCCTTGGGTGGAGATAATTCTGTGTGGAATAGCAGGCAACCTTTTGAGAGGTTCCTTCTTTGAATTTCTGCCCTGAATTCCCTTGGTGATGAATCTGTGATTTGTAAGTGGAAAATGTGGTAAACCCTTTCCTCTCAAAGTTGCTTTGGATCAGTTTTTATCAAAGAAATAGAACTCCCTTGGTGTGACAACTTGTCAACAATGTTTTGGGAACTTTAGATTATCTGCATTCCTACACTAGCTGCAGGATATTCTGGAAATTTTTACAAAAATTAGATGGATCCATAGTTAGATAGGTAATTAGATAGAAAGAGAGATGATAGATAGATGATAGATAGATGATGGATAGATAGATAGATAGATCCATACATAGAAACCTAGATTGATGATAGGTAGATAGATGGTAGATGATGGATATACAGACAGATGGACAGACAGATGAGAAAGGTCTGCTTGGGTTTGATCAGTTGTGATCTATTATAGAAGAAAGACCTCTTTTAACGAGTCTTTCACCTTATGTACATGGTTCCCACATGTAATTGGGACTTATTTCTTTTTCTTTTAAAATTACATATGTACATATATTTAATTATTTGGTTTTTATGGGGGGAAGGCACCTGAACTACATCATGTGTGTGGAGGTCAGAGGACAACTTGTGAGAGATATTTCTCTCCTTTTACCCCATGGGTCCAGAGGATCGTTAGATCATCAAGATTGACAGCAAGTGTCTTTACCTGCTGAGCCATCTTGTGGGTCTCAAAGACTTTTTTAGTTTTCTTGTTTGTGAGTGTTTTCCTAACATGTAGACCTGTATAGGTTTGGGGGCCAATGAAAATGAGAGTTCTCAAAGTCAGGAGCAGAAAGGAGAAGTGCCAGCTGGAAAGGCCGCTTTCCTTGTTATAACCAGCCACAGGGGCTGCAGAGTGGCTCTGTGACAGCGCTTGCCTAGCATGCGAGACCCCCAGTGCCACAGATTGAATGTATAATCTCTGCACCTGCTGCAGGACATACCCCCATGGCACTACTAATGCACTCGGTGCCTCACTCTCCTCTTTCCCCGGAAAGGCCAGCTGATTCCAGGGCAGCAGAATCCCTAGTGTCCCAGAACTGGCTGGTTTCATGCTTTAACCTCTCTCACCTCTGCTGCAGTTTTCAGCATAGAAGACATAGACATTTTGGGTCATATCTGTTCCTCTAAGTATTTGTGCCTTTTAATGCTCAAAAAATATTTGTTTGCATTATGACTCTTTAATTATGTAGATAATATACAGAAATATAAATGTCATCTAGAGAGATATACATTTTTTCCCCAAACCTCATGAATCACTCCTTGGTTCCAGTAGCCTTAATGTAAATAAAATTCCACTTAAAATTATGGAATAAAATATAAGTTATGTAATATGTGAAGCAGTTATATAAATATCTATAATCTATATAAATTATATATAATCTATATATCTATTTACCTGCCTACTTACCAATCTCTATTTGACTCACTAAAGTTTGCTTGGACTGTTCACAGGTGTTCATGAAGAACGCTTTCCTATAGCTTCTCATCCATCTACTTCCTCACTGGCTTTATTATGAAAGAAGTGATGACCTCGTGGAATGACTTAGCAGTGTTGACACAGTTTCATTCCTATTTTCTATAGTATTGTTTTGTATAATTCATCAATAAAATCACATACATCTGGAATTTTCTTTTGCTATGGAAAGATTTTAATTATGGTTTTATTTAGTTATTAGCTTTCAAGAAACTTTAATCATCTAGTCTTTCTTGTACATTTTTATTGGTTTTGAGTGGACATTGGTGTGCGTGTATGGCAATCTATGTGTATGTGTTTACCTTGGCATGGGTAAACACATGCCAAGGCATGTATGTAGAAGTCAGAGGACAACTTAAGGAAGTCAGTTATCTCCTACCTTTCAGCTCCCAGGGTTCAAACTCAGGTTATCAGGATTGGTAGGAGGTACCTCTGCCCACACTTTCATATCACAGGCCCTCTATTTCTTCTTGAATAAACTTTCTTAGATTGCCTGCTTTGAGGGATATGTCCCTTTCATCTATAACTCCTGGTATCATGGAACAAAGTTATTTCAAATATTTCCTCGCCACTCTTTTCCTGCATGGGGTTCTCTGACTGTCTTAGCTCATCTTGGCCTGACAATAGTACTGTGAATCTTTTTTGGCTCTTTCCAGAGTCTGGCTAAAGGTTTCTTATTTTGTTGATATTCTCAGTGAACTAGCCTGTACTTCCATTTCAACCCATTTTCTGCTCCACTAACATCTACTCCTTTCTTCTACTTATGTGAACCTTATTTACTCTTCTTTTCACATTTCCCTAAGGCAAAAGATGAAGCCATTAATTTGAAACTTTTTAAAATTCATTTTCTTATGTAGATGTTTAATGAAAAGAGGATCTTTCTAAACATAGTTCAGTGGCACCTCACAGAATCTGAGATGCTACATGCCTATCATCAACACTCAATCTCTCAGTGAGTAGTGTGTTTGCCTAGCATGCAGCAAAGCCTGCATCTGATTCCCAGCACTGAACTACATGAGTATGGTGGCTCACAACTTTCATCCCAGTAGTTAGGAGATAGAAGTCAAGGTCATCCCTGCCCTTGTACTGAGTTTGGGGTCAGGCCAATTTATGTGAGATCCACACAGAAAGAAAATTCCAGGTATATTTGATTTTATCGATAAATTATACAAAACAGTCTTATGGAAAATAGAAAATGGAAAAAATGTTTCCAGGTGTTCAATCATTTCACAAGGTCATCACTACATTCATGCTTAAGCCATGGGAAGTAAATGGATGGAGTGTGCATTCTTCATGCACACTCAAGAACTAAACAAACTCTCCTGAGCCAAATCTAGATAGGTAAACAGTTAAACAAACTGACAGAGAGATAAATATAACTCATATATGTGATGCTAAATAATTTGCATTTCATTCCATAATTGAAATATAATGTAATGAATAAAATAAAAAACATTATATTTGCATTAAAGCTACTGTTACCAAAGAAGTAGATTCATGAGGTTTCACATATAATGCATTGTTGGAGAATAGTAGTTGAAGATGTGTACCTTTATCTATGCTGTGGATTATTTGTTTAGAGATGCAAATATGTGTTGCATTCTTTTATGTTGCATTTGTTTAAATCAGAGGAGCTGTGTTACTCTGCTTTCCTAACACACCTGATTGGTCTGATAAAGAGCTGAATGGCCTATGGCAGGAAGAGAGAATAAAGAGAGAGGAACAAGGAAAGGAGGAGAACAGGAGGCCTGGGGACAGTCACCCAGCCATACAGCCAGGCAAGGAATAAGAAGGAAAAAAAAAGATATACAGAAATAACGATAAGCAAAAACCCAGGGCAAAAAAGTAGACAGAATAATTTAAGAAAAGTTGGCTAGAAATAAACCAAAATAAAGCTAGGCATATATAAGACAGAATAAGTTTCTGGGTGATTATTTGGGAGCTGGATGGTAAGCCATGCCAGAAAGTAAAGCAATAAATAAATAAAAATCAACTACAATGCATACATTTCTAGATGATGTTTGTTTTTCTCTAGATTAGTTACAGACATTGAAAAGTTAAATTACAAACGGATATTTCTGAAGCATTAAAATGAGTAAATATTTAGAGTGGCAAATCTGACCAAAAATGTCTCTGTCTTAATATGCTGAAAACTGCACTAGAAGCAGGGGAGTTTAAAGGATTAACACAGTCCCAAAGCATGTAGGAATCATGTACATAACCTGAAAGCTTTGTTTGTTTTCAACTTCTATTCTTCTCTCATACATTACATCCCAACTGCAGTTTCCCCTTTGCCACACACACCTTCCCTTTCATATTGATAGGAGGCCTTTCATCTATAATGGGCCACAGTGTTTATTTTGATTTTCTCTTTAACTCATGGACTACATACATCTACATGTTGTTTATTGTAATATGCTGTCTGGAATTTTGCTGCTATCTTTTTGGCATTTCCGTTTGTTATAACTGTGAACAGAAGATATATTTTGATTTCAACTATCTTTCAATTTATTGATGTTTTTAAAATTAGTCTAGAATAGAGTTTCCTAAAAAAAAATCTTTCTTCTAGTACCTGATTCTTTTATATTTTAAAAAATTATAAGCAGCTATGTGGTGGAGGCAAAGAATTCAGCAACTACTAATTAGAACCAGGGTATAGAGAGTTTCATCCAAGATTTCCACATACAGAATGTGTGTGAGCATTTGTTCTATTTAGAGAGTAGCACTGAAATCTATGGTTACTTGTTTATTTTTTCATTTTCGTCTATTTCTTTTGTGTGCTTTGAAGTTGAAGTCTCCCTCTTTCTACCTGTCTTCTTCCTCTTCTTAATTCCTGACGGACAAAATCTCACAATGTATCTCTGGACAGGATCTCATGATGGCCTTGAATTCATCATCTTTCTTCCTCAACCTCTTGAATGCTAGGATTTCAGATATGTGCCACTGTACATATCCACTGTCTATTGAGCTGCTAGTCTCTATCAATTAATTGGCCCTTTTATATTAAAATGACCTTTCTCCATAGCAAAGCTCTATTTTTCTATAGAATCTCTCTGACATTTATAGAACATATAGCAATTACATAGCACATATTTATTTATATATGTATATATATATACTCCACTATTTTTTAAATGTCTATTTATTTATTTTACATCCCAGCCACAAATTCCTCTTCCTCCTCTCTTTCCAGTCCTTCCCCTGAACTTCTCCCCATCCAGTCCTCATCTATTTCTCTCCAGAAAAGGGCAGGCCACCCATAGATACCAACAAAATATGCCACCATATCAGTTTACGGTAAGACTAATCACCTCTCCTTATATTAAGCCTGTGCAAGAAAACCCAGCATGAGAAATATTCTGCTATTCTTAACACCAATATTTGTATATCGTTTTCATGTTTTATTGTTAATCTCTTCATGTCATTATATGAAACTGTACATTTTACAGACTGTCTCAATTGAGTTTGACTTCCATCCATACCAACCATAGCTGGCTTTGAACTGGGTATATTTAAATCATTCATGTTTAATGTGACCATTGGTATAGGTATGTCTAAATCCGTATTTCACTTATTTTCTGTTTGTTCTATCTGTTTTCTGTTCTCTTTTCTCTTTTCATCTTTTATATTGATTCCATTTTGTGTCCTCTGTGAGCTTATTAGCTACACTTCAGTGTTTTGTTGTTTTAGTGGGTGCTTTAGAGTTTATACTACACATTGTAAAAGCGGGATCGATGGAACATTTGATTTGAAGTTATTATGGATTCACAGATAGTTACAAAGGTGACATAGAAAGACCTGTCCCCTTCATCTCAAGACACTGGCGATCTATCTTATGAAACCACAGTACAGTACCTTAGTTGGGAACTGATATTAACATACCATGTGCTATGGATTTACACTCTTTTATCTCATGTGCAAGGGTATGTAAGCCCACTACCATCAACACATAGACTATGGCCATCACTATCATCATCTCCCTCATGTTATTATTTTATACCCATTCCTCTCTGCCATTTAGATGCCGTACTGATAATCACTAATGTACTTGCCTCCTTAAGTAACATTTTGAGGCCACAAAAAATGCATAAGGTGACCAGCCATTCAATATTGTTCCAGTTGTCAACCAGTAAGATCTCTTGGGATTCGTTCATGCTGTTGGTGTTATAAAAACAATAGTTTATTTAATTTTTTTAAATTTTGGAAATTTTCATGTATGTTAGCAATGCATATTGACTGAATCCAGTCCTCAATCCCTCCTCCAACTCCCACCAGTATGAGCCCATCACACCTCTCTCTCCAAACTTCATGGCCCTTCTTCTTTAAAAGTTATTTCTTATTACTTCTTTAACTCACAGAGACCATTTATTGCTGCCCTTCTGTCTATGGATACCTGATCATCCACTGGAGCATGGGAAACCTATTCAGGGTAATTTCCCCCTAAGCAAAGCAACTCTCCTTCCCTCTGCTGTCATCTGCCCAATATCTCCTCAGCTAAGAGCTGGACCTCAGAGACCTTCCCAGCTCCATTCATAAATCTGTAACTGTCTTGATTTTTTGCAGGTCGTATACAGGCCATCACAGCTGGTGAAACTTGCTGTCTGCTGCCACATCATGTCCAGAGGACAGCACTTCACAGGGCTCTCCCTAACCTGAGGCTTTGAGCTTTGGGAGAAGAGCCAAAGTTGATAGCATGAGTGTTCATTGGATGGAAAGATTTGCCTTATTTCTGGATTCTAACTCTTATGAGCATAACTGGCGATGATAATTAGGAAAGGATTTTTTAAATTTTGTGTGTGGAATAAAACTTTTTATTGTGGGGTGTAGATATCCAGAGAAAATTGTTAGTTCATAAATTTACCTTCTTAGATAAACTACCAGACAACTTTCCAGAAGGGTTGCATCATTTTACCCCAATCAAAAATCCAGAAGACCCCCACTGCCTGCCTTCTGTAAGCACCAGTACACGCCTTTACTAAACACACATATGTGTGATGATAGTCTCAATTTGAATTTTTGCACTTGTTGACGATGTTGAATGTCCCTTTTGGCACTTATTTAAACCATGTTGTTCTCTCTGAACACATGTCTTATAAACTCTACTTCTTTTCCATTTTCAGATTAGATTCAAGAAGTGTGGTGTTTACTCCTGTAGTTACTCATTAGAGAATTGTCTGGGCTATAGACCAGTGGCCTTGCAATGTCCCAAGATGATGTAGAAACCACTCCAAAGCCCAGTGTAGATGGTGCAATTCTGGTTAGTTCATGATCTGCTGGTTACAGGGGAATATATTCCTCCACTTTCGGATCCACAGAGTGGCAAGACAGGCCCATGGACTCAGTGTTCCCTTAGCTGATGCCTGTGTGTGGTGACGCCAAAGTAGACTTCTCCACAAGAGGCTCAAATATAATGGGTTTCACTTTGGAGTAAATATATTCTTCAAACCAGGACCAGAGAAAACTTCAGCAAAAGTAGACAATGAAAGTCTGTGTGATCAGAAAATTGAGTGTATTACAGGACATGTTGTGCAGATAATGACAAGAAGTGTCTACTATTTACCTTGCCTCAGGGAACATTTTAATTGACAAATAAAAACTTGTCAGTCATCCTGTACAATACAATGCTCTAAACTATGGATACATTCCGGACTGTTTCAATACATGTACCAACTCATAGGCTGAGTTTAGTGATGAGAGCACTTACGGCTTAAACTCAGTGATTGTCAAAGCTATAACACATCTGGCCTTTTAAGCACTGAAGTCGTGTGTATGTTTTCTTACATACACAACTAAATTATTCCCTGGCACTGAGTGACAAAGAAAGAAAGACACTGCATGTGTAAAGTAAACTTTCTCATGTTTACTTTACTTAAATAGGAACTTCTAAATACAATTATTTTGGAATGAATTCTTACATCCTAAACCTTTCTCTAGTTGAATACTCTGAAGTTTGTTAGTGTGTGTGGGAGAGGGGTGTGTGTGAGCACATGTGAGTACGTACATTAGACGTTCTTTATGAACAGTCATGGCATTCACAAACAGTCCCGTTTACCCACTGCGGATATGGAGGCCAACTGTTTCTATGTCTGTCTTGCCTGAGTGTGTCTGTGTGTGTGTGTGTGTCTGTACGTGTGTGTGTAGATATGTGTGTAGTATCAATAGATATCGGATATAGCTATAGATAAATACTTAGAGATATACATATGTAAATGATGGATCCTTCATACCATGCAGGTATAATATGCATATAATACAGGTAATTCTATCCCACTCTTTTAAGGAAAGTACTCAGCTGTACCACCAACTACAGTTCTAGCTTCAAACTTCTGCAATTTTTAAAAATCCAAGAAATTTGTTCTGTTTTTATCTTAGATTTCTCAGAGTTATGGATGGGCATCAGTTTCTCATGTGGGAACCAGCATTAACTTTAAGACTCTACAGTTTTTCCTTAGGCAATCAATAGAGTGGATGGCATTGATTTCCAGATATTGAACTAATGTTGCATGCCCGAGCTCCTCTTTATCCAATGAGGGTATTTATTTATTGTCCTATATAGTTGTGTAAATATTTTACATATTTTATGTCAATGTTCATGAAGGGCATTGGTCTGCAGCACTCTCTTCTTCTTGTATGATTATTATCTGACCTGTATTGGTTTCCTTAAATAAATTGGGATACGTTTTTCCATCTCTTTTCTAGAAGCAATATGCAGAACAGTATTAATCATCTTTTAAAATAATGTAGAATTCCTCAGGGTAATCATATAGGAGATTACTTTTTGAAAAATATTTGCAAATTGTGAATATTTCCTACTGGTTACAAGTTGTGCGAATCCTTACTGAATACACATTGAATAGAGACAAGAGCAGCGCTCAACTTCTGGACACTGAGACTTAATGTTGCCATCTATGATGCTCAAGCTTGAATACAATCACAAAAATATTGATGTTTTAAGTAAGTTCACAATTCTGCATTTAGTTACATTCATAGCTATTCTTGATAACACACACAGGTTAAACATACCTGGGAGTATGCTCTGTAAGGAGTATGCTTTGGTTCACTTTCTCCAGGTTTTCAAATTTATGTGGATAGATTTGTTCAGCATATTCTGTTAGTATATTTTAAATTTTAAAATAATTTAAATATATTCATTAAGTTTAAGTATATATGTGTATATTTATGCATGCATACTTTTGAATATTAGTGTGTCTGTACACAAACCCAGACACATGTCATGGGGGCATGAATCAGAGGACAGTTTTTAAGAGTCACTTCTGTCTTTCTACCATGTGGATCCTGGGTACCAAAACCCAGGCCATCAAGCTTGGCAACAAGTGCCTTTACCTTCTTAGCCTTTTGCCCTCCATCTGACTATAATTTTAATATTTTTTTCTTTCAGGTTCTTTTTTTCAGATTATTCTTATTTCCAGGTGTATATAGATTATACATTTAGGAGGACATTAGCTTTAACTGTCAACTTGACATCTGAGAAGAGAATCTCAAGGGAGGAATTGCCTAGATCAGATTGGCCAGTGGGAAATCTGTCAGGTCATCGTCTTGAATGTTAATTCATGTAGGAAGGCCTAGCCCACTGTGGGAGGCACCATTCCCTGGGCAGCTATTCCTGGAGTCCTACTTGGAAATGATAATTACTCCATCCATTTACCTGTCTGTCTTTCTACTCTGGATATACGTGCGCAGCTCTCCTCTGTATTTTCAAATACTCAGCTTATCTCCACCATTTGTTACTGTTTGGTTCCATTGACTTTAGATCCATTCTTTACTGTCTTCTTGTTTTCTAACTACTTTGGGTTTATTTAATGATTTATACTTTTACCCTTGTATTTTTCCCATTTTATATGGAGACATTTACCTAAAGCTTGTGTTGTATGCTTATTTTCACAAAGCTCAATGGAGAACTCATTTTCAACCTGGAAAGGTACTGCTTAGATTCCAGGCACCAATACAATTGTTACTGTATCTGTTTTAACCGATTTCTAATTTGATTCCATCATGGTTAGAGAATGCACTGTGTTTCTGGTAATTTTGCCTCTGCTGAGGTTTGTTGTCTGATGTTTATTTCTTATTTTCCTTTCTGTTGCTACGATAAAAACATTCTGAACAAAAGCAACCTAGGGAAGATGGGATTTATTTTTATTATACGTCCAGGTCACAATTTATCATTGAGAAAAGTCAAGGCACAGGGGAAAAAAATCAGGAAGTTGAAGTAGAAACCATGGCAGAATGCCTCTTTCTGGCTCATTCTATGACTTGTTCAACAGTTCATGCTTAACTAGCTTTCTTTTGAAGCTTGGGACCAACTACCCAGGGAATGGTGCCTCCCATGGTGGGTGAGGGTCTCCCACATCAATTAGCATTCAAGAATATGCCCTGACAGATGGCCACAGGCAGATCTGATCTAAGCAATTCGCACTTTGAGATCCTCTTCTCAGATGACTCCATGATGTGTGCAGTTAAAACTAATTAGAATAGTTCCCCTGCAATATGGCGCTGTTTGGGGGAAAGAGAGGCTGCAAGGATTGACGACACCCCACTGATCAGTATTATTGTTGAGTTTTCACTACCTTTTCTGAAGTCCACCTGCTTGGTTATTTATTGTTGAGATTCAAGTTACAATCATGTGGATTTTCCACAGTATTAGCAATTTGGGATTTTCTGAAGTGCCCTTTCTGCCCACATGGACTGTGGGCCAAAGCAGTATCCGGGAACACTCATTTCTCCCTACCTGTCAAGGATCACCACATAGTAACGATATATGAGCCGTCTTTCCATGTGCTCTGTGCATCCCATGGTTAAGTGAGAGACTAAGTCAGTTCATGTTATTCTACCTTGGACAGAAGTACAGATGTATCTAATATTTTCACACTTATTAAAAGAGAAAAAACACTAGCAACTGTAATAAGTATTTAAATGTTTTTCTTTGGAGAGGCTTTGCTCCATGGACTCTCACAGTTCTGATTCATTGTGCCACATTTTTCTGGGCAAGGCATTGTGCTGCTCATTGTGCTCTTACTATTTTACTTAACAAATACTTTTAATAATACTAAGGTCTCCTAGCCCCTGTCCTGTCTCTTAAAAATGCATGTGTTCTATTTGAGTAAAAAGATATTCCAGTGCATAAATGAAAGAAGTCAACTAGCTGAAATAAGGACCAAGTGACTATTTTTAATACCTCGGCCAGAACAGACATTACAAATTGATTGTAGCACTCCTTGATAAATACATACTTGCACTCGGGACCTATTGATTCAGACTCCTATGTTTCCCACTTGACACATCTTTTATATCTTCTACATCTGGAATCCAGTGTAAGAATAAAATATGCCACATCTGGTATATTTTGACAGCAAGGTGACAATCAGCAGCTTTCTTTCTGAACCCATTTTTTCATCTCACCTTTGTAGACAAGAACTGTGTTTGTTACGGTTGCAGTCTGATATTAAAATAATTTGAAGCATACGTTATTCCATCTCAGGTAGGTCAGAAAACGTTTTGAATAGTCACATTGATGCCCCCTAAATCTCTTTCAGGAATGAGTTAATCCACCTGAGCAATCCATCTAGGGAAATAAACACATTCCAAAAACTGAAAGCAAGGGGAAAAAAAGAGAACCTCATTCTTCAGCCATCTGCTTATTCCAAGTAGTCACAGGAGGAGGGCCTGTGAGTTATGTAACTAATGTTCCCACTCCAGCTTTCTTTCCCCTCTGTGTCTCTGTGGTACAAGAATGTCCCTATCCCTATTCTTGGCTTATTCTCCATCTATTCATGCCATTCAGGGGCCTTTATGTGGTATGGGGGCTCCTAGGAACCAGGTTTCAGCCTTGTGGGGAATGGAACTCAATATGGGGCAGACTATATACAACAAAAAGCACTGTTTCTTAGAGTTCTCTGTTTCCTGAGGAACCGCCACAGTTTTCCAAAGTGGTTGCACAAGTTTGCATTCCCACTCTGCAAAAGAGATCCTGAGTGAAAAATAGCTGTTTTTTGAAGATAAAACTCTCTGTGAGGCACTGCTTAAAAAGACAGCAAATTATTTGTGTGTGAAAACTTCATAATCCCCCGAAAAACTGTGAAAAATGAGGGTAATTTCCATAACTGACAAGATGGAGCAGCAAGACCCAGAGGTCATGTACCTTACCAAGTGTGACCCCACAGATGAGAGACTGGATATGGTGTGTGGAAATCTCATGGCTTCAACTGAACCCACACCCCCTCTATTAAATCAAACGTATTTAGCAGTAACCCACCAATTTTCTTAAAACATTCTGATATTATTTATTTTTTTAACATTTAAAATAGAATAATTTTTTATTCCTCAGTTCAATTTAGTGTATTTACAATTATTTCATCACCTATATCCATGACATTTTCATTATCCCAAAAGGAAACTTGAAATATCAATTCCACTAGTCCCTGGCAACCACTGATTCACCTTCTGTTTCTATAGATTGCCTCTTCTGGATATTTCCTAAAAATGGAAGGATGCAACGTGTACTTTTTATTGCCTGGCTTCCATTGCTTAGTTTAACAATGGTAAGGCTCTAAAGCCACTGTTAATTCCCTTGACTACTACTCTAGAATTAATGGACAAGATGAAAATTTCTTTGTTATTTTTATGTCTGTTTGCACATGTATGCAGGTGACCTCAGAGTCCAGAAGAGGGCATCAGATTCCCCTCGAGCTGGAGTTACAGGCAACTGTGAGTCAGCCATTGTGGCTGTTAGGAATTGAACTCTGGTCCTCTGAAGGAAAAGTAAACACTTTTCACTTCTGAACCACCTCTCTACCCACAAGATTTAAAAAAGAAAGAAAGAAAGAAAGAAAGAAAGAAAGAAAGAAAGAAAGAAAGAAAGAAAGAAAAGGATTAAAAGAATCTTTTTAGGCAGATGGAGCCTCTTCCTCTATGAGTCTGGGTGTTTGTTATTCTGGAGTCAGTGGGAGGCAGAATTGTTCCCAGTTTTAGGAGCAGTAAGTGGGGCAGAGGCAGGGCTGTGAGCAAGAGGAAGTTCAATAACTGACATCTTGCCTGAGTTCCTGTGCATGAGGCTAGAAGGGAAACCCTTACAACTAGGATGTGGGTCAGCCTGAGAGAGAATCTGCACCCACACAGATGACTCCACGCTGGGGAGCCAGGCAGGTACTGAGCATTGGGTAGGAAGGTAGGAAGACCATCAGATGCTCAATACAGAAGGAAGGAGAGCCCTGCCAAGGCAGCCCAAAGCTCACCCACGGGAAGAGCCTTTCAAATAAATATCGTCTGTGTGACAAATCAGTCGTAGACCTGTCTGTGCCGTGTGTTTACTGGGTGAGTGGCCTCTGAGAACACAGAAAACATGGAAAAGGGGTTTCTAAGAGACCTCTGTCTTGAGGGATGAGTGAGTGAGTCTCTCTTTGGGGCAGGCTCAGAGTAAGTCCCCAAAAATGGGGTACAGACCTAAACAGAGAGCTCTCAACAGAGGAATCTAAAATGGCTGAAAGACACTTAAGAAAATCTCAATATCCTTAGCCATCAGATAAAAACAAATCAAAATAACCTGAGATTCCATCTTACACCTATAATAATGGCCAAGATCAAAAACACTGGTGACAACTTATGTTGGAGAGGATTTGGGGTAAAGGGAACACTCCTGCATTTCTGGTGGCAGTGCAAACTGGTACAGCCACTTTGGAAATTAGCATGGCGATTTATTAGAAAATTAGGAAACAACCTACCTCAAGACCCAGCAATACCACTTTTGGGTCTATACGCAAAGGATGCTCAAACATAGCACAAGGACATGTGAGCAACTATGTTCATAGCAGCATTATTTGTCATAGCCAGAACGTGTAAGCAACCTAAATGCCCCTCGGCTGAAAAGGAAAATGTGGTACATTTATACAATGGAGTACTACACAACAGAAAAAAATAATGACATCTTGAAATTTACAGGCAAATGGATGGATCTAGAAAACATCATATTGAGTGATGTAACTCAGACCCAGAAAGACAAATGTCATATGTACTCACCCTTAAGTGGCATTTAGGCATAAAGCAAAGAAAAACCATCCTACAATTCACAATCCCAGAAATTCTAGACAATAATGATGATCCTAAAGACATACATAGGTCTAATCTACATGGGAAGTAGAAAAAGACAAGATCTCCTGAGTATATTGGGAGCATGGAATCATGGGAAATGATAAGGGAGAAAAGGAGGGTTGTGCAGAAAAATATATAGCTCAATAAAAACAATTTGTAAAAAGGACAGTACTGCCATGTGGCAGAGAGCAGATAAGAAATATGAGTTAATTTAAAATTTAAGAATTAGTTATAACAAGCCTGAGCTATTGGCCAAGCATTTATAATTAATCTTAAGTTACTGTGCAGGTTATTTGTGAACTGGCTGGTAGGACAGGAAAAGTGTGCCTACACCCAATTACTGATACTATTTAAGCACCAAAAACTAATGAGAAAATACACATTGCATTTGTTTCTTGTTACACTTTTAGACATTTTAAGGAATGTGGTCCATACATGACAAACACAACATATTTGGTACCCACTGGGACAAGAAAGAGAGAAAAGGAGGAACCAAAGTCTAGCACCACCCACAGACCCCTCCTTTATTAAGAAGATATTTATAAATATATACAGAGCTATCACAGAAGAATAAAGTAATGACAGATAAATGGTCGCAGGTAGTTTGAGATAGTTTCATTAATTTATAGTGAGCTGATTTAGAGTGAGCACTGAGGGAAGTCCCAGACACTGTAGAAAAAAATTAATAAGGAATTTAGTTCTTGGCACCTAGGTCCTCAACTGTAATAGGAGGATGGTGTGACCCTTACCTCCCTGGGGCATAATAAGGTTTAAGTGAGATAAACTCTATAAAGGAATGGGTAGGACATAATTGGTAGTGTTCTGTAAATTAGAGCTGATAAGATCAATGATAGCAGTCCTGTGAAATCAAAGTTTAGTCTAGAGGATGTCTTTCCTACCACCCAAACAAAGCAAATCCATCCATCCAAACCCTTACACACACAGCGCTTAAGAAAGGGCATCTGTACATGTTCAATACGAGTTGAATGAAGGAGGGCAGATTTCACACAAGCAAGGAGCTGTATGGGTGTGAGCTGGGATCAAAAGCATATAGAAACATGGCAAGAAAGCTGTTGAACTCTGCAGTTGTCAAGAGAGCCTTTGCAATTCTGCAATACGATTTGGATGTCATATTCAAGAGAACTGGAGTCATCCAAAGGGACAACAAGACATACAATGCAAGCATGGGACAGCACTAATGTAAGCATGGGACAGCACTAATGTTTTACCCAGAACAGAGCCCTGCCCTGCAAATTCAGAAGTGGACTTCATGGAAATCCTCAGAAGCTGACAAGAGGTCTATTCAGGTAAAGAGCAACGTACATTGGCTTCCAGAGAGGAGGCTGACACGCACATTGGCTCTGACTCCCAGCTTACCACAGGTGCTGGGCAAAATGAGCATTTGCTGCCCCTCATCTTCCCACAAGCCACACAGATGAGATAAGAACCTAAATTTCTCAGGTTTCCAAGCTCAGATTTTCCAGCATGTCAGGCTACAGACAGTATTTGTATTTTCTACCTATTAAATATTAAATTGCTCATTACAAAAATATTGACTAGCTTGACCAGCCAAATCTCTCCTGCCCTTATGAGAGCCATAGTGAAAGCAGTCCTTTTAATTTAATTTTCAGAAAGGGGCTGTGGGATAGAGTAAGTTCATGTGACAAACGCGTTCCCTGCTCCTGTGTGTGGGACACAGATTAAGGTAGCATGTCTCCCAGCGGAGGGTCATGCAGATGTCCACCTTGCATGATGCTGCAGTCCCACTGAAGGCTGAATTTCAAGGCAAGTTTGCCAGGGCTCTGAGGCCTGCTCTTAAGTGCATGGCTTCAACGCTTATCCTGCTAAGCTAGAAAGGGAGTCATTACTGCTGAGGACTGACATTTTGATAACACATGTTTCCATACTGTTTATATTGGCACATGTCTATTTTCCCAACTATTTTATAAAAGGGAGCCCTAGATATAGACATGGTTTAAGAAAGTAATGTTAAAAGGCTATGTAGTTAATTGTTTTTACTCCAGTAAGTGATAGAGAAATAGTTTAACCCTACTAGCCTTCTGCATGAGTTAGATACCACTGGGAGACTCTGCCTCAACACAAAGATAGATGTATGGAACTGAGGAGCAATGCTTAAGGTTGCCATCTGGTGTCAATATGGACACCTACACACACGAAATTCCAGCAAATAAATTATAATCCTTTCGGCAAAAATATGTAAAATAGCTTTCGCTCTTTTCAGAAACTGGTATTTGTATCATTTCAAAAGAGATAAATAAGTTGTGTAATGATGACGTTTAAATAATGTCTCCCCAGCTAAAACAAGTGGGTACAGCAATACTTCACTTACACATCCCTTTAAATAGAAGTGGTACAGGTGCCACACATGGCCACTACCTGGCTGAGGTGCTGTGGGCAACAGAGGAGGTCAACCTTCCATGTAGAATATTAATCTTGCTCTTCTGTGTGAGACCATTGCCTTCTTCCTCAGTTAACCCTTTCTGGGCCTACTCATATAGAATGAGCAGCGGTGAACTTCCATGGGGTTGAGATTTGAATGTTATGTGTCCTCAATAGGCTTATGTTTTTAAATGCTTGGTCCCCAGGAGCCGGTGTTATATGGGAAGGTTTTGAAGCATTCAGGAGGTGGAACCTTTTTGGAGGAAGTAAGTCACTGTGGGTAGGCACTGTGGTTTAATCGTTTGGTCCCACTCCTGTTTTCTCTCTGCTTTCTGACAATGTGACATTCTGGCCTTATTCTCATGCCTTCCAGTCTCTGGTGGACTTTATTCCTCTGGAAATATAAGCCAAGATGAACCCTTCCTCTTTATATTGCTTTGGACAGAGTATTTAATGCCATAAAAAGGGAAAAACAAAAGCATGTAGTGATTCTAGGGCTCATTACACTGATACAGAGGATGCACTAAGACAAAAGAGGAAATTCTTCATGAAAAATGTACAAAGGAGCGATGCACAGTCAAAATGGACTTTGGCACACAGCAAAGCACATAAAATAAAAGCCTCATTATCATCTCATCCAAGCGGTCTTAGAGGTAGGATTCATACACCAACTTCCAAGACTCATTTATTGAGAGATTCTCATTGGGCTCTCAGGTCCTCAACAAGTCCAGTCCTGCTTTTTCACTGGCAAAGTAACTTGTCCCAAGACTCTGGGAAATGTTATTAAACATAAAACTAAAGGTGTCAGTGGGTAGAGTCTACAGGAACACAGAAAGGCAACGATCTCTGAGGACACAGGAGAGACAGCATTCTGCAGCAGGCCTATAGTCACTGATTAACCTGTTGGTTTATCCTAGCTAGCAACTTGGTTGGGTCTAGAATGAAATACGAGAGAAGCTATTGGACATATGTGTGTAGGGCTTTCTGAATCAGGTTCCTTGAATTAGGAAGACCCACTGCAAATGTAGATGGTGTTGTCTGGAGGCAGCCTAGATAAAAGAGGTCCTGGAGAAAAGTTTTGCCTCTTGCCCCATCGTCCCTGTGCATTTCATTGAGAGTGCACCTCTCCTATTGTTGCCACTAATGCCACAGTCCTTCATTAATATCAAAACCCAGGGTTTTCAGTTTCCATTCTGGACTGAAGATAGAGGCTCTCCAGAAATCCTGCAGGCCTTCAACACCAGACTGAGACTGCTGTGAACTCCAGGGCTCATGAACAGCTAGCAGATTCTCAACCTTCCCATAATGAGGGTAGCTAGATCATGTAAGTCAATCCAATAAGTTCTTTTAAACTACACATTCATTCTTTCCATTCTGTTTTCCTAGAGAATTGTGACTAATATGGCCATTGAGCCCATGTTTCTAAACTATAATTATACGTAAATAGAGAGCATGTACGGGAGGATGGGCACTTTCTGCCTGTGGTAGAGTGGTACCCCACACCCTCCTCATCAGACCAGTTCTCCTGCACTTGGCTGTCCTTTGTTTCTGCCTAGGTCACTTAGGATTTGATCTGTTCTTCCTAGTCCTTCAATATTTATCTTCTAATTTAAGCTTTCCAAGTGGGGGACAAATCCAGTTTGTTAAAATACAAAGCATATTCCTGGAATAAGAATCTAGAGTATTTATTGTTCCTGATTTGGGTTATAAGATATAACATCTCTTTCTTTATCTGTAGCATTAATGGTTCCAACTAACCCAATGTTTGTTAAATATCAGTTCCTAGATCATCATAAAAATGGTTTGGGGGCTTGCCAAAGGCATAAATATACAGATTCCAAACTTGTGAACTCTGAATTGCAAGACAGAATGGGGTCTGGGCATCATTAGTAAGTCAAGTGTGTATCTCTTCTTCAACCATGTATTAGAAACTGAATAGATGATGCCTATTTCCAACTCAAGAGTGTTATAAGCCACATAGTAATAAATTTGGTCTTGTTTTATCTAATAATGACCTTTAACATGACTTTGGGGTCCAGAACAATGGAATTGAATGTAAGACTGCTTGCTACATCTTTATCAAAGCTATAAACAAGCTCTTCATCCATCATTGATACCATTATCATCCAAGCATGAATCCAGCCACCCCTTCCTTAGTAAAACACACCTAAAGACATATATTCTACATATGCACCACTCAAGACACAATTTGTCCTATTATACAGTGGATACTAGTTTGATCTATGGGAGTCTTGTTGTCCATCAGTTCCACAATATTCCACCTTTGACAGGCTCCTCAATTACCCCCATCCACATGCCCTTCCAACAGGAACAATGCACCATGTCTTTATATAAACCATTGATGAATTTCTTCTGGTTTTGTTATCATGTCCCTTTATCCTCTCCAGATGGATAAAGAGATATAATTATTTTAGACTCCTTTAAAGAAAGCAAATGCTTAAGTCAAAGAAATCGGGAATTGCAGAAGTGGAGAGATCTCTTCTAAACAGACAGCCTGGGGACATCTAAAAGCATCAGATTAGCTGCCTGGTTACATCGAAAGCCTCCAAATTATGTCCTGGAGGGAGAATGCTGAGGAAGTAGAGTGCACAGCAGCAGCAGGGTCTGAATTCATGATTAGCCTCTTTCTTCTTAGAGTCGGGTGTTCTGCATGGGAGTAATGGAGTCTCGTTATAGACCACTTTTTCTAAACAGCTTTCTCTCAAAATCATGTGTCCTGAAGTATTTTGTCCCTTAACTTTAGAAGCCTCCGTACACTCTTGCAGAGCTTGAAATGACCTCTTTCTACATTAACACAGAGCTAGGATCTAAAATCCCAATCAAAGCCATGTAGAATCTTACATTCACAGATCATCCTAACTTTCTACAGCAAGACTGAGAACACACAAGCAGGTTCACATGTCTGAACCAGGATAGAATGAGGTTAGGTTTCAAGATTCCCAGGAAGCCTTTACAGATTTACTCTGCCACAGGGTTAAATAATGTTCCCCCAGTTGGAAGGGCCAGGGCTTTCCAGGTAGCTATATCTAAGCATTTCTCTGTCTCTCTTTTCCAAACTGGAATATTCTAACTTTATACTCGGTCACTTGAGAGAAAACTTGCTTGCCCCCTATAGCTGCCAGAACACCCTGAAACTGTAGAAGAAAATGAATTCATCGATGTTTGAGTAAATCTGCACACGTGTGAGGCTCATCATGTGTGCCTCTCTAGGCCAGCATGAAGAATCAACCACACACAACACTATCAGTTGACATGCCACAGAGGATAGGGGAAACCTTGCAATGACCCACCCCTAGATGAGGAGTTGCAGGGACTGAACGTCTTTTGAGAAGGAGAATCAGTGTCCTTTAGGGATGAGTCCCCAAACAGTCAGCTTTAAACAGTATACATATGAGCTTCGTATAAAATGATCAATCAAATGAATTAGCTCAGCTGGCTGAGTTATATACATCGGGTGCAACAACTAAAGAGGGGGCCATGGATTTTAGGGAGAGTGGAGGCATGAGAGGAGTTGGAAGGAATGAAAAAGGAGTGAAAATGACATAAATACAGTACTCATGTATGACATTTTCAAAGGAATGTTTAAATTTAAAGATATTCAATCTTTTTCTAACCCTGGTGTTCAGACTCTATGATCAGAACAATTTAGAGATCTCTACTGTTAATATATAATCCAATAAAAATATGTGTATATACATAATTTTCATTAAATATTATATACTATATATTCACTATGTTTTATTGTACCATGCCATTATATATTAATATACAACATGTTGTTATATGTTACACAGCATATGAATAGCACAGCCCAGCATGTGTAGGTTTATATCCATAGGCAAGGGCAGGGAAGGACAATAAAACCAACGTAAAACATTTTCACAGCCTAAGCTTCTCGGCGATGATTTCCATTTTAACCAAAGTCACGCAATATCTATCGGCAGCACTGCACAAACCTGGAAACAGCATCCATTGGACCATTTCAAATTTATGTTTGCTGTTATTGTTATTATTATTATTAGAACTATTTGTGCATGTATGTGTATTTGTGTGGCACACATGCCATAGTGTGCATGTAAATGTCAGAGGTCAAATTTCAGGAATCATGTTCCTGAGCTCAAACCCAGGGAGTCAGGCTTGCGTTGCAAGTGCTTTTACTCTCCAAGTCATCTCTCTTCTGCCACCTCCCTCACAGGCCATTTAAAGTTACTCCACGTGACTGGCTGATTGTGTCAGATGTTGGTGAGCAGGAATGTTTTGGGGGTACAGATAATCTTAATTGCTATCTTAAATGGATTTAAACTCTCTCAGAAGACAAACCTGTGTTTGGGTCTCTGTGGGTATGTCTAGCTGAGGCAGGAGGACCTACCCTCAGTGTGAGTGACATCATTTGCTGAGCTTGGGTTCTGCACTCAATAAAAAGGAGAAAGCGAGCTAAGTAGCAACATTCTTCTTTTTGTTTTCTGAACACAGGTACAGTGTGATTAGCCACACCATGTTCCTGCCACCGTGCCTTTGTTGGCAGGACGGGATATACCTGAGAGCCAAAATAAATCCTTCTCTTTGTTACAGCAAAAAGAAAAGTAATGTATGTCCAAGTATGTGTGTATACATACATTTACATGTGCATGTATGCATAATACATACACTAGCAAGTGAAAATTCATCCACTCTTCTCTTGCCACTGTTTTGAGTGGTGCATGAATTAGATTAAGTTTCCAGATTACACAGAGGAATTTAGCTTAATGACCTACAATTACTTTAATGGCTTTGAGATTCAGAAGGTAAGAAGATAACCCATTTCTTCCATTGAGCCTTAAATATAAAATACTTCTGATTGACTGTCATGCAAACTCAATTTTATTGCTATCTGAATTATTCAGAATCAATATCCGACATTAGCCTGCACAGGGAAGTGTAGATATAAGGCAGCGTTGGGAAAAAGCCTCTCTCTGTATTGAGTAATTATGCTTTGTGTGGGGGATAATGAGCTGCTTGCTGTGTGTCACTACTTCAGACACACTGAGAATTAACAACTTTATCAAATCTTGATATTATATAATAAAAGGCATCCCTTGATAAAAACAACAAAGTGGAGAGTTTTGAAATGCACACAACCCAGCCTCACCCCTAAGAACTGGGCTCAAGGGCCCCAACCTCTTCTGTAAGAAGAGACAAAGGATAGGACATGAACTTGATCTGTTTACATGGGAGAGAAATTGACTCTAGTTATGTTTTAGGTTATTTGATGGGTAAACTGCAACCTCGTATTTCCTCTTAGCTGGAAATTGCTTAAAGGCATATAAACAGGCCAAGCAGCTGCCTGTGTGCAGAAGCCCTCCCACGGCTGATGCGTGACTGTCAGAAGCACTGCTCATAGTAATTTTCCAGAATGTACTATGAAAGGCTAAGAGTCCAGTCTTCACAGGCAACAAGAAAGCACCAGCGTTCTTGTTGGTGTTGGCTGTTTGACTAGCTCTATGCAGAAGTCCTGACTGCATTAGATAATTTACATCTGTGAACCTGCAAAGGAACTGTCATGACTTCCTCTTAATTTTCCAGAAAAGGGCATTAAAGAGATCAAACAATTTCTTCCCCTCCAGAACTAAGTGTGCAAGCAGTGGAGGTGAGATTCCAAAGAGGAATTTGCAGTTTAAATACGGATCAGGTATATGCTATCACTGTGGTGGCATTCAGATAACATAAAAAACAAGAGGGACACAATCAAATGCCCTACAGAGTACTGAAGACTGGCTGTCGTGAAAGCTAAGTGGTATAGGTCCTGCCCCATAAGGTACTCCATGCATGTCCTCACAGCCATCAGCCTACTGGGTAAGCATAAGAGGGTGTCTACACACAGACACATTCTTCATTCCTAATGTAAGGAAAGAGATGCAAAACACCCTACCCCAAATTCATACTGAAATTCTGGATGGAAGAACTCAGCTCAAACATATCCCCCAAGAGCTGTTTCCACTGTTTCTCTCATTAAAGTCCTGGCTCAGGCTAATAAATCAGTGTACAATTTGTGTATAATCTAATTTTTGCCTTGTGCGTCATCTAGTATAGGTGGAAGCAGGGGAAAAATGAACAACAAAAAAAGTAACAACTGTAAAATGAAGACTAATGAGAACTCAGATCCTTGAGAAAATATCTTTTAGCTGCTTTTTAGAGTCATGGAGAGGCCACCAATATCCACTTTGAGGGGGTCATAATTACAGAAAAATAAGTATGATCTGTTGCTTCCATGGAGCTCTGAGTTAGGTAGGTAGTAGGTAGGTAGTACATACATGCACACACTCATCCATATGTAGACAATAGGTTGGTAGATGCCTGCATGTTTATGTGCATATGTAAGTAAATATATAGACAGGATCATTGGTACATACATATTTATGCATACATGTATAGAGATGTAGGCAGGTAGAGAGGTGATAGGTAAATAAATGATACATACATACAAGAGTGATAGAGATAGATAGATAGATAGATAGATAGATAGATAGATAGATAGATAGATGACAAAGGTAATAGATAGGTAGATGATAGGACGGATAGATTTATTACAGATGGAAGGATGTACGACATATTACACAAAGAAAGACATATTTCCATATGCACACTTACTCAAACCAAATACCTAGAAATCATGATGAGCTGTCATTGCGCACAGCTATTTCTGTAGGTGACACACAAGCTGCACCATTGTAGGCGTTAATTGTGTCCTGGATGCATCCTTTCCTTCCCCCTTAGCCATTTATAGCAGAGCCAATAATAATTCCCAAGCCACCCCCAAATCATCCCACAGAGAAAACTCAGTGTTCCTTAAAACTAGCCAGATATATATTAGGTACCCTTGCAAGGAACACAGCAATTACATAAGTTAATGGTATTCAATGATGTGGGTTTGAGAAAGAGGCAGCAACAGAAGTAAAAAAAAAAAGGAAAGAAAAGAAAAGGCGCGTGCAAGCCATCAGTTCTAGCAGCAGATTTGTTCTCTGAGTATGTGCATATGTTTGGAAGTGAGCATTAGTGGAGGCAGTAGGTTATTACAAAGAAGGTGCTGTGTACAGGAGAGGTGTCTCTTCTCCTTGCCTTCTTCACAGGGGTCTGAGCACACCTGGACAATATGCTTTGATTCAGTTCACCAGCATAAGAACGGGAAGGCTGGGACTGCAGAGGTTGGTCACTAGTCCAGAGCACTTGCTCCTCCCCCAAAGATTAGGAGCCCAGTTCCCAGCGCCCACATTAGGTAACCCACAAGCACTCATGCTGCACAAGTTCTAATTGGTACTCTAGGCCTCTCTGGCTAACGGGTGGCTAGCTCTGCACTCTGATCTTCAGGCAAGCTTTATTAGAGTACAATACCACCACACACTCATGATGTCAGTTCCAAGGGATCTGAGGCCCATTTTTGCCCTTCACACGCATCTTCACTCATATGCAAAGACACACACGCACACACACACACACACACAAATCAAATGCATCTTTTCAAACAAACCAAAACCGGAAGTGCTTAGACAAGCTATGTTATAAAATGGGAAGATGTTTCTTTGCAAATACTGTTTGTTTTACCCAATTACAGGTAGCAATTTGAAAAGTCACAGCTTAAAGCCCAAGAGGCATATTACATAAAACCACAGCCATAGCGAGCTCAAAGACCTCCCTAGCTTAAGGGGAGAAACGCAGGTTTTGCTTCTGAGAAAGGCAAGTAAGGGATCTGCTGCAAATGGAGCTCTGCTTCCACAACAGTGAAGACAGGCAGCCCACTGCCCTCTCCTGGTCCCGGCGACAAAGTAGCACCAATAACATAATTATGTAGGAGTTGACACCAGGCAAATCCTCACTGCTCTTTTTGCCTGGGAAGTGGTGTTGATTTGCAATTCTGAAAGGATAATGAAAGGGCCAGTGTTATTATTTAATATAAAAATAGATCTCCTGGCTTCCCCCAAGTGTTTATCATCAGATACAGGGAACAGTATCAAACTGAATTACCCAGTATCATCTCTGATAAATCAAATGAGGGTCAGCACTGGAAAAGGATGAAGCCACAGAGTTGAGTGGATGCTTGAAGAGAACACACAGCCTCAAAAAATGACTTTAAATTATTGAATATTCAATAGTTTACTTTCATTCACAGAAGATGAGTTTGTCTAGGCCAATGGATGCTGGCTGCAGCTTTGGGGCTGTTGACTGACAGCAACACTCCTCTCTTCACTATGAGGCTATCCCTGGCCTCTGCATCTGCTCTAGCAAAAGATCCCAGGCCAGTGACTAGAGGGGGGCCCTAAGAACAGCACACTCTTTCTCCTCACAGGTCTAGAGAATGGGAAGTTCAATGTCAATGAGCTGGCTTATTCAGCTCCATCAGAGAGCACTTTCCAGGGCTTCAGAGACAGCTCAGAGGCTGAGAAGAACCTTGCAGAAGAGCAGTTCTGTCTGGGGTCGCACTTCAGTGGTGGCTCATCAGCACCAGTGACTCCAGCTCCATATTGGGGCCTCTGTGGACACCTGTGCATTGTGTACGTACCCATACAGACACACACATGCACACATAAGAAATCTTTTTTTTTATTTTAAAAGATAGTTTCATGGTTTACAACGTGTTGGGTCCCCTCTTGGAGGGAGACACAAGGAAGATCTCTGAGCTTGTACATTTGCATTGTTCCTATCCCAGACCTTGCAACCCCATGACTTACCCACTTATCCAACTATCATCACAGTGGGAGTGAAGGTGTCAACCTCAAAATATTAGTGGGCAGCACATGCATATGCAAAGCAAACCGGAACCAAACACCACATTTCTGAAGCTGCTATAGAATGTTTGCTACTCTTCTCAGAGACTAGCTACGTGTGGTCCCCGAGCTCCCTGCTCTCCACATGGGTCATGTCTGATGAATGTTTCGTGCTTCTCTAGGGAGACAGGCTGTAGATGATGGTGACAGACACGAGAGCAAAGTCTTCCAGTACTCATTTGTCAAGTCCAGGGGTCTACAAACAATCCTACACATGATGAAATAATGCTCCAGAGGAATTCTGTAAGCCATTCCTTGCCATAACAGCTCCCTGAAAAGTGCATATAATAAAATAAAGAGCACAATATGGAATGGTACTCAGGACATTCGCTGGCTGCCTTCTGCTCACCCAGAGGAAACCATTCACCATCTTCCTTGTACAACATCTCAGACACTCAATGCATACCCTGAGCAGAGTGGGACAGGCATGTAATCCCAGCATTCTTGAGGTTGGCACAAAAGATCTACAAAGTCTGAGGTTAGCCTGGGCTTCTTAACAAACCATGTCACAATTTTAAAAAATGGAAAAAAGTTTTTATGATGTTATGTGACTTTTCCTGGAAAACATGAACCAATGAGTTTATGGAAGTTGCTGACAAGAAAATAGGGTGTAAGTTTCTTACAGGACAATGAGTGACGCAAGGACATCTGCATTACTGAGCAGCCCTCCTCAGCATGAGGGAAGACTCACAAAAGCTACATTCCTGGAGCTTCGACACAAGTTGTAGACAGTCCACCAAAGAGCATCTCCTCTTCCCCAGTGATCATTGGCTGCTTTGTAACCTTGGAAAGGAACCTCATGGATCACGCAACTTTCTGAGCTTCCTGAGCCTCTAGACTTCTGGTTTTTTTTGAGGGGTATTCTTAGCAGCCTTCTTTTTTCCTTTATCTTCTTCCTTCTTGCCTACCTTCAGGAAGGAGTATTTTAATCCTGAGGAAATACCTACACTACACACACACATAAAGTGATGATTATGGCCTATAATTTTCTTATTCAAATTATCTGTTTATTATGTAAAATATTCTGGCCCTTTGTTTTTATATTAATGATATATTAATGGGTGCCACCTCCAAATATTTATCATTTGTCTATTCCTGCATGGTTCTCCATGTTATCAACTGCCTATGTTCAAATGACATCTGTAACCATTGGGACCCAGAAAGGCCAAAAGTCCCCGTTCAGTTGGGGAATATGGAGGAAGTATTAGCGCTTAGTGTGTGTGGTGGGGTACAATATAACTGTCATGTCCACCCATGCTCCCATACAATGCACTACCTCCTTCCTAAATATTGATGGTTGTTATAGTTTCCATGGACATAATCCCACTATTTGTGTCATTTTAATAAAATAGAATCTGAGGTGCATAGCTAGGATGAGGAGATAGCTCATTGTATAAGGTTCTTAATGTACAAGTGTGAAGAGCCCAGCTTGGATCCCCAAAAATCCATGTAAATGATGGACAATATGACAGCCCACCTATAATTTCAGACCTCAGAGTTAGAGACAGACAATTTCCAGAGCAAGCAAGCTGGCTAGACTAGTCATACAGGTGAGTTCTGGCTCAAATTGTGAGATCAGGCTTCATAATAAGTGAATAAGATAGGAAGTAGCCAATCAAGAAAACTCCAGATGTTACTCTCAAGCCTCCACAGGAATTTATATAAACATGCATGTGTACATCCACAAACATGTATTCACACATGTGAACATGTTCTTACACATGAACACCATACATAGAAACACATGCAAATAAACATGTTTCATTAACATTTAATGGATTTTGAGCATGATACCATCAACATAACCATGCAGAAGACTCTCTACAATTGCCTGGCTTCTCTCAGACCCTGGCACTCAGCTCTGATGGGAGCTACTTAGGGGGTGACTAATCAAGTGTCAGCCACAGCCGATGTAGCACTCCTAAATTGCCTAAAAACACAGCCTCTGTCATCTCCAAGCACAAACATTCACTCTACCCCACGGGTGGTCAGACCAGGCCCAGATGTCAGCATGCCAAATCTACATGTGGATTTCTTGCTGATGAATATTACAGCCAACGTCCCCATCTGGCCACTGAGATAAATAATGTAGGAATGAAGATATGCCTACACAATTCATGCAGTATTGATGAACAGGGCCCTTAATTCAGACCACGTCTACAAATCATTTAATTATGGCTTATGCAGCTCTTAAGAGAGAAGCAGTGGTTTAGACATGTTTGGATGGATATGGGTTGGAGATTTTCACATACGCAAGGCAGAAATTCTAGGACCTTTTGATTACTTTCCATTTAGCTGCAGACACTCATCTTCAGTGCAGCACACAAAGGAAAGTACTGCTTAGCAGGAAATGCAAGAGACTTACTATAGTGATGTGTGTGTGTGTGTGTACACATGTGTATACATCCAAGTGGATATCAGAGGGAAAACTGCAATGTGTTGTTCCTCGTGTGATTTCCACCTCTTTTATCAATTAGAATTGTCCCTCGACAATTTCACACATAATACAGAGTGCCCATCCTCAACCTTGCATATTCGCCTCCCTACCATCACTAAGCAGCTCCCTCTTTTCTTCTCGTCTCTTCCTCATGTTCACCTCTATCCTTGGTTTTCCTTGACCTTGTGAGCCATTGCCTTTGCCTGGAACAACCGTGCAACCCTGGCTTTGGAGCTATTTGTTAAAGGCTGGTGGGCTCAGTAGTGGGTGCACAACTGAAGAAAATGACTTCCCCCCTCCAAGAATCTCTCAATAGCTAACAGATCAGCTGTAAGGAATGGAGAGCCCCATAAGCTTTCCATTGCTTTTGAGACATCATCTCTCTCTGGTCGAGAACTTGCCCATTACATTAGGCTGGCATGGTGAGCCGCATCATCCCGCTATTCCTACCTCCCCAGTGCTAAGGATGCAACCATGTGCCACTTGCCTCACTTTTTTCACACTGATCTTAGAACTAAAATTTAGGTCCTCATAACTGCACAGTGAGCACTTTACTGACACAGCTGTCACTTCGTGACTTCTTTGGACCCTATGATATTTGTATAAAGCAGGCATTAATATCTCCCCATCACCTGTGGTTGGAAAGGCTTAGAAACCTATTGATACTGTGATAGAACTGCATCAAGGTAGACGGGGTGGGGCTTGAAATGACTTAATGGTTCCTCATTCTTCTACACACTTGTAGTTTGACTCCAGTAGCACCCTTACTTCTTTAAGAGTTGCTATCTTTTTGTGTGTGCATGGTTTTCGAGACAGAGTTTGTCTGTAGCTTTGGAACCTGTCCTGGAACTAGCTCTTGTAGACCAGGCTGGCCTCGAACTCACAGATAGACAACTGCCTCTGCCTCTGAGTGCTGGGATTAAAGGCATGCGCCACCACCACCAGGCTAAGAGTTGCTATCTTATCACCAACAAGAAGTCATATTTCAGCCATTGGGATAAGTGTCCTGCTATCTGTTTGGAACCCCACAGCACCTGACTCCTAGCTTTCTCAAAAGCTCCACCCAGTACATCACCTCCTCCCTAGTGATCTGACCCCTGCTCTTCACTAAGCCAAGCTCAGCAAGCTTCAGTCCCTTCACTCTCACTGTTCTTGTTGCCTATAACAACTTTTCTTCAATTACCCATGGCAGGATCCTCATCAACCTATAAGTCTCCACTTGTGTCATCTTTGCAGAAAGAACACAGTTTAGATTTCATTGTTCAAAAGGAGAACCTCTCTCAGCACCACCACCTATTGCTCTTGCTTGTAGCATCACTACTGATTCCTTTATCACTTAACAAGCCCTACAATTTCACTTCTCAGATATGACTTTGCATTCACTTCTCCAAATAAAATACAGAGTCCATAAGGACAAAGACATACTGGTGTCACTCATTCCCCAGAATTGTTTTAGGTTTTCCAATTCATGGAAAGACCAAGAAAGAAACGGTGTCTGTTCTTATAATATTGTGCTGTTACTTTGCACTGAGGGCACAATGGAAGCAAATGATGGAGTCTCAGGAAAGAACTGAAGAGGCTGGGCTCTGTCTGGAAAATGCCTGATGGGCAAGAACCAGCCACCATCTCTAAAAGGACCACACTCAACCTTCTTTGGATGTGCATCCAGATCAAACGCAGATCTCCGTGCTCGGGTAGTGAGCACTTTATCATCTGCCATCACTCTGTCCCCATGTATATCTTCTCACACTTGCAATCCCAGCCCTCGGCAGCAGATGTCTCTCCAACTATGGCCTCTGGGTGGATAATGAAGGCCAGAGGAGCCCAGTGCTTCCTTTTGGGTTCACATTCATACTCTCGCCGCACCAATTCCACACGAGCAAGGCATCATCCATAAACTGAAGCTTTCAAATGCTTTCATCACGTGTCAGTGTTGAAGGCATGAGTTGATCCAGGCCATGACACCTAAAAAGCACTCTCTCTAAAAACCACTCTCTTTCTTTCTTTTAAAATCCCTTAAGTTTCCCAGGATCACTGACTATCATAATACAATTAGTTGTGCTCTCTCTCTCTTTCTCTACACACACACACACACACACACACACACACTCACACTTCAATAAACTTCAACTTCCCAGCTTCTTTGAGTTGCACCTGCTGTTCTTGGAGTTCTGATGTACTCAGAGACAGACTCTGTTGGAAACACAGGTGGGCTTCAGGAAATAGCCCAACCCTGTTATACAAAAGAATGGAGGTGAGTGATTTATCTCAAAGATGAAAAGAAAGGCATTAGAGTCAGTTCGATGTGAGCAGAAGTTGGGATCTGCTGAAGACGGGCTCTGTGCACACAGTAGCTCTTCCTCTTTCAGCCAAGTTACTACAACAGAACACCCGAGACTTGGTCGCTTACAAAGCAAGCACAGGAAGACCACAAGACTAAGAACTTGTGATACCTCTCTTTGGGCTTATGGGTGGAATCTCACTTTACCCTTTGATGGCAAAGAATGAAGCTCTCCAGTCTTTTCTTAAATAGGCACTGATCCCATTTAGAAAGGTTTTGTTCTCAAGATTCAATCACCACCCTCAGACTCCCACCTCCCATTTGCACTGCACTGGAATTTTGATTTGAACACGGATGTTTTGAGGGGACATAACTTCCAGGAGATGGCAAGTCAGTACTTCTGAAGAACATGCTGTGACCTTTCAAACCCCAGGCAATAATACCGCCTGCTTGGCAAGCCTCATTAGGTATGCCTAGCTCTCATTCCCCTGGTGAGTCAATCTCCATGTGGTATGTATGGCTAGGCCAGCCCAGGTTATGTGAAGATACTTGGCATCAGATGGTGGGATGGACACTGTCCAAGTAGCAGGGCTGGAAGAACAGGGCAGCATTGAGCAGTCAAGAGATTCTGGAATGGACTTTATCCCAAAGAGATTTTAAAAAAAAAAAAAAAAGAAAAGAAAAGAAGGCAGTTGAAAGCCAACAGGCTGGAAAACAAGCAAGTCAATCCCAGTTGCAGAAATGGTCATGTCAGGATAGAGTTGGGTGGAAAATACTAGAAACAAGATAAAAATGAAAGAAAACACAAACTTTTGTGTTAAATTCCTGTTTTCAGGCCTGGGAATTGTAGTTCAGTTGGGTAGAGAGATTCCCCAGCACACATAAAGTCCTAGGTTCCATCCCCAACAACACATAAAACAGACACACGCCTGTACCACCAATGCTCAAGAGGCAAGGACAGGGATATAGCCCCATGTGTGAGGCCTTCCTGGGCTACAACAACCTGTTCTAGACAAACCAAAGCTACATAGAGAGATCCTGTCTCACACAACAGAAAAGGTATTTCCAAACTTACTGTTACGTACACATGTGTGTGTGTGTGTGTGCACATTGACACTTATTTTTACAAATGTAGCAGAAAGAAATGAGGTAGTCATGGAAAATACCAACAAGTCTGAAGAACTGGATTTGCAAAATCAAAAAGGGGCTTATTGTAAGTGTTTAAGGAAAGGAAAAAGATTCAAAGGTAGTCTCTTGACTCATCTCTGATGACAAGAAGATGTCACCATCAGCTCACATGCGAATGGAAAGCCAATGCACCTTTTTTGTCACAGGAATTGCTTCAAGTCCATCTTACTCTAAGAACTCATGTTGTAGCTGGGCAGGAAGTGTCCATGCATAAAACTATAGCACCACCCACTTAGTTCCCAGGCCTGGAATGGAGCCTGCACTTCAGCACTAAACCCTCCCTCGGAGAGGTCAAGGAATTGTAAGGTTGGAGGCAGAACTTTGGTTCCCAAGAGCCTTCATTCAATAAGAAACCCACAGTGTGCTTGTTATTGGACTCTAAAGAATGCTGTTTTATTCCTCGGTTTTCTGCAGTTGACAGGATTTCAAATGTATTCAGGCATACAATTCTTTTTTTCTAATTCTTGGGTTGAAAGAAAGAAGAGGGAGGAGGGGGGAAAGAGGAAGAGAAGGATGAGGAAGAAGAAGAAGAGAAGGAGAAGGAAGAAGTGGTTATACAAACAATCTAGGGCCAGGTGAGTGTTCCTGAGTCTTTATCTGAGTGGCAGAGGAAGTGAGCAGGTGAGAGTCCTCAGAGAAAACAAGCACAGCCAATCTGGTCTTTAGCTCTTCAGAGGTTTTCAGCGACCAAGTGATGAAATTTTGCTTGATAGTAAATTGGTTGGGATACAGTGCTCCTTCTGGATTTTAAGTTCCTTCTTTGCCAATTACGAATTTGACAACCATTTACTTATTAAACCTAACAGCCTGCTGCTTTTTCAGTGGTATCTCCTGTTTATACTGGAGCAAGATAAACTTTAGCATCCTCAATTTCTAACCTATTCTTCCTCATCCCAGTGCCAAATGGTAAAGCATGTTTGAAGATGACTCAATAGAACTGCATTTTAAAAAGAAAGTTAAAACTTTCTTCTAAATTTCCTCATGGCAAGGTCCCGTGTTCTGTGTGTGAGAGCAATAAGGTCTAGCCCTTGTTATGAGTGGGGAGTGTTTGGGAAACTCAGGAGAAGGCAGTGGCTGAGTGCCATGTGCTGATGTTCAGTCATCGCTGCTGCCATGAAACCTCAACAGAGTGAATGGAAGGGGCAAAGGCTGGTGCTGAGCACACTGTCTCCAGGTCCCTTGTTCTCCTAGAGCTCCTTCCTTTTCTGAGTGCCTTGCCCATCTCCAAGGCTGAGCCACCATCTCCTCAGGGAGTGTTCCACATCTGGATCCTACAGCTCTAATCTGTCTCCGTTTTCTCATTTTAGATTGCTTTCTACAAACATCAGTCTTGCTGTCAGCATCACGCAGAGTCAGCATTTCTAAGGCATTCCCCAGCTTCTTGTGCCCACCACTGTTCTGAACATGATGCGGCTCACCTTTCAGCTGTACAGATGTGAAACCTTGATGTGAATCATATGTGGTGGGATTCTTTCTCCTGGGGATGTGTGAGAAATAGTCTACTCACCTCAGACAGGAACCAAAACAGACACATTAGTCATGATACCCCCGAGTCCAACTCACCAAAACAGTGAGTCTGTTATTAGGATTAGTTACAGAGCACAGGTGGCCCCCCAAATAGCCACACCACCAAAATGTCTCACCCCAGCATGCACAGTGACTGCCTGGTAGCAGTGTGGGTAAACTTCCCTTCTCTTGACCGGCAACATTCTATTCCTTCAGCTCCTGAGACCAGGAGAGGACATGCAGCCTGGTCAAAACCACACAGAGCCTGGAGAGGTGTGCAGGAAACAAGTGGGGGTCTGATGATTCTCCTTGCTTCTGTCTTATGAAGGAACAGCAAGAGACTCCATCTTGAGGGTCCCTTGTAAGTAGCCATAGCCTCTCTGTTGAAAAGGGGGACAGCTTGGAGAGTGACATTCGGCAACAGTGTAGGGTTATGGTGCTGCCCCCAACATTGCATCGCCACCATGCTCCTTGTCCATACACAGTGGCCTAATTTAGACAGTTAATGCACAAAGCTTAACTTCCTTGACTCATGAACTAGCTTTCCTCACTACCAACAGTGTAGGGTGTCCAGGTGAAACTTTTCCTGGAAGTAGCCCCTGGAGATCCCACAGCCACTTCGACATCTCCCTTTCCGAGTCGCCACAGCCACCAGTGCCTATACCTCAAGGTCACTTTCACGCCCTTTGAGGCTTATCTTCTCCCTCGGAACCTGTCCAACTACCAGGGGAGCAGTCTGGAAATTTCCCAGTAGAGACGTCGTCAAGACTGACACCTTGAGGTGAGAGGAGGTACAGCACCGGCGGCGGGGGGTGGGGGCTGAAGGGGAAGCAGACTATAAAGGCTCTGTTGGAGGAATGGAAATACAGCTTTGTTGGAGCAGATGTTCTCCGTGTCTGAGTCACGGACTTCATCTCTGCTCACTAAGGGGCATTTGGAATGCCTTGAGCAGTGCTGGGGAGAGAGTTCTGGAACACAACGGGGAGAAACCAGGACACTGCAAAACTGCAAAGCACGGGACTGCCCTCCATACAGAATTATCTAGCACCAAATGTCCTGAGCACAAAGCTGGGCAACCCTTCCCTGGAGTTCATAACTGAGAGGAGTTAGTGTCGGAAGAGGAAAGCCAGAGAGCGTTAGGAGCCAGGTCGGGAGGAATTTGGGGAGGTGCAGGGGGGCTCTGTCCTGGTATCCGGGACTGTTGTGGGGGCCTCCACACAGAGAGGGATTATCTTAGGTGAAACAAGCCAGAGACAGAGCACAAATGATGGTTGGTCTCTTTCTACACAGAGGTGGTCCCAAAGGAGCAAAGAGGAGATGGGGGTGCAGGTGGGGCTTGGTTCAGCTCAGTTGGGCCAGGCGTGCCTAAAGCTGTGGTGGCCAGCATCGCGCCACATTGTCTGCACGTGATTGTGTAAACCTGTCTTCTCCACACCTGGTAGATCAGAGCAGGAAAATCAGAATTTGAAGGTCATCTTAGGCTAGAGGTCCTGTTTCCTAAATAAATAACTTAGTGAGTAAATAAATGTAACAAGTGTCACCAAGGTCAAAAGAGTTCGAGGACAGAAGGTGACAGGTACTAAAATATGATTTGAGGGGAGTAATGTATTCTAGTGTTCTGTACAATAACTGTAGTTTTCAGTAATTTATTATTTAGTTTACTTTTGTGGTTCTGCGGACCAAAACCAGGGTCTCACACAGGCCAGGCAAGTGCATTGCTACTGAGCTACATCCTTAACTCATTTGTGTTTTTATTTATTTAATCTATTAATTATTTACTGTTATGCGCATTGGTGTTTTGCCTGCATGTATGCCTATGTGAGGGTGTCAAACTCCCTGGAACTGGAGTTACAGATGGTTGTGAACTGCCATGTGGGCACTTGGAATTGAATCAGAATCCTTTACAAGAACAGCCAGTGCCTCCTGTTTTCTTTATTTTTTAAATGTTGTCTCTTCTCTGTTAACACAGGATGGCCTTGAACTGCTGATCCTCTTGCCTCCTCTTCTCCAGTGCTGCCCTACAGGCATGCATGGGTGGGGGGGTGCTGACAGCATTGTTAGCTGCACAGCTCTACCTTGTTTTAACATCACTGTGTGCCTCACAGCCTTTCAGAGTAATCACCTGTAGCAGCGATAGCCCTTGGCACTCCCCCACATCCCTCCCAATATATATGTGCCAAGTATCTCTGAAAAGGGTATTCTAGCATACCCCAGATTTTGAACTTCTATCTTATCCCAGATTGTCATGGGCCACCCTACAGTCACTTAATGGATTGTGGCAGCAAAGAATGGCCCTCAGCCAATTGACACTCCAGTGAAAAGAGACACCATGCTCAGTGATTTCCTACCTATAAGCCGGTATAGGTGAACTGGTGATGTTTAAGGTAGATTAAAGTATGCTACAATGTGCAATGAGTTGGGTGTTAGAATATTTCAGCATATGAAATTTTTGTTGGATAGACTTCACCTTATACCAAACATTTTAAGAAACAGAAGTTCCGAGTTTGAATCCAAAGTCTTTGGATCAACCAAGGTTTCAGTGGAGAGAGACTGTAGTCATTTTGTGGCTCTACAGTTTCCTCTAGAAGAACATCGCGTCCATGTTATCATGCTTACAGTTTTCTGCCCGATCTTCTGGTTCTTCCTGAGCTTGGGTATGACCTATTCCCACCGCTGCCTCCATGAACTGGTTTGCACTGGGATGTAGGCAAACAAGTCCCTCATCACCTTGGATCTCAAACTCAATGGTGTCTTAGGCTTGGGGTTACCACGGCCATTTTCCTTTCCCCTATGGCCCCCACAACAGCAACCGGTACATGGAGCTGGAGAGGACATTGATGGTATTCGGCTCCAGCCCATCATACTCTAAACCAGTATTATTTTGTTGATGACGATAATTTAAACAATTTCATGGCGAGGGCAAGGATGTAACAAGGGGAATATGCTGTATCCAATATGGTAGCCATCACTGTATGAGGAGAGAGACTACCTGAAACCTGTCTACTTCTGATACAAGGCTCTGGGTGTACAGAAAGGAAACTTCAGCCTCATGATAAGGACACGCCCAGTTCAGTAAAATGTATTATGAAATTTCATTCACCTTCTCTTTTTTAACTTTTTAGAAATAAGTTTCTGACAAAGTGAAGAATCAAGTATGTGGCTTGTGTCCTGTATAGTACTATCAAGTTCTACTTTATCTGTTCATTGCTTCTTTGATTCATATTTTTATATGCATGCATTAAGTATATATAATAATGAGTTTTACTGTAACATTTTCATATGTGGACATAATGTGTACCATGAAGCAAACTCTCTTGCCTTATCCTCCCTTGCTTCCCAGCAAGTCTCCTTACATTTCCACAAAGAGTTTCCTTCTACTATCTGTCTCTTCTTTTCACCCGGAGTCTACATGTGAGAGAAAACACCAGAGTTGTTTCAGGGTGGCTCAGTGGTAGAGCACTCACCTAACATGCACAAAGGCTGGGTTCTGCCACAGCACCACGTAATGTACTAACAAATAAGTACGGCATCGGCAGTATGGGCTCCGTGATGGCATCTGGCTTTGAAGAGCCAAATAACCTAGGATCAAGCTGTTCCTGACAGGAGGCAAAGGGCTCCACTCAAATTCCACGTCATCTCACCCAAAATCCACAGAACCTTTGAGTGGATTGTCTGCCCCTCCCCACTATTAGGCAATTGCCCCTTGTAACAAGGCACCACCTCTCAAAGGGGGAAGAGCATATTTCACACCAGTGGGTTGCCTGTATCTCGTTTCACATGGAGCACAGGTGGCTGGACCGGCTGCCAAGGCACATAACTGCCAAGTGATTCACCTTAAAGGGCCCCCTCTAGAACAGCAGTCCACCTGGCCAGTAGCCTGCAGCCTTCCCTCCACAGCTTCGCCTTGCCTCTGGGCTGTGTACCAGACAACCCTCTGATCTAGCCTGCGAGCTCGCTTGCCTCCCAGATATATGCTACACTCTCTCCAGGGCTGAGTGAGTTTAGAGAGAATCAAACCCACACTCCAGGTATCAGGGAACCGCTCCACCGGAACCCACAACACTATAATTACCATAAAGCCTTCAGCACCACTGGTTCTGCAAGGTAAAAGAAATTAAATCAGTGGGCAGAGATGGAATCAGGAGAAATCTTAAGGGAGATGCATGTAAATGTACAATCTTACACTGGAAATGAGTTTTAAGATTAATACCCTTCGCAAATGCAGACGTCTGAAGAAGAATGCCTGAGAATTATGCTGTTGCAACAATGGGTCAGCTCGTCTTTGCAGGCGCTGCCAGCTCAGTTCTAGGAAGGAGCCACGGAGCTTAGCATTGTCGTTATTTTTTCCCAAGCCTTGTAATGCAAATTCTTCAAGAGAAGAACAAGTGGTGCATGCTTGAAATTTATTTATAAATCAAGAGCAAAATGAAACCCTTTAATTAATCTCTGAGAATTTAGCTCCTTCCTTTCAGATCTGTCTTTTTGCACAGTTAGATGCTTAAAATAATTGCATCCGCTCGTGTGAAACTGCAGCAGTAATTCAGTGGGTTTATACTTGTGCAACCTTTTTAAAACGGGCCTTAAAACATTCATCTGTTGAACCAATTTACCAGCTTTCAATAAAGCATCTTTAAGATACTTTTTGTTACATTTATATGACATAAGCTATATTATTTTAATAATCTGTGCTTGAGATATATGGTGATGAGGGAATTATCGCTCACCTGGGGAGATGGTGTAATTAGAAAAGAGGCACAGTCGGGGAATAAAAATGATTAAAAAAAAAGGCTTTCTGAAATTAACCAGCTAGGATGCTCCAATGTTGGCTTAAGTTGTTGGGGAAGCAACGGAGTGAGAAGGAGAGGAGAGGGAGAGCAGGCTAACTTGTAGTGCCTGGAGTAATTACAATTCCTAGCTTGTCATTGCTCAATACTCTCTGAGAGCAAGGAAGTGCGCCCAGCCAGGACAGGAATATGAAAGCCCAACAGCAGAGGGGAAGGGGCTGCCTGGCTTGGGCTAATACACCCGGGCGATGAGAGAGCAGGTGCAATTATACTAATGATGTATTGAATGTTTGATTAATTGGGAATTAAGTGAATGCATCGTGGCAGGATTGTCATAGCATATCGCTCAGCCATTGGCTTAAAAGGTATCCTAACTCCCTTCTGTAAAGCAATTTAGAAATCTTAAATCATGGGAGAAACAGTATTGAGGAGCTGTCCAACCTAGAATGTGAAGCACATGCCCCATATACCCAAAAGGACCTGGATCCGTTTGAAGGAAGGAATACTTTAAACCCAAACAGCATCTGTAAAGCCTTCTCACTGCCAATTTACCCTCCACTTCATGTAAAAAAAAAAAAAAGCGTAAGAAAATAGAATGTGATTGGGAAGACTCTCTCTCTCTCTCTCTCTCTCTCTCTCTCTCTCTCTGTGTGTGTGTGTGTGTGTGTGTGTGTGATAATGTGCATGTCTTCCAGCCCACAGAATTCATTCTTACATGTTCTGTAAGAGTTACCTTCAAAAGAGCACTTAGCAGCATGGGAGGAGGATGAGACTGTGAAGACAGAAGGCGGATATGTTCTTCTGCCCTAACTTGCCCACCTTCTGCCCCAGGTATTCCTGTACCACAAACAAATGGACATTCTTCCTATGGCTTTTCTCACTGCCCATGCAATAAAATAAAAATATCAAGAGGAGGGATGAAAAAGAAGGGGATTTAAGACTGTAACTTCCATGATGCTCAGTGGCTAGAAGTGGCTGTCCTTCCATTTCCCCTTCTGTCCCCACTTCCCTTCCCTCCATCCTTGCCTCTCAGAGGAACACAGACAAGAGTTACACATTTAATGTTTGCTGTGTAGTGTTCTGAGCATGGGGAAGGAAAAGGCTGATGCAAATTGAATACATAAATAAGAATTTAATAAACTTTCTCTTTGGGTCCCCTACATCACCATGGAACTTGTAGAGTCTGGAATTTAAAACAAGCTTTGTGGTTAATGGGGAGGGGCCTTTGTGGGGTCACCATGGCTCCAGCTTTTCTAGAAGGATCCAAACTCAAACTGCTATGCCTATTAATGTTTCATTTTTGTAAACACAGATTCTAAGGACAACTCAGAGTTGCTACAGAAACTTATGTGTGCTGGGATTCCCATTAATGAATAAAGAAACTGCCTTGGCCTGTTGACAGGGCAGAACTTAGGTAGGTGGGGAGGACTGGACTGAATGCTGGGAGAAAGAAGGGTGGAGTCATAGATGCCATGGATCCACCGCAGGAGATAGACTTGCTTTGCCGGTAAGCCACTGCCACATGGCGATACACAGATGAACAGAAATGGGTTAAATTAAGATGTAAGACTTAGTCGATAAGAAATTAGAGCTAATGGGTCAAGCAGTGATTTAATTAATACAATTTCTATGTGGTTATTTTGGGGCTAAGCTAGCCGGGCAGCCTGGATGAACAAGTGGGCCCTCCTCCTACAAGTGACATTTACAATAGCAACCACTAAAGTCAGCTGAGCAGAAGCAAAGAGACAGTGAGGATGCTTTGAGGCAAATTCTCACACGTTACTTGTGGAAAACAATATAGGGGCTGTAAGGTGACTTTTCTAAAGAGTGTGTGTGTGTGTGTGTGTGTGTGTGTGTGTGTGTGTGTGTGCGCGCGCGCACCATGTGAAGGCCCTCTTTCCTATGTGTATGTGAACCCTCATGCCTAAGTATGTATGTGGGAGGGTTCTCTTGCCTATGTTTGTGTGTGTGTGTGTGTGTGTGTGCATGGAGGCTTGAGGTCAAGTTTTGTATCTTCCTCTAATACTCTCAACATTACCTTTGCTCAAATTTAGAGGGAAGAGTAGAACTTGTGTTATGAACGAATAGTGGGGGTTAAAGGTTTTTTGGGGGAATGGGTGTGTGTAGGTTAGCATAAGACTATATGGAAAGGCCTTATGGAGTCCTACTAGTCAGTAGGTCAATTTCAAGACATAATCTGTACACACATTTCTTTGTGAGCAGTTTGTATGTGAGTATTACACACTTACACAGTAACGTACTTATATAGTATACACATTTTCCACCCTAAAGCTTCTCTTCTGCCCTCTCAACTCCCTCTCAAATTCATGCCTTCTTTTAATCATTAATAATTTATTTGTTGTTAAGCTAATTATTAATAATTTAATTAAATTATTGTTGTTTAATTTATATTCATGTGTATATAGATACAGCCTGCTGAGTCTATTTACTGTTGCTTACACATAGAGAAGTTTGGGGCTGGTCACTTGGAGCTTGACAACCTATTCAGGGCTCATTCCTGGAGAAGACTCAGTCTCCCTCTCTTGACAGCTGCTACTCATTACTTAACTATAGCTCTTTATCTAAGAGTGAGACCTAGTGAGATGACTACCCTTATACTTGGTCAAGCGTCACTTACAGCCTTCACCTTGAAGAAGACAGAGACTGCTATAGAATTTCATAACTGGTCAAAGTACAGAGAATGCCTGGTCCTGTGGGTCCCAGCCCCATGATATACAGCTATAATACAACACTACACCTGAGGCTCAGGAACAACTGGCCATGGGGTTCCCTTCTCCATGGGATACATCTACAACACAACACTACCCACGAGGTTTTGGAAATATGGTAGAAGAGGGGGTGAAAAGATTGTTATGAGTCAGATAACTAGAACATCTGGTATGGATAATGTCTTCTACACATGAGAGGGAAGCTGTACATGTGAAATCTCAACAATATTGTCACCTAAGCAGTACCCTAACAAGTACAACATCAAAGTATGAGCTTTTTTTCAAAATTAAGTTTGAATGGAGGTACCATGAATGAATAAACAACACAGTTTCTAAGAGACATGTGTCCCCACCAGTTATTGGTCAAGAAGGACCCTAGGATTGCCAGTACCATACTGACTCTCGTCATGCCATTGCTGTTGGTTGCCCATCGTAGGTAGATGGGTGATAAGGCCTTGATACTGATGTCATTATACACTATAGCATCAGGATATGAAGAAATCCATCTGAAACTACACTATTTGTGAGAGAGGATATCTCACTGAACCCAGAGCCTTCTGCTTCAGCTAGAATGCATAACCAGTGAGCCACTGGGGTCACCTGTCTCTGCCTCCCAGCTCCAGGCATATAAATGTGTGATGTCATGCCTATCTAGACATGGGTGCCAATGCTTGTGCAGTTGGCACTTATCCCACTGAGCCTTCTCCTCAGCTCCCATAAATACCCGAAGACTGATGTATGTGTGTTCACTACATGTTGTCGGAATGGGGAAAAATGCTCATTTACTCAGTTTGACATGTCTGCGGTTCACAAACTTTGGAGAAAGACAGTTGAGGAAAAGGATTACAGATCCAGTTTGAAACACGGTTCCAACATCACAGAACAAGTTAGCAGCACAGAATGACACCACAATCCAATTCTGCAGTTAGAGATTATATGAGGATTAATAACTACTGGTAGGGTTGGTTTGTGCGTGTGTGTGTGTGTGTGTGTGTGTGTGTGTGTGTGTGTGTGCACGCACAGGATCACAAAGACACAAAAGTATCTACCAACAGTGGTTATCTCTCAGCTGAAACATAATTAGAAGTGATAGTTTCTCTTTGTTCTATGTTTTTCTGCTTCTCAGTAAAAATAGCACACTTGGGTGACTTTCCTTTTGTTTTTGTTTTTTTTTCTCTCTTTTTTTTCCCTGTGATTATCAGGTTGCACAAACATCTAGCATTTTATTGTCACAAAGACGAGTGCCCTGGGACACATGGAGGAGAAAGATACACACACCAGGTGACTCTAATCACCTAATATTACAGATACCATAAGCAGGACAATTCCCGTTGTTTCTGAGAACATGTCAACCTTGGCCATATGTCTTCTAAGACTGGAGTGCTGCCATATACTCTATTTAAAAGGGGGGAAAGGAGCTAGAAAGAGAAACAGCTGTAGCCATTAGAACAACTCTGCCAATTAAAGAAATCTCAAAACCTTATCAGCCTTATGCTTCCAAAAGGCCAGAGTTGGCCAGACCAGAAAACAAACACAACTCTATTAAGCCAAGGCATCCTCATCCTCTGGAAAACAGGTAAATCTGTTGTGTCCCTCTGCACAGAGAGACACAATTAACAGGGCTGCAAAGTAAGTGATATGGCCTCATTACCAGCCGTCAGACTGTCCTGAGGGGTCCCCCCTTTCAAAGCTGGGAGGGAGGTTACCAATTACTATGCCAAATTAAGCCTTGATTATTTCCCGAGAGACACCTGTTAATTGGGCTCCTACATTACATAACACTTCTGCACATTAATAATTGAGTTGCAAGGGCTTGATTTTCTCTTCGTCAATGTGATTTATTTCTCCCTCTCCTCGTTTCAAGTTGCATCATCTTCAAAACTGAGGCTGCAGGAGCCAGAGAGAAAGAGCTACTGCGAACTGTGATCCTGAACCAAAGAAGAAGATTTTAGGCTAGATTCATTGGGTGAAATAGAATGGTGTATATTTTAGTGGAGTGTATTTTGGGGGTATAGGTCACAAAACTAAAATGGGGTTCCTAAGAAAGGCAGAAGAACTACTAAGAAGGTGAGAAGTAGTGGGGGTGATGGTATGTATTTGACAAAGCAGCAGAAGCAGGGAAATAATAACGCAGATGAAGGGAAGCATTGGCACAGGGCAAGATAGAAACAAGGAGGACAAAGGATAATGATGGCTTCCTAAGAAAATGCTATAATGAAGCCCATTACTCTGTGTGCTAATCTAAAACGTCATTAATAAATAAGGTGAGAAATCACTGTCCACATGACTTACATGGCATCCCATCCTGGTGGCTTTGTGGTTGTTTTGATCAAACCTTTATATTATAGTATATTCATTTCTGGGTTCTTACCTTCTCCATATACCAGTTCTAGAAGCAGCCATTTCCCAAAGGATCCTTTCATCTCTTATTGGAGAATAGAAGTAAAGATCTGAGGAAGATGGCTCAAATGGTTAAGCACTTGTCACACAAGCATAAGGACCTGAACTCATGGGAAGACAGGAGCAATAATGCACAGTCATAATTTCAGTCTCTCTGTGCAAGATAAAAGGTGTCTTCCTGGAGTTCTGCACTGGTCTTTAAAGCAGTGAACAGCAAAGATCCCGTCTCAAACAAGGTGGAAGTGAAGGACTGACCCCCAAAGTTGTCCTTTGATCTCCATCCATGCATCCTCAGCCACACACATGAACACACATATATGCACAGACACACATACACAGAGTGGGGGAGAGATTTAAGAATGAAATGAAGCAAAGATCTGGAAGCTAGGTATTTTCATCACCTGAGGGTATTTTTGCGTAGATATCTTCCCAACTGAAAGATCAAGGAAATGTAGGTATACACTATGCACAGATGCTTGTATGTCTACACATACCTTCATATTTACCCTCTACACCCTGTGTTACATTGGCATCCCTGTGCTGTAATCCTGTGGGCCACTGTAACCTTTCCTTGCCTCTCTGTTGCCACTCATAGAAACAGTTGCAGATTTCTGTGGAATGTGTTTTGAGCGACCTCTTTGGAGTCACAGCCACTAGACTAGAGCCAGTCCATTTGTTCATTTGCGTGGACTTTGGAACATCCCAGAATGCCTGGGCTTCATGCCCCATATCCATCTCACAGGAACATTTGCCATGAAGGCACTGCCAAGAGCGTCGAAGACCACAGGGTCTAGGTACTTCCTCGTTATCCATTATAAAGCAGCTTTGTACATCTCGTTGGAGCATTAGAACAAAGTAAAAGAATCCATACATCACCCCAAGGCTCCAGATGAGAGTTAAATTTAGCCAGGTAGTTCCAGGCCAAATAAAGAATTTGGCCCGAGATGGGTGAGTGGGAACTGGTATTGCTTTTTAAAATATAAAACCCCAAAACAGCTAAAGGAGCAAGAAACTGAAATCAAAACAAACCCAACAGTGCTGCCAAAAAGGGCAATGGAGAGCTCAAAGAGGTGGAGAAAGGAATTCAGTAAAATTAAATGGAGTTGTCATTCCCAGGAAGGTTCTCTGAGACCAGATGGCAAAGGCAGTAATTTATCTTTTTACATATTTCTGTATTATTGAATGTTCCAAAATAATATATGGATTTGGGATAAATACAGAGACAGCGGACACACACCTTTCTTCTCCTCCTTCCCTTTTGGCTCTAGCTAGGTTGCAGGGAAAGTGAACATATGTACATCATCCAACATTTCTGCCTCCAAAAGCTGTGTATTCTGGAGGGGTGTTGAACATCAAACCTGAAACAGCTTCAAGGACTTCCAGGCTTGCTGCTAAGTCTCCTGTGAAGACACCAGACAGTATATATCTATAGTGTAGGAAGATATGCCAGCAGCAACTCCAGGATAGGGCTCTACCTCTACTCTGATCAACCAGGTAAGACCTCTATCTAGGCTGTCTCCTAGATGGGGGTTTTCTGTCAACCCCCCCAAACAATATGAAATAGTTGTAAAGAGTACAGGCTGTGCACATTCTTTCCTTGGGTCTGTGGTTTCTGGGCTATGTGGAACACAGCTAGGCTTCTAACTTCTGGTGACTTCATGTTTTATCAGGACACACAGGCAGGGACATATACTTCTGGAAACTGATATTCAGAGTAACCAAAACAAATAGGGCTGCCAATGGGAAAAGAACCCAGTATCCCTTTGACCTAGATCAGAGACAGCCTGACCAATTCCACATCTTACAATCAACACATGGAGTTCACCCGTTGTTTCAGGAACTCCCTATGCAACCAAGCATGTGCTTTGGAACTTTTTAAGCACCTGGCCCCATCTCAAACCACAGAGGTCACACAGTCATTTCAACTTAATTTGGTAATGTCAAAGAACCTTATTTTCTTGAATGGCATCATTCCCCCCACCTCTTCCTAATGAATCTAAGAAGACCCCTTTCTTTCTCATGTAGTAAAGCTTCACTTTAGAACTCATGCTTCAGATTCAAATAAATTTTTGTCTAATGAACACTTGAATCTACACTTTTCTCTCAAACCTTTCCTCCTCCCCTTGTCTCTGTCAGTCTTACCCAGTGTGGAGCCAAAGGTGGGAACACTTACTTGCCCTACGGCTTTAAACAAAATAAAGTGGGATGTAAGAGAGGACGATGTACACCTGGCACTGAAGAGCCTTTGAGCTTGAGTCTGAAAAGACAAGTTTTCTATGTAGACAGTGAGGAAGAAGTCAGAAAAACTGACATGCACACAAGATACAAATCAAAGGCTGGCAGGTGATGCTTTGAAAGTCCCCTTTGCAGGTAGAGGAAGACAAGTGTCTTTCGGTCAGGGCCCTGGCAGTGTGCTATGCTGTCAAGCATGACTCTCAGAGGCAGTACTGATGGTACAGTTCAGATTTCTCAAAAAGGCAGGTAAGAGGGCTGGATTAGAACTTCGAGATGAACCAGCAGTGATTCTGGTGCTGGCTGTACCTCTTATCTGCCTAAGATATATTTCTTCATCCACAAGACAGAGTGAAAATGGGGCCGGCTTGACATGGAGGCTCAAGCACTGCTTTAAAGAATAACCATTGCATAGAAAATCTCAGATGTCCATCAGGAGAGGAACCAGCAAAGAAATTGTGGTCTATGTAGAAAATGGAAGTTTTCAACATTACAAAAGAAACAAAATAACCTGGAGAGATGGCTCAGTAGTTAAAAGCACTTTCTACTCTTCCAGAGGCCTAGAGTTTGCTTCCAAGTATCAATTTCAGGTGGGTCATGACTGTCTCTGACTTCATCTCCTAAGGATAAGGATCTGATGCCCTCTGCTGGTTTCTATTGGCACCTACACAGAGTTGTGCACATGCACACACACACACACACACACACACACATCCCTTTTGTGCATGAACAAGGGGCCAGAGAGAGGGGAGAGAAAGAAACACACACATACATTAACAAATACTTTTCACAAGGATACAGAGTCTGGAGAAAGGGTTCAGTGTGTAAATGCTGGCTGTTCAAGCTCAGACTCCATCACCTAAATAAAAATTGGATGTGGTGATGCACACCCATAACCACAGCACTGCCCAGGTGAGTAGGAGGATACCTGGAGTTCACTTGTGAGTCACTCTAACCAAAACAACTTGTCTTGGTTAAATGAGAGAGCCTATCTCAAACAATAGAATGGGGAGCAATAGAGGAAGATATCTAATGTATACCTCTGGACATGCATAGGTGACCAAGACTGCACATATGTACACACACATAACCACATACAAAATTAAATAAAAATGAAATCAATATTGCTGTATGGTATTATATTCCTGAGTCTTGAGGATGTTATGCTAAGAGAAATAGACTAGATGCAAGAAGACAAATGAACCCAATTCCATGTTCAGGAAGTTAAGAGTGGTCAACCCAGTGAGACCAAAAGTCAAACTGTTTGCCAGGACTGGGCAGGAGATGGTGGGCAGGTAGTGTAGAATGGGCATCAAGTTTCAGTTTGGGCAGATGGAATAATTCTGACAGAGGTATATGGTAGAGATGGTCACACAATTCTAAAGCATCTAACGTCACTAGAAAAATGGTTAAAGTCATGAACTTTATGTTCTCTAGGTTTTACTGCAGGAAATAAATATTTTTAAAGTAGTTGAGGACTCCAAAAATTAAGTAATAAAATAAAAAAGAAAGAGCAGTCTACTCTGGGGAGTCTGTACAAATGGATTGTGTTGTGATTACTCTCCGTAGGCAGCTGGGATAAATGCCACAGAATAAAGTTCATTTGCTTTGAAGACAAAACATGTCTTCATGTTCATTCTCCTCCCATTTGTAGAGGTACAGGGAAATGATAAGGGAGTGTCAGAACATAGAGATCCCTTCAAGGCAGAAGCTCCTGCCTAGACACAGGGTGTGAAGCCCTCAGGCTACCACAGCCATCAGCACCTTCAGCATCTGCTATAGCTGCAGAAAGGATCCTCGGATGACGGCACATCCTTCTCATATGTCTTGCACCCAAACTCCAGGAGGACTGGCGATCCAACCAACACACAGATGGGAAATCACTATGCGATGTTCTCTCTGGAACTGTCCAGTGGCCCAGTCCAGGCTTTGTTATCATAGTCCAAATATTCCTGACTCTCATTCTGTATCTCAGTCTTTTTTTTTTTTTGTCAGCCATGGCACACCTAGCTTTCAACAACTCTTTATTGGTCAGCCATGCTGAGGAAAGAGACACATGAGCTGAGGGACTGATGCATTCAGCTTCAAGTGGGTGCCTAGTGTCAGCCTCACAAGGATGTGACAATCCAGAATCCTCCCTAGACAGACGCCCTTGCACTAGGTCTCAGTGTGGTCATTAACCCTGCAACTCTACAGTGTGAGATGCTGGGCAGGTGCTGGGTCTTGTTTCTCAGTCTTCATGCCATTTTATCTGTGGGTCTTTAATAAGCATCTCACATCCCCAAAACCTTTTGAGCATGGACAGCCAGCCAAAATGATGGCCAAAGGTTGCAGCTAGTCACCTGGTAAAGAGGGCATCTAGAGCATTAACAACCCACTTAGGTATGTGGCAAGTAAGCCAGCAAACTGCATAGCATATGGACATGCATGAAGAAATGAGTTTGCTTCCCCTTTTAAAAAATAAGAGAGGCATGAGATTGTGTATCTACAATCCTAGTTCTGAGGAGGTGAAGACAAGAAGATCCCTGGGGTTTACTGGCCAGCCAGGCTCACTTATATAGCAAGATCTGAACCCAAGAGAAACCTCATTGACTGGCCTACACACACACATACACACCACACACACACCACACAAAAACATACACATATACATCACACACATACACCACACACACACACATACACACACACATACACATATACATGCATAGAGACTCATGTAGGCACACACAAAATACCTATGTGACCTCTCCATCCCTGTCATTTTTCAACACCATTTCCAAAGTTAGAATAAAATAGACAATATGAAAAGTGAAGCCACGAAAAACTGAGAGGTTTGGAAATGCAAGAATTCACCCATGTTTATTCTTCTTGTGTGATGGCCATATACTCTTAATGGCTTCAACCAGCCGTGGGTTCAACTATTTAGAGGATGACTTGGGACAGAAGATGGAGACGAGGCTCTTCCAACAGTATCTGCCAGAGGCAATGAAGGAATAGCTTCTTCAACTCTGACTAATTGTCTAAAAAATCTTGGGAAGGGGATGCCAGTTTCCTGGCCTTAACCTAGTTTGTGCATGAGAAGTGGGGTGAGGGAGCCAGAGAGACTGGATAAGACAAAAGCTTGTGTTTTCTCTTGCCAGCTGCAGATGGCAAGGAAACCCTGCAAACATTTATGACAGCCAGCTCATCTTTGTACTGGGCAAATTATGTTTTGACTCAATAACTCAGAACAATTCATACCTGTCCACCAATTTAACATTGCCTTCCAGGCCAAATTGAGGGACTGGCAGCAGGAAGGCCGTGCTCGGGCGTAGACCACTCGTTTTACACTTTGGGACCATTAGCTGTTATGAGCTCCCTTCCACTGCACCTGTAAGCATTCAGGTCTTTATGCCTCATTTTCCCAATGTGATCATAAACTCCTTCAGGGCAAGGCCTAGACCTGATGATGACTTATTTTATGCTCCACTGTCCCATCCCAATGCCTCGTCCATAATTAGAGCGAGATACGGGATGACTGACAGATAAGCATCTATGTCTTTGAAAACACTCATCCATTGTCTGGTTTAAAGAAGCCATTTGTCTGTCGTAGCAAAAAGCTCACTTCGGGGTTTCTTATGAAGGGTCCTGTCCAGTCAGCATTTATAGGGCTTTTGACACATTATATAATATGCTGAAGTCAACCCAGTTATAATTTTCAACATAACTTGCTCCTTAACCACCGGCTTGTCTTGCACAGACTAGCAACACTCCAAGCACCCACAAGGCTATCCTCTGATGTGAAGATGCCAGGATACTGCTACCATCACTAGTGCCTTAGCAAAGCATTTAGTCCTAATGATGGTTTTAAAAGAAATATCAAAACAAATGTGCAAAGAACTGTGACCAGACAGCACCAGCACTGCCAACCACAGCCAACCTTGCTCACGAGCACCACCAACCACAGCCAACCTCGCTCACTGGCACCACCAATCACAGCCAACCTTGCTCACCAGCACCACCAACCACAGCCAACCTTGCATGCCCATACTGCCAACCACAGTCAACCTTGCTCACAAGCACCACCAACCACAACCAACCTTCCTCACCAGTACTGCCAACCACAGCCAACCTTGCACACCAGCACCACCAACCACAACCATCCTTGCACACTGATTAAAAGATTGATTTTCAGTTGACATGGTAAGGTAGTGTATAATAATTTGAGGTGGTGAGAGAGCTGTCTCTGACAGTGATGATGGCTGTAGACTGAGACTGAATGTCACTCCCCTGAGTGCCATAATGCACAGGTGACAACAGAAAAGGCCACTCCTGCACTCTAAGGTCACCCCAAAAACAATGGCACCTTCTTTACTTTTGTTGTTGTTTATGTGAGAACACTGGACATTTTATCTTTTTATCTACTGGCACACATTCATGGTACATGACCATGGCTTTCACAGCCATTTTTTTTAATTCTAGTATATCATGGACTTTGACTGTAATCAGCCCCACATTCACTCCTTTTCCCTCATCCACTAGTCATCTTTCTGTTTCTGGCTAGCCTACTTCTACTTTCTTTATTTTACTTTAATTTTTTATACAAAATGTATTTTGTTCATATTATTTACCATCTGCCAGGTCCTTCCTACTTCCCTATTAATCCAACTTCATGATCTTTCTCCCTCAAAATAAAAACAAAAGCAACAAAATATTAAAAAAAACACAAAAAACAATGGGCATATGTAATATATATTATATATAACATGTTTTTATACTATATAAATATATATCTTAACTTCATTATACTTATTTTGTGTGTGACATATATGAAAATATCATGTTGTTATGTATAGAGGTCTGAGGTCAACTTGTAGGAGCTGATCTGTTTTTCCACCATGTGGGTTCCAGGGATAGAAATCAGGTCTTTAGGCTTAGCAACATAAACATTTAGCCACAGACTCATCTCCCCAACCTCCAATATTTCTGATTCTACTTTCTCTAGTCATTAAATTTCTTAGACTCTCAATAAAGAACAGACACTTGGGTTGTGGTTCCTTTATGACAAAAATTGAAACTATCAATAAAGTTCCCTGACGTCATATCAAGCAACAAGTGGCAGAGCTGGAATTTAGTTTCCAGAGTTTGAGATGAAAGTTCTTCAGCATGACACCGTGCTAGAGATGTCAAACCATGGGGGAGGAAAACAAGCCCCAAGAAGATGTGGGATTTGAGAGTTGCTGGGACAGCAGGTGGGAGATGCTCAAAATAGCACAGAATAATGGTGTGCAAAACAAAGGGGGTGGGAGCACCATGACTGTGCTGGTGAGTAGCAGATGGAAGAGTGGCACATTAGGTCCTCAGGGCCCCCACACGTACTGATTGGTGGCAATGACTTCAAAAGAGCAAAAAAAATTGAGAAAGACAGAAGAAAGAGTTAAATGCACATGAGGAGAGACAGGGGTCAGCCAGGGAAGAGATCCTGATGGATCTGGGTCATGAAAGACACAGAAAGACTCTAATACAGTGGTATCACTTAGCTTCCCTCGCTCTGTAGGTAACACACATTCTGGTCTTTGAAAAAGTCACCATTGAGGATGAATATGAGTTTTTATAAACCTTGAAAGTAATTCCCTGACTTTGGTGCATATATAGATTATCTTATATTCTTCATTTTGGTTCTAATGTTGTGTTCTTATCCATAGTGTTATTTCTATAGTGCATTTGTCACATTGGAGCATGAGGAAAAATAAAGTTTCAAATGAGTTGGAAGAAATGGAATGGAGTTTTGGCTGCTTGATCCTAATTCATGAGTAGCAAAACACATATCTTATAATCTCCAACGAGTTGAAATGACTCCAGATTCAAAGACCATGGGCTCTGGGACAAGAGACAATGCTAGTTAGTTCAATTATGAAGGAAAGTGAAGGTTTTGATCAATCAAGGTGGAGTCTTTCCTTAAACCAAGTAACTTCACTAAAAATGCAATAAATAAGAGCAGTTGTGTTTCCTGAAGACATTTGATTGGCATTGTGTTTCTAGTGTCTGGAGAAAGTCCAGTGCCTCTGGAGAGTACTATACATAGTTCATGTAAAGATCTCATGTCCAGTGCCTCTGGAAAGTATTATACAATGTTCATGTAAGGATCTCATGTCCAGTGCCTCTGGACAGTACTATACACAGTTCATGTAAGGATCTCATGTTCAGTGCCTCTGGAGAGTACTTTACACAGTTCATGTAAGGATCTCATGTTCAGTGCCTCTGGAGAGTACTATACACAGCTCATGTAAGGACCTCATGTCTAGTAAAACCCAATAGCAAAGGTAGCTCCATTCATCATGGAAGATTCATTATAAATGATCATTCAGCCTGTGTTGGTTCAGTAAGAAGGAATGGTGTAACTATTCAGAAAATAGACAGAATGCAAGGTGATACGGGGTTGTTGTAATTAGAGGAGAGGTGTGTGTTGTGTTCCCTAGCTGCCAGCTGCTGGCCCGCTCAGCCGCTGGCCGCCTGCACCCGAAATAACCACATGAGAACATCATTCATTCAAACTCTGCCTGGCCCATTATCTCTAGCCTCTTCTTGGCTAGCCCTCACCTCATAAACTAACCCATTATAAAAGTCTGTAAGCCACCACGTGGT
>JAQHUG010000014.1:2832379-2846430 GCA_028555095.1 Dicrostonyx torquatus | reverse complement strand
AGGAGAACACTCCCACATCACAGGGTAGTGTAAAATAAGAGCCTGGGATTGCCGCAGTTCCTGAAATTACTGCCCCCTTGGTCTTTTCTATGAACCAACATATTTCCCTCTTATCCTTAGGCCAGCTTGAGTGGGTGAATGTGACTTATATCCAAGGTGTCTGCTTGCCATATTGTTCTCCAGTAAAGGGAATCAACAAAGTCGGGTGTGATGACTAAAGTAAATGGAAAAAGAATAAGGTACCACAAGTTTAAAGCATGTTATAATACCCTCCAACCACCCTTCTAGGACAACCTGGTCCCAGTGTGTGATCAGACAAGACTGGAGGGATACAAGTAGCCCCATACCTGCACATGGGCCTGAGTGTCATAAGGAGAAGGATGTCCCTGTATTTGTATCAAAAAGGGAAGGATAAGATATATTGGTTAAAACCAAAGTAGTTTCATCCAAGAAAGAATGTATCTGATTAATATAGGAGTCAGGTAAATTACCTGATGGGAGGGGACCATTGGGAAGCTTTATATAGCACTGTATTGGATTTGTGTGTTTATGAGTTGTTGAGGAACTATGAAGGGAAAGTTAGCCAAGGCTGCTGAGGGAAAGTCTCAGTGGTTATGACTCAAATGGCTACAGTCCTGTGAAATCTATACAAGTGCCTATATTATTATCATTTTTAAAAGGTGAGGCTGAATCCACCAGTCCATCACTGAATATCTTCATTGTACACAGACTGTGTGTGATATGTATGTATCATATAAACATATTTTCCCTACTGAGAGACTTCGACAGGAGAGGCATAAGGAATCTTGCAGTAGCTCAGCATCCATTTGAAATGCCTGTGCTTCCTTCATGGCCGTTTGTGAGACAGTTCGTGTCTGTCACTGGAGATCTGCGATCTTGTAGCACCTGCAGGCATTCAAGCTCCTGCAACTTACTTCAGGGGCTTTAAAGACAATAATCTCTAATTCTGTTTTAAAATAATATATTCTATTTTGAGATTATAAAACAATTACATTATTTTCTCTTCTTCCTTCCAAACTCTTCTATATTTCCCTCCTTGCTCTCTTTCAAACTATTTTTCATGTTAATATACATGCATATATGTACAATAAGAAGACAAATCTTTAATTTTAAACAAATATAAAGGCAAATTATTATTTCTCAGACTACATGCTTTAGAAACTCAGTGTATCTCTTTCTAAGTCTTATCTCTTTTCTCTTATAAAACAGAGCACTGTAAAACAGGCACAGATAACTCCCCCCTCTCTGTGTGTGTATGTGTGTGTGTATGTGTGTGTGTATGTGTGTGTGTATGTGTATGTGTTGTACATGAATATACGTGCATGTAGAAGCCAGAAGTCAATGTTCCAATGTCTTCCTCTAGCAATTGTTTTTGAGGCAAGGTGTCTCATTGAACCTGGAGCCCACACATACAGACTGGCTGGCTAGCATCCCAGTGAACATCCCATCTGTGCTGTCCGACTCTCCAGCAACCCTGGGATAAGCAGTCATTCCCCATCAAAACCCGTCTGCCATGCATCCGAGTGCCGAGATCTGAATTGTGCCCTCGCATTTGTCAGCGAGCGCTTCACCTACTAGGCTGTCTTCTTACCCCACACAACTCTGCTCTGAAAGTTTTATTAGTGAAGCCACAGAAGGACGTTACATGAGCAAAGAATCCCTTTTGAGATATAATAATGTTCATATCAGAACACAATAGAACAGTCAGCAAAAGGGAATACAGAGCAATATTTGATGAAGTGAGGTAATTATCATTTATGAATGAGGAAGCTCAATGTTTTCTTAAATTACTCAAATTAAACCTCAAATAAATATTTGAAGTTCTCCATCTAATTCTGCTACAATGAAAAATTGAATCTCATTACCACTGGATTTACATTGACTCTAATTCCTAAGATTATATTTCAGAAAGGAAGAAGGAACATTTCTCACCAGGGGGAAAATGAATTGAAGGTTTTAATGTAAAACAATGGTGAATTACATGTTACAAACACACAGTGATCCTAAAACTTTCCTATACATTTTTTTAGGAAAAGCTCCAGCCAAATGTTTTACATAGCTCATAAACAAAGACCTGTAAGATAAGTATCAATAATTTAAACAAGTGATTGTTAAGTGTCTATAGTAGTAGATGAGGCCAGCCATACCTTAAGTGGGCCCATTATATAAACTAGAGGATGTTATTCACTTAAAATAATTCCTTGCTCTATGAAATCACCCGGTATTGTAGCTATGTGATAATGAGCTCCCAGTGTTTCCTACCTGTAATTTAATTCAGTATCTACACTCTGCCACATACAACAACTGCCTTAAGCAGGTTTCAAACTCCTTGTCCGTTTACATGCACATAAAGGCAGAGAATCAGATCAGCACATATGTGTGGCTTCCCTCCAGAGAAGAGTGTTGAAAGTTGTTATCAAAATAAGTCAATTGGGGCTGGGATGCAGCTTCATATTGAAGCTTCTCTCTCTCTCTCTTTGCCTCCCTCCCTCCCCATCCCCACGTGTGTCTGTGTGTGTGTGTATTGCATGTGCCTAACTGTAGAGATTTTCATGTCTATGTCCTATGGGAGTACATGTGGAGGCCAGAGATGGACATTTGTGTTTTTCTCCGCTGTCCTTGGTCTACTGCCTTCAGACAAGGTCTCTCACTAGACCAAAAGCTCCATGTCAGCTAGGCTGGCCAGCCAGAGTGCATTCTGGATCTGCCTATCTATGCCTCACCCCAAACTTGCAGCCCCAACCACATCTCCTTTTTTTATGAGGGTCCTGGGAATTCTAACATTTTTATCCACTGAGATATCTTCTCTGCACCATGAACACAGTGTTTTTCTATACCCCATCTCCCTGCATAGTTTGATAGCCATATAGTCCAGGTCCCTCCGGAGCTTCGATCTAAAGCTTGGAATTTAAACACAAACACATAGACTAGGGTTCCCAACCTTTGGGTGGAGACCTCTTTGGGTTTTGAAAGACCCTTTCCCATGGGTCACCTAAGACTGTAGGAAAGCACAGTTCATAACAGTAGCAATATTATAATTATGAAACAGCAACAAAAACAATTTTTTGATTGGGAGTCACCACAGCATGCGGAACTGTATTCAAGGGTAGCAGCTTTGGGAAGGCTGAGAACCACTGACACAGACAAAGAGGATGCTTCAGTAAAAACAGTGGGAAATGTTACTTAGTTTTGCTGCAGGAAGTAGAGAAGATTCACAAAGAATAAATGCCTGTCTCTACCATTGGCAGCTCATTCCCTTACTCGACCAAGATAGTTGTTAACTGTAGTCTGAACACTGCAATGATCTTTTAATAGAATTTCCTTGAAGGAAATAAAGCAAAAGAGATGATTATATAGGAAAGTGTGTTTGCTTGTGTATCTGCCTATATCTCAGTCCTAGGGCTTCAGAGGAGATGTACTGGCCTCTTACGGTCTCTTGGAAATCTTTTAGTTAAGAGGCAGGTTCAATCCCAGGTCACAAGACACTATTAATTATGCAAGCCTCTATTCTGTCTTTTTAGCAATGTCCACTAAAATGCAACAAGACAGGTGCCTTCTGAAACATTACTCATCTGAAAGTTAAATTATATTTCATACTTGGCAAGATCTTCCTTGATTTAATACCAAATCTGTCCATGTAAGATAATCTGTGTTGTTATTGGTTTGTTTGATGATTTGACTAGATTTTTTTTTTTAATTTTGCCAGTGTCTTGGTAAGTAGCCCTGGCTGGTCTGCTATGCACTATGTAGACATTGTATCCCAGAGTCATGAAAATTCTCCTCCCTCAGTCTCTCAAGAGTTTGGAATTTAGGTATGTGTACACCTTGGCTGCTCATGAACTTTAATGCCAACCCTTTTATAGGCACCCCTGTTTCATACTGCTACTAGGGGGACCATGTAGCTTTGACTTATTCAAATTCCATTCTGCCAGTGAGCGAAAAAAGCCTGTTACTATGGCTCCAACTGTGCCTGTGGTTCCAGCATTGGGCCACAGACCAGACCTGTTCAGTCAGCATACCCCATCTCAATGACTGATTCCTCGGATACTCATTTTTCCAGTTGGTGCAATGCACAGTAAGCCTGAAACTTCATTTACATAACTTCACAATAGAGCTGCTGAGAGGCTATGGTACAGACACAGAAAAAACACAGCCACAGTATGGAAGCATGTGGGAGCTTATGAGGCACCATTGTTTGGTGGGTGCTAAGACTTAAATATGAAATGTCCTCACAGGCTCATGTGTTTGAAAACTTTGTCCCCAGAGGGTGGCACTGCTCCTGGAGGAAACAGAAGCTTTGGGATATGTGGCCTTGCTAGAGGAAGTGGGTCTCTGGAGGCTGGGCCTTGCGATGACAGCCTGGTCCTTTGTCTGCTTCCAGCGTCTCCAAGATATGAGCAGTCTCAGCTCTATACTCTCACCACCAAGTAGCCACCTGCCATCATGTTCCTCTTGCCAGGGTGGACTGTGCCCTTTCAAACCAAAAGCCAAAATAAATGTTCTCCATTTTCCTTCTCAGGGATTTTGCTACAGAGACACACAAAAATGTCTGATACAGTATGCATGGAAAGAGTTCCTGGGGTGGGGTGTTGCGGGGCAGGAGACAAAAAAGAAAGGAGGAAAATTTAGAGAGGAACAGCTGAAAGGGGACAAAACTAAGATGGTTTGGAATTGACACAGGCCAGGCGTTTTTGGATTTCCTTTTCCATCCATAACCAAAACACAATTTCCATTTGATAAGATACGCCAGCTCCCTTTCCTCTCTCCATAATGGAATTTGGATGTGAACAGTAGATATAATCTCCATAATTAATCTGCACTGACTCCAAATGCTGTCTAACCTCTTAAATGTTTTGTCAAGATAAATAGGATAGAAAATTGATTCCCATCCCAGCCTCTTCTCTAATGTAACAGAAACCGAAGAACGGTACGATGGGTAGAATATTGACAATATGACACAGCAGCAGCCAAAAAGGGTGGATTCCTTAAAGGGAGCAAAAGGCTCAGTAGAGAGCAGAGCGGCATGATCCGTAAACAAGAGAAGTTCAGTCCCTGGATATGAGAATCAAATGCTGAGAGTTTCTTTTCACAGCTCTGTACCTGAACAGTGACAGTGATGGCTCAGAGTGTCAACCTGACAGGATCTACAGTTACCTAGGAGACAAGCTTTCGAGCATGCACGTGGTGGAATTTCTAGGTTGTGGAAAATGGGATGGGAAGACCCACTCAGAACATAGGTGGCACCATCCCATAGGCTGAGGTCCTGGACTAAAGCAGGAGAACGTACATGAACCAAACCCTAGGATTCCTCTCTCTGCTTTCCTACAATGAGTGCACTGAGACCAGCTACCCCAAGCTCTTGTCAGCAGGACTGCCCACCACGTGCTGCTAGACTGTGATCCTGAATACACCTTCCCTTAAGTGGCTTCCTCCCAGGATTTTGGTAACAGCAACAAGGTAAACAGCACAGTGACAAAGACATTGTCCCATTCCAAGAAGTGAAACTCAACACGAAGCAGTGTGCAAGCCATCTTCCTTCTGTCACCGGTACCAGGGAAAGGAGCATGTAGACGGTGAGTAACAGGAGATGGGAAGATCCACACAGAGTCTGAGAGAGTAGCTGATGCTCCTTTGGCACCAAAGGATTTTTGGATGGCAGCAGTGATGGTGTTCATGATGTTGATGACAGCTGAGGAGACCATGTTGATGCTAGGTTTTGTTGTGAATGCATAAGGAGAGAAGGAGGGAGGAAGGGAGGGAGAAAGGGAGCGAAAGACAGAGGAGAGTATTCTGAAGTCGAGAAAACCTCCATTTCAGATGCATGTTGGTTAGAGTGAAACACGTTCCAGAGGGGAGACAGTTGGGCAAGAGTTGCCTGATGAAAGAAAGCGCTCATGGTGGCAGACCCCGAGTGCTTCTCTATCTTTACAAGTCAGTGCACAGCTTAAGTGACAGCGACCCCTTAGTGCTATGATTCTTAACCAAAAGATCACCAGAAAAGAGACATTTACATGATTTCTAACAGCAGCAAAATTACAGTTATGAAGGAGCAATGAGAATAGTTTTATGGTTGGGGGTCAGCACACCATGAGGAACTGTATTGACGAGCTGCAGCTGACAGAAGGAAGATGGCTTGCACACTGCTTCGTGTTGAGTTTCACTTCTTGGAATGGGACAATGTCTTTGTCACTGTGCTGTTTACCTTGTTGCTGTTACCAAAATCCTGGGAGGAAGCCACTTAAGGGAACCACTGCTTTAGGGGGATCCGGAAGACAGTGGGTTTGTCCACACTTGAACTGTTGTTCACAGTAACTGAGCAACTGAGTAACTGAGTAAAACTTTATGTTTTAGGAAGATTCATCCCCCAGTGATGGATAAGGAAGAGTGGGTTAGATAGAGCGGCCAAGGTGAGGGCTCAGTTGGTTGGCAAAGAGCTTCAAGGATTTGAGTCAGAAATGGAGAGAAGCTTATGGGGAAAAAATCACATCTGCTCTATGGTGGTTGGGAGGTTTGAACTAAAGCCACAACTTTAGTTTAGTTTAGATGACGAAACAGCTCATTTGTTAAACTGCTTGCTACGCATGCCTTGGGACCTGAGTTCAGTCATCAGAACTCATGTAAAGCTGGCTGACATGCGGGCACATATTTGTAATTCCTGTGCTGAGGAAGCAGGAATCCCCAGGGACTCCTGGACAGCCAGACTAACTCACGTGGGAAGTTATAGGCTGGTGAGAAAACTTATCCCAATAAACAAGGTGGACAGAGCCTAAGGGAGGACACTTGAGGTTGTCTGGCACATACGCGCACATACATACACACTGCATGTTAATACATGATATACACATAAACATACATACATTCACACGCACATACAGACAAAGAAATGCTCACATTTTTTATGGATTCCACCTTCCTCAGCTCCAACTCCCTGGCATACACATGCAGTTGTCCTGTATAAAACCCAGAAGTAACTGTATCAGAACAGGAAACCATCTTCCAGGGGGGTTGCTAGGTATTTCCAGCATGACTAACTGCACACTTTGATATTAAAGACATGGCTGGAAATTTCTTTCTGAAGCATACAGTTTCCTTTCTCTTTCTTGATATCTCTAAAGACACAGATATCTCTGTTAATGAGCAGAAAGAAAAACAATGGAACCCAGAGAGGAGGTGTGGATGCAGGAGCTGCTCCTTTGTTTCCACTCTACAAACAGGGAAATGTTTCACCTCCCAAGGATGCCTAACCAGCCTCCCAGGTTGACAAGCGTCCCCCCAGGCAAAAGGGCAAAGCCTTGGTGGCTCCCCTGTCTTTGTTTCAGAGCTGAGTGGAGGGAGATTCCATAATGCGAGGCTGTAGACTGGAAAATGATGACCTGAAGACTTGATATTTCTTGGCTTACGGTTTTACTAAAGGAAAGAAAGGAGGGAGGGTAGGAAGGAAGAAACCCTCAAAATACCTTCAACTTCGCAATATGTTTGCTGATTTATCCTAATCTTCAGAATATAGCTGCTGTCACTGTCAGTTTAACAAAGTTTGGAATCTCCTGGGAAGCAAGCTGCTGCCACGCCTGTGGATTGTCTTGATTCCATTAACTGAGGTACGGAGACTGATCGTACTTGTGAGAAGTAGCATCCCCTGGACAACGGTTTCTAAACCACACAGAACAGAGCAGCAAGCCCAGCACCAGGGCAGGCAGCCCTTGCTCTCTGCTTCCTGACTGTGGCTACAATGTGAGCAAGGACCTTGACCTCCTGATGCCTTGAGCTGCCTGTCATGGTGGACTATGACTTGAACTGTGAGCTAAATAAATCCTTTCTGCTGTGAGTTGTTTTCTCAGGGTATTTTATCATAGCAACAAGACAAGAAACTCATAGAGGTCACTCAATATGCTAATTAAGCTTTCAAACCTGCTAACCAGGTCATCAACCCACTGCTTCTTGATACGTAACAGCAACTTTGTAACTAATGACTGCATTTGGCAACAGCGATGATGAAGACTTCCGTAGCTTTCACTTATACTCCATTTATTCAATACAAACGGTTTGTCATCTAATTCCTTAGTATTAGTGAGTTTTAGGTAAAACCATTGTGTGTTGTTAGTAGTCTCTCCTTTCAGTGGAATAGGAGCTGTCTCCTATCAGCTGATCCTAGGAGGATGCGCAGTGAGGGTGATATGATAACTCTACACACACAGAAAGCACACTTCTAATCCTTGTTCCTTCTTATACAGGAACTGCAAGAAAACAAAACTAAATATATTTTAAGAGGCCATATTATCTACCATGCTGATGAATAAATCTCTATTTTAAGTCATGGGCAATATGGCACGAGCTGTAGCCTTATATGTGTATATATTTATGTGTGCATTGTATGAAGAGCTACAGGTACGGTGGTGCGTGTGCACATGTACATGGATGCATGTAGAGGCCAGAGGACAACTTTAGTTTTCATCTCTCAAGTGATTTCCAATTTGTTTTTTAAAAATAAGCATCTCACTGGCCTGGAACTCACGAAACAGGTTAGGCTGGGCCTCAGGAATCTGTTTACATCTCCCTAGAGCTGAGATTGCAAGTGTGCACCATCATGCTGGACTTTTTAATGTGCGTTCTAGGGGATCAAACTCAGGCAAGCACTTGACAGAGGGAACCATTTTCCTAGCTCTACCCTACTTTTTATACACTAGAGACTCAAGGCTAAGGACATATATTAAGGATTCTCATGTCGGCCAAGGATAATGCCTTTTAAGCAAAAATAATAAAAAAGAAAATAAACAAATAAAACACTCTTGTTTTCAAAAACCATACTCAAAGAAGATTGACCCATCTGTTATCAATACCCCAAACTAATTTTCTATCCATTGCTCTTTGGCTCCAGAGAACAGTCCTGTCTTATGCCTCATGGCTGCCGATTCTCAACAGAATCTAACAGACACACTCACACACTCACACACTCAGGAGCTCTGATATGCAGGCACTCATCTTTCTGCAGGACTGAAGCCTACTGCCCTTGCTGGGCTTGCCTGTGCAAGTAGTCTTCCTGTAAGAAGATAGAGAAATAAGACAGCTTGGCGCCCAGCTTATATCCACCTTGACAGCTGCAATGAAGAGCCACACGGAATGAGAATGATGGACATGTCACAAAGCACATCAAGAGAATTTTCATGACAGCTGTCCCCAGAGAGTGCATCTATACACAGAAAGAGAACAGCTATCTGAAAGCATGGATACCACTTATAACAGACAATATCACAGTCAGGCAGACGTAATTTATTGGTCGTCCCTGATCGGTATCTCTCCGGTCACAGTGAAAATAATTTTGTGCACCAAATAAACAATTTAAAATGCAGAAGGGAAAACGTTCACTTTAAAAGACAATTTTTCCTTTCATCATAATAAATGTGGTCGATAAGGCTAGCTAGCATCTTGCCAGCTTAGCGCCCCACCTCTGCTGGTATGAAAACAGGAAGAATTTGTATAAAAGCTCCGGGTGAAATCAGGCTTAAAGGATGATCCTGAAGTTGTAATGCTCTCCAGCCAGAAGCTGCAGCCGAACACCCAGCAAATATGATGCATGCGTGACCTCTGGTGGTCCTGAGTATGAAGTCCAGTTTCCTATTTAATTGTTCTGGGAATGAGTCATCTTTCCAGTCTGATCATAGTCCTTCTAAGCTGTTTCTACAGTTAACTGACAGTCCCATCCCTGTCGATGTAGAGTCTACATAAAGGAATCCAGCAGAAACGGACAGTGTAGCACTCAGCATGAAACAACCTCTCCAAGTAGATTTTCATATTTTGGTTAATAGTTGGGGTATTCTTCTGGACTTCTGCTGAACTTCAGAGAACACAGGAGAGAAATCACGTGTGCTCAGACTTTACTTCTTGACCATTGGTTTCCTATACTCCTTGACAGATAAGTTGGGCCTAAATGATCTCTTCTGCCTCACAGTCAATGAAAGTATCCCTTGGTTTCTTTGGGCTAGTGTACACTAGAGTAGGTGTGAGCCCACCAATCTACCGACATCACTAGCCTGCAAAGCCTCATGATAAAACATAAGCAGGCTGAGGATGGAGTTCGGTTTGCACTGTGCTTGTGAAGAATGCACAAATCCATAGATGGAATTTCCAACACCATAAAATAAAACAGGGCATGGAGATACACACCTCTAACCCAATCATTCAGGAATATCAGAAATGTAAGGTAATCCACAGCTACATGCAGGTTCATGGCCAGCCTGGGACACATGAGACCCTGTTCAAAATACGTCCTAAGTAATGGAATGGAAGTACCCTGGCTACCAATATCTTCTCTGGGAAGTCATCACCTTAGAGAACTGCTGTAGTCTATGGCAAGCTTCTCAATGTTAAGCTACTGAGCCACCCAGGTAGGCTTTTCGCTGTAGCCAGACTAAACTAATCTACTAACTATAGATCATCATTGGAATGCAAAACCAGGAAAGCCTAGAATGTTCACTGTAACTAAACTCCTATGGATATCCCAAAATACAAGAAGAAACACCCTTCTGCTTGTGTGATTCTTTTAAGAACGAGGTGCCTGCCTCTGCTGTGTGTTAGTAACAAAAAGACCTGAGAAACAGAGAAAACCATGCCTCTTCGTGACTACATGTTACTCCCATCCGTGCAGTGAACAAGATCTGCATCCACACATGGCAGTCCCTCAACTTTAAACAGTCTTTGAATGGTTTCTCATCTTTGTCCTGGACACCCAGAACAATGGAACACTAAGTCTGCAGTGTTAGCAGTTCTGTGGGCCTCTAGATGTGTGATCTGAGATTAGAAAGAATCTTGGTGGGGAAAGCTGGAGAAAAACAGGATGAATTAGAACAAATACATAAAAGAATGCTTATCCTTGCAGTTTTGTGGCTCTAGGATTTAAACAGCAAATGTCTACCTTTGTGTCTCAACATGGCACAGAGAGATAACTGTGCTTTCCGAGGGTGGCTCAATGGAGTCCACTGTTGTCTGCTGCTGCACCCCTCTTCAGAAATGCATTCACCCCTCTAGTAACTGGAAATATTCCCAAGATGTATATAATTTCATGGATGGGAGAACACCAATTTCACAGAACTTAAATGGCACAACCATGTCATGCTTAAATTATGCAAAAATAAGCTGCATGGAAGGGACAAGGGAAATCCTGGGGCGTGCTGTCATTTGCGTGCAACCAGATGGCCCACGGGACTTCCAGAAGCAACCACTCAGCAAAGAAAGGGGGAAGAGGCTTGGAATAACCCAGATTGCACAGCTCTTGGGTAGACGCAGCTTTCCCTGGCTGTGGAGCTAGTCAGTGTCTCAGCTGGCTTGAGAGCCACCTGAGAGACGCAGAGATCCCGAATGTGAGGGCTAATAAAGGTTTAAGACGGGGCATATTCCTTCCCGTGGTCTCCGAACACAGAGGAGACTAGAGTCACTGGTGCTATAGCTGCTTCAAGCTGACTTAAAACAATGTCATCCCCAGGAAAGCATATGCCCATGACTGTTTCCCAAGACTAGATTTTCAAGGTGTGGCACGCTGTATTTCTTAAAGGGTGGGGAGAGCCTTTTCATTCCACATTCAAATCCACCTACTGTATAACATAGAAAGGGGATTTGTTTTAAATGGGGGGGGGCAGTGAGAAAGTTCATCCAATAAAGGAACTTTGTTACCATGCCTGATGGCCTGGGTTCAATCCCTGGGACCGACATGGTGGTGGAAGGGGAGAACCAGGTGCTAAATATGTGCTCCAGCGTCCATGTGGCACATGCATATCCACAAACATACACACTAATGAATAAACACAGTTGATGTTGTTTTAAAAATATAGGCTGCAGATACATAATGAGAGAGTTTCTTTTAAGAAAAACTAGCAATTGAGACAGGAGATAGTTTTGAAATACACAGCAACGAAATTACAGTTCATAGTCTCTGTTGAAATCTTATGTGATTCGCATGGAAAAATAAATTACTTAAAAGTTTTACCCTTTGGTGTTTTTATTTGCAGGAGAGGGTCTGCTTTCTGTTGCTGCTACTATTTCTGTTTTTATGTTACAAGAAAGACTGTCACACTGTAGCCCAGGTATGCTGGCTTGAATGAGAATGCCCCCATAGGCTTGTATAGACACATGCTTAGTGACTGCAGAGTGGAACTGTTTGGGCAGGATTGGGAGGCGCAGGTTTGTTAGGGAAGTTGTGTCACTAGGTGGGATCAGATGTGAGTGCCTCGCCTTCCTCTCTACTGCCATGCTCCCCTTCACGATGGTCATGGACACTAACACTCTCAGAAAATGAGCCCCAAGTCAAATGCTTTCTTTTATATATAACCTTGATAAAGTTGATTTGTCACAGCAATAGAAAAGCTGCTAAGACACCAGGCTGGCCTGAAATTCACCTTGTAGCTCAGGCTGGCCCTTCCATTTCCAGTTCTCCTGTTTCAGCTCCACAGATTCTGAATTCAGGGCCATATAGAAGTCACTACATCTGTTTTAAAATTCTGACTCTTGGATAGTAAGACGAGCATACACACATTTTTTTGTGTTTTTACTTTCCAATATGTTTGAAATGTTCTTGGATAAACATGGATGGCTCTTATGTGATGAGCAAATATCTGGGTTAGTTTACTTTAAGAATAAGAAAAACGCCAAGCGGTGGTGGCACATGCCTTTAGTCCCAGCACTCGGGAGGCAGAGGCAGGCAGATCTTTGTGAGTTCGAGACCAGCCTGGTCTACAAGAGCTAGTTCTAGCACAGGCTCCAAAGCCACAGAGAAACCCTGTCTCTAAAAACCAAAAAAAAAAATACAATTAAAATGAAAAAAGAAAGAAACCTAGTTTATGCCTTTAGTCTATTTATTCAAAATTATCCTTGGATATTTTTCCTTTTACCTGAAACTCTAAAATGGATTAGCAACTGAGAGTTCCTTCCATCCTCCCTCAGCCTTAGAAGTCACCTTTCTAGCCCTTTCCAGTAGGAATTTAGTTCTGATGCATTCCACGTGTGGCACAACCAGCAACACTTGGCTTCTGTGTCTGGTTGATATCTCTTGCTGTACTGTGCCCTGGTTCATCCATACTGCCTTACAGGATAGGACCCTCTCTGCTGTGTGTGTTTACGTCCTTGTCTATGGAGACCAGAAGGACCACCTCATCTGTCATCCTCAGAAATGCCATGTACCTCCTTTGAGATGGTCTCACTAGCCTGGAGTTCTCTATTTACTCAAGGATGTTCAACGAGATCCAAGGATCCGTGTTCACCACGCTCACCTCCCCGGAACATGTGTAAACCACTATGCGCAGCTTCTTACATGCAGATTGGGGATCCAGCTCAGAGTCTCATGTTTGAGGAGTAAAAATTTTTACTGACTGATCCTCCCAGTGACCCCTCTCTGCTTTAGAAAAATATTTTCTTTTGTAAAATTATGTATAGGGTTCTGGGTAGGCTTGCATAGGTTCAGATGTACACAAAGACCAGCCACACCAGATCTCCTGAAGCCTGAGGTCTAAAGAGCTATAAGCTTCCTGATATGGTTGCTGAGAACAGAACTTGAGTCCTTTGCAAGAGTATAAACGCTTGACCACTCTCTGTACTTTTCAAAATTTTAAACTATATATGTTTTAAATTATCTCACAGGTCTAATGAACGTATGCCATTATTACAATATGTCAATCAAATTGCCATCAACAGTTATAAAGAGACAGCAGCTCTGAAGCCATACACTAAAGAGAAAAACCTCACTGATCACCAATGCAACAACCAATACTCTCGTCTGCCCCATTTCTATCAGCTAAGAAGCAGAGTGGGAAGGAACAGTAATCTCATACAAGAGGACTCCACCATGTGTAACTAGAGTCCCTGTGAGGAGTTGGGGAGATGGCTTTGTGGAGAAGAGTGCTGGCTCTTCAAGCAGGGGGACCCAAGTTCGGACCCCAAGCACTCACAGGAAAAGCTAGATGCAGCTGAATGCATGGCTGTAAATCCAGCCCTGAATGGGGACAGGGACAGGAGGATCGCTGTGGCTTGTTGGCAGCCAATCAAAC
>JAQHUG010000014.1:2803081-2831219 GCA_028555095.1 Dicrostonyx torquatus | reverse complement strand
ACTGGTATCCTGGTATCCACAGGTACTGCCACACACGTGTGTATAGACTACACACATCTGCATTTGCCTCAACCAAAGAACCCCTTTCAGTACCTGAAAGAGGCTTGGGAACAAAGGAAGTGATAAATTTTGTGTGTGTCTGTGTGTGTGTGCACATATGTGTGTATTCTCATGTTTGTGCATACATGTGGAGGCCAACAGACAACCTCAAGAGTCATCCTCGGGACACCATACACCTCCTGAGACAGGGTCTCTCTGTGACCTAGAACCCACCTTTTAGGCTATATGCCTAGCCAGTGAGACCCGGAAATCGTCTGTCTCTGTCACTCCAAGACTAGGATTACAAGTGCGTATGACCATACCCTGCATGGTTGCTAGGGATTGAACTTGGGTCCCAGGGCTTTCAAGGCAATCTCTTTACCAACTGAGCCATCCCCCAAACTCAGCTGCACACTCTTTCTGAGACTCACTTTGCTTCTTTGTCAAAATGGTATAGACACTACCTTCCGCATTGGTTAATGTGGGTATTACTCTGAAAAAAATCAGCAAAGATAGAACTTGTATGTGATCTGTACAGATGACATGCAGTTCCCTGGCATTCAGTTTCTCCCCTCAGACAAAGGAAATGGCTCCAGGAGAGGTGGTCTTTCAGGGAAGGCTTCTGCTTCCTTAAAAAAAAGAAAAAAAAAAAGCTGATTCCTCAGTCTCCGTGATGCAATTACTGTGCTGGCCAGCTCACGGGAATTCATTGCAGGGGCATGGCTATCGTGTACTCTTTAAGTCAGTCTTTCATTTCTTCCTCCAGGGCCCCAGATCAACTTCTAGGACACCGATGGAGAAGCCTGCCTCCAGCCCACACTGCAGCCCTTATCTCACCCACAGAGTCAGCAGGCCTGCTTTTCAAGGACAGAGGCCATTGCAGCCCTGGAAGTAATTGATAGCTCCATGCTTCCTTCCACTGCAGCAATTTCGAAGATGGCACTGAGCTGATGATGTTTGCCGGACTAAAGTTCAGGGGGCTGGCCCTGACCAGCAATTGATTGTCTCTTGATATTCCTTCTCTGCTGATACTTAAGCTGGGAGGAGGGAGGGGAAACCATCTGCCCTTGGTGGCTGCTCAGGCAAATTAAAGTAAGTAAGTAAATAAATAAATAAATATAAATGTTACGTGGAGCCATACCTGTTTTCCTTTTAGCTAATTAAAACAGCATCTGGAGGCAAGCTTTGGTTTCTTTGTTGCACACTGCCACCTACTGGCTGTTTGTGTCATGACACCAGCAGCCCACTTGCTCTATGCATAAGTTTAGAGTACTTGTGCCCAGGTGTGTTTAGATTCGGAGTCTGAAGTAAAGCTATGAAAGCATCCAAATAGCCCTCAAGACCACTAGGAAATTCAGTGTCCTCTGTGCTTGATTATACACTGCACAAATTCAAACCCAGACATTTAAAGAGCTCGTCATAGGCCTGTCACTAATGCCCAGCTTCTCATGTATGTTTTTTCTCTGTGTGCGTGTGTATGTTTACCTGTGCGTACACAAATGTAAAATGGTTTTAATACTATCTAATGCATATATTAATTTATATATATATATATATATATATATATATCCAAACTAATTCACGGCAAAATATGAGAAATATTATCCATGAGGGCACATGTATGTAAACAGGCATACATAAGTGATATCTATACATGTGTCTATCACACACGTATATATACATGTGTGTGTGTGTGTGTGTGTGTGTGTGTGAATGCCTTGGTCTTGTGTTATTCCAATTTACAACAGATTGTAGCTATATGTTCTCTCAGCACCCCAGAATGTCTTCTAAGGCAGTTTTCTACATAACTACAAGCTTATTACACACTTAATAAAATGCACTTTAATACAAAATTCAACTTAGTGCCAGCATCATCACATCACAGTGGTCACTTGAAGCCTTTTGCTTCTTTTACTTTGCCAGTCTTTTCTCCTCACTGCCTTTTAAATATCACATCTGTGTGTGTGTGTGTGTGTGTACGCATGCACACACACACACACACACGTGGAAGGCAGAGGACCATGTTAGCAGTCTTTATTGCTTTTTACCTTGCCACTGACTTGGTTAGAAGGCTGGCCATTGAGCCCCAGAGATGCTTCTATGCCTTCCTCCCCATGCCATGACTAGAAGAGCCCATCTGCCACCTTCACACTTGGCATTTTTACACCCGGGCTGGGTGTGAAACAAGGGCCTTCACGTTTGCATGACACCGCTTTCCTGAGTAAGTCATGTCCCTCTAGCCTCACTGCTTGTCATGCTAGGCTGCCTGGCCAGTGAGACCCGAGGTCTAAGCTCTGTCTCTGCAGGGCTGAGGATAGAGCAACGACCACCTCCTTATGTGGGTTTTAGGTCTCAAACTTGGGTCCTCATGCTTGTATGGCAGGCACCTTACCAACTGGCCCATGTCTCCAGCTCACGGCAGCTCCTCTTTTCTTTGCTTTCTTTCTTCTTCCCTCGGCTTTGTTTTGTTTTGAAACCACGTTGTAAAAAGTTCACATTGAAACACCAAAGAAAAGCAACATTAATGATAACACTGCTGTTATCTTCAAATGGGGACATTTTTGCCCCGATGGGACATGCGGGATTCATTGGTGACAATCTGGGTTTTCGGACTGGGAGAATAAGACACATGAAGTGTCGTGTGTGTGGAGGTCAGGGATCCTGTCACGCACATGACCCCACGGGCCGTGTGCACGACCCCAAAGGAAAACTCCAGGCCATTATCGATGACAGATACACCTACTGTAATTAGCAGCAAATTTCCACTTTCACTCTCTTGAAAATGAAGTACCTCTTCAGTTTTGATTGTAGTTTAATCCGGGAGCAATGGAGCTGCGCCTAGAAGTGGCGCCTCTTGTGGCCAGTTTTGAGAACTGCACCCGAGAGCTTAATTCTCACTAAGGGACTGACTGAGACTGGTCAGGAGCTGGGTTTAGCAACAGGCACTCAAGCAGCGGTGTGTCCTGATGCTGTTATTTCAAAGTACAGAGGTGAGGGTGGAATTACAGAGAGGAAAGTTATGTGACCCGCATAATCACGTGACCAACAGACATTTAATTTACTTGACAAAGGTGTGTCGGTGGTAGCAAGCGGTCGTTTCCTGAGTCTGTAGAGGGGAAGGAAGCAGTCTTGTTTTCGTGTGTTTACATCTTTAACCGACAGACTAAAATAAGTGCAATTTGTTATTTTGATTGTTTTTCCCATTAAACATCTTATAGTGATGGAAGACACGTATCCATACATGTCTCCTGCTCTGAAAACAGGGCCGAGCACACACATTCATCATTTGGCTGCACTCTGCATTCTCCTGCGGGCAACTCACCATCCAAGGAGGCAGTGAAGGATTTTAACCAAGACTGGGCTAGAATATAAAGTGTTGCTGACTCTGAGACTAGTACAAAGACTTGAAATGTTCTATGAGTTATGTTAAAAGTTCCGAAGGTCCAAACAGTATCATGTGGCATCTACCTTTGTATTGTGATATTCGTGTGAAAACTGACTGAATTCTGTCCTCACCATGAAGGTCCAGTGGAGTCAGACAGTTCATTCAGAAACATACAGATATTTTAATAATTATATAAATATAATTTTAATATTATAGCACTTACTGGCTAGAGTGCAAAACCCACTTCCCACTGTTTTCTATTTTTTACAGGTAAACATAACAATTTAAGTTATAATGGTAGAGGCTACTCATGTCAGTTATTGCCCACTATTGCCTGATTCCGGATGCATTTAACTCAGACACTGGAAAGGATGAGAGTCTAAGCCCCACATGTGAGTTCCTGTAAATGAGAACCTACTACCTCATCCATGAAGATGCAGAGATGAAGGGTACCAGTTGTCATAGTTACAGTTTCATTAGTCCCTGAGGATTGGGAGGCTCTGCCCTAATTGCTATATTGGCGCTTTTTGTTCTCAACCAATATTCAAGGTGGTCATTCCCTTGTGACCGCATCTTATGAATGAGGAAGTCACAGGTCAGACAGATCTGATTCCTAAGACTTTTCTAAGTCCATATTATGAAGGATTGTACTGAGCCATGTCCCAGCCCAACGTATAAACTGAACCACCCATCCTGGGCTCTCGCACAAAGCATTGCTTCAATAAACTCCATGAGTACATCAGGCAAAGCTCAGAAAGTAAAGAAGGATTCTAGTATTTGTTTATAAAGGGTATTCTAGTATTCTCTCTCTCTCTCTCTCTCTCTCTCTCTCTCTCTCTCTCTCTCTCTCTCTCTCTTTCTCTCTCTCTCTCTCTCCTTCTCTCAAACAGTTGACAAACAGAAATGAGAAGCAGAAAGAATGGAGCTCACACATTCAAACAGGGAATGCTTGCCTTCCTCAAGAAGCACACACAAGTGTCCCTGGATAAATGTGTTGTCAGTTTGGACTTAGGGGATCATCTGTTTCTAAATTTCAAATTTTTGATAGGAGGGTGTGATCAAAGGAAATTAGAAGTATCCAGTACATCTGTACACAGCATGGAAAAATAACCAAATTCCACCGTGAGGTGTCAGGGGCACTGGGAGTGTTTTCCCCAGGAAGAGAAGCATCATTCCGCCTGTAGTTTCCGCCTCACAACGCAGAGGAGTATCATCTCACCATCAGAGGAGCTTTCTCTTGTACCCGCAGAACCTACTGTAGAGATCCACACTGTCAAAATACAGGAAGTGACAATGTGGTGCCCAAGCGCCGTTGCTACAAATGCAACCCAATCCATATACCTGAGACTCAGGCAACATCTAAGAAGGGCCAGAGATATCGGGAGAGCCAGAGAACGTGGAAGCCTGCTGCTACATGGTGTCCTCTGCACACAACAGAAGGGCTGGGAATCGCAATAATATGATTTCATAAACAAGACCTGCACAGTAATCACACAAGTTAACGTGCTAACATGTATGGGGGAATTGTCCAAAGCCCACCCCTAGGTGAGGAATTATAGACTGTCAATGACTTCTAACTGGGGGAACCAGTGTACTTCAAGAACAAGCCCCCAAATGTGTTTAGCTATTAACTCATGCACATGCGCACATACAAGCAACATTAACTGGCCTCATATCTATATATGAGGAAGTTATGAATTTCAGAGAGAGGAGGAATAGGGAAGGACCCTGATGTCAAAGAGGGGATACGGCGGGTTAGAAATGATACAAATACTCTGCACTCATGCATGGAATTCTAAAAACATAAATTTAAGATAATAAGGCAAAAGAACAGTAAAACTTACAAAAAATGAATGTGATCAAAAAGTATAATCTAGACATGATTATGAGGTTATGAGGCTCGGGAAGATAAACTGAGTCTGAGCCTTGAGGAGATGCAGAGATACTGGAGGAAGCACAGAGAAGTCCCCCTCCCCAGCATGACAGGAACATCTTCTGGGCTCGGCTATGTACATAACCTGGCTTCCCTCAGGTCACCTTACCTGGGCGCTCATTACATTCTTTCAATGGGCTCCCTTTGCTATAATAAGTTTTCAGGGCACTACCTGGTAATTTTATCAAAGTGCAAATCTTCCACAAATCGACCCTCAGATTAAATGAATTAAAAACGGAAATATTCCGCACTTATTAAGTCCTCATGTGCTCTTCTGTCTGCCAGGAGCTCGGTTCTCTGTTCAGAGACTTGCGAGCCTGAGAGTGGTGCTGGAGACCAGTGACGGGCAGACGGAAATGGCTTGAAAAGGAGATTATATTCTCGCTGTGTGGCTCAGTCATGATTCACAATGCCCTGCAGCACCTCCCAGATCACTTGGGCTTCAGAGGGTAAGACTCAGGTTTCAGCTAGAAACACCCCCTTAAGTCACTGGGTAGGCCATGGGGCCTCAGCTGGCCTCCTGGGTGAGCTACACAGTGAGCCCAGTCAACTATTCATGCCGGTGATTAACTTCCAGAGCTCAGAGGAGGAAAGCAAGAGCTGCTCTCAATCAGTTGGAGCCTCTACTCTAAAAAACAAGGGAATTAAAGGATTCCCTCCATCCATTCCATGCTTTCTGTGCATTAGCCATGCATGATGTCTTAGAAGCACATCACTAAGGGAAAAGTCTATTATATATCCTCAAAAGGCTAGAGACTCTTTTGTCATTAGAAAACCTCTGGGATCCTTTCACACTCTTGGTTTGTTGCTTTATTTTTTGTCTTAATTGGCAAACAAACAAACAAACCCGAAAACATAGACATAGGTACCATCTACCTGTTACTTCTCATTGGGACCAAAACACCTGGTATAGGCAAAGTAAAGAAAGAAGCATTAATTTGAGCTCATGGTGTTGGAGGGTTCAGTCCATCATGGACAGAAGGACATGCTGGACAAGAAGAGCTGTCTACTTCACAGCAAGCTGGGAAAAAGAGAGAGAGAGAGAGAGAGGATGCTAACATATATCTGGCTTTCCCTTTTCTCCCCCTTTATTCTACTTGGATTCTCAGCCCATCTATAATAATTTTTATGTAGACTACAGAGTGTAAATATATAGAAAAATACATCAGCTAAGTGAATTTCACTTCTTCTCCCTGCCTCTCCTGAGGGAAACGTATGGCTGAAGTCACCCATCTCCTGCTTCACACTGGCACTGATGTTCTGTTTGGTCACTCGGTGCTCAACCTGTCCAGTAACACATGAAAGTTGTTCCCTAAAGTTATACCAGACTAGAGGCTGGGGAGATGCTTTGGATGGCAGCATGCTTGTCACACAAGTACCCATGTATTCCAGTTGTGGAGATGTGTGCCCGTGAGCTCCTCACTGGGTATGTAGGGGCAATAGGATACCTGGGGCTCGCTTGCTGGTCAGACAAGCTAGTCAAATCAGGCTGAATGAGACACCCCACATCAAAAGCAAGATGAAGAAATATAGAGGAAGAAATTCAGTGTTGACCTCTGGCCTCTGCACATGCATGTCTACACACAGGCACGCCTACACAGACAAGTACAAACACATACACAGCAGCCTTTATAAACACACCATTTAGCAGGCAAGCATCGCTGGCAGACATATAAAACCTTTGCTATTCTTGTGTAGCGTCCCTTTGTATTAATCATCTTTGTTGCGATGTCACAAGATAAACAGCTCACTATCTTTAAAGTCAAGAAAAAGGAAACAAAGATCCCACAGCCTGTCTGTTCATGGACAAGGCCATCCAATGCTGGAGTGGCCCAAACTTTTCTCCTAATCAAAGCCACACTTTTAATGAGATTTGATCTTTGATTGAAAGTGTAAGGCTGCATAATGAACTTCTGGGTCATTACGCTGCTCCAGGCTTAATTTTTATTTAATTTCAGTCCCCTGATGTTTGTGATATAGAGTTCTTAATTTGTGTTGAATCTTTAAAACTTTCTCTTTTGGATCTTTGATGTCAGTTGCCTTTTGGGATCAATAAGGCTATTTTGAACTTAAGAGTAATGAAATAAAAAATTCTAATCTCCATAGAAACATATCACTTCTGTCTACATCTTTGAATGTGTCCACATTTCTATTGGCTTATTGGTCCCATATTACAGAAGGGCTTTTGAGTAATGTCAAGTGCGTAATTTGGGGAGTGCCTGTATGAGCAATAGAATGTCTACTGTCTTTGGCCAAGCAATCTTTGGTGCAGACTCTAGCTTGGCTAGCCACCCACTGTGTTACTCAGTATTCAATGTCATCTTATACCTTATGGACTGACTTTGTTATTTGTTCTCATGTATGTCTGCATGTGTTTGGTGTGTGCAGAAACAAAGTGAATTAATATCTAGATAAGATCCGGGTCTCTTCAGCCACAGGGCATCAACACTTTGCCAATCGTCTTATCCTCAGACACACTCTGAAATGCCACTACAGCCTCCTGCAACTTAAACAATGATGAAGAATTTACTCTGAGCCAGGATCCCTGTTACCAGACTCACATGGGTTAGGAACTATCACTGTAACACAGAAACACTCTAGAATTTACAGGAAGGTGACATGGTATCTAATTCTTCAAATCATGGCAGACCTGTGTCCAAGGATCCAGGGACTTCAATTTCCCTTTCTCAGCATACTATTCTCAAGCATAGCTACATGAACAAGAAGGCTTCTCAGCTGTCCTCCAAGCACTTAGTAATATGGCCACATTGAAATAGGGACATGTGTGAACTAAGTGTGTGATAGGTACATGTAAATTCACATGCTGTTGGTGTGTGGTGTGCCCAGTAGTACATACATGTGTATACAATGTGAGCACACGTGATATGGGGACATGAGTGCACAAGTAGTGTATTCATCTGCTGTGCATATGTGTTTGTACAAGCTATACTAGTGTGAGTACATATGTAATATGTAGATATGTATGCACCTGTTACTGTACATGACATGGTGTGTTTGTGCTACATCTATGACTGATCTTCCAGGTTGCTTTGCTCCACTAAGGAATGTATAAGATTCTCAGAGCTGCTACAACAAATGACCATAATCACAGCCCAGGGTATTTCCTTAAGATTCTGGAATCTGAGTATCAAAAACCAGGGCTCCAGAAGAAGTGTTCTTTCCTTGCTTCTTCCTGACTCAACAGTGATCCTCTATCACAGGTTCTTTGGATTGACTCTGCATCACTCTGACATCCATGTCTATCTCCATTGCTGCATCCTTCTTCATTGCGTATTCCATATCTCTGAACCATCTTCTTGATTCAGGGCCTTCTGAAGCCTACGAAGCAGTTATATATCTGTGTGAGATGCTGACAGAAATAAAACCCAATTTCTTCATTTCTTTCCTCCCTTCTTGCCTCTCTTCTCCTCTCTATTTCCCTCCCTCTAAAATGCCCTCTCCCATTTAAAAAAAACACATTAATTTAAAAAATAAAACATGCTCTTTTTTTACTTTGTTTTGTTTTGACACACGGTTTCTCTGTGTTACAACCCTAGCTGTCTTGGAACTAGCTCTTGTAGACCAGACTGGTCTTGAACTCACGGAGATCTGCCTGCCTTTGCCTCCCAGGTGCTAGGATTAAAGGCGTGCGCCACCACCTCCTGGCAATCTTAAATGTTCTCATCAAACACCTTCACACAAAGAAAGAATTGAAAAGCCAACTGCTTATTGGTAACCCAAGCCTTGGGAGAATGAAACAGGAGGACTTTAAAATGGCCAGCCTGTGCTCCATAATGTAACATATTGCAAGAGGATGCAAGAGGAAAATAATTAGAGAGAGACAGAGAGAGACAGACAGATGATGGCTATATTAATTATCCTGCATCAAGATTATGGAATTACCTCACAATACATATGAATGTCAATAGAATATGCTTACATCTGAAGTATACAATGATTTTTATTTGGCATCTTTACATGAAGAAATCTGGAAAGATGATATAACAAGTGCATACCAACAGGGAAAAGCTAGCAAACTGATTTTTACCAGCTCATCATAGGAAATGGAGAGCTGTGTGCTGTAAGTGTCCATGGACACAGGGGCATCACCCCAGAGGCATGCCTTCCTCAGCCTCCCCCAAATTTTGCTGATGTTGCCTGAGGTCCCATCAAAAATCATTTCAGCAACCTAGTTGCTGAGATGGATGGCATCATCTCAGGGGTTTCTGACCTTCATCAACAGGAAGAAAATTTCAGCTGAACCCTGCAAAAACGCCAGGACAACATAAATCACATTTGGACAGCCTGTGCTTTCTATCTAACGCGTGAAGACACCCAATCATACATCGAGACCTGGATAATAAAATGAACCAACAGAAGAGAAAGAAAAATTAATTAGCGCTCACTCTGCTCATCGTGTAAAAAGCTACTGGCCTTTTTTGGTTGTTTTTTTTTTCCTATTAAGAAAAAGAGATGACAGAACTGTCTTAAAAAAAAAAGCTTGCACTTAATTAAGCATTTCTTAAATACATTTTAATTCAGAGTTTAGAGAAAGAAAGCATCACTAAAAATTATACAAAGAAATGGCCTTGCTTCTCTTAAGCAAAATAAATGACAAATGAAAGCAATAGCTGTAATTAATAGTATTAAAATGCAAGCAGCTCAGCCCCAGTTAATATGCAATTGTGGAGAAAAGACAAGCCATGCTTTTAAAATTAAGGGATCAAAACATAGCCCCATTCATCTGAGACTGGAATCAGACTGCTCATCACCATAGTGGAATCCATAGAGCAGGCTTCTCCGAGTCTATGCAGGGATACATGATAGAAGGCTCTTATTGGTGAGATCTGTGTATGCATTTCCCACCAGTGCTTTGATGGTGCAAATCTGCAATATAATACGAAAGTAGGACATGCTCAAAAGGGTGGATGGAGAACGATGAATCTTCCCTCCCACCTTGGACTAAAGAACGGTGTCTTTGGTTTGTTTTAGTCATAGATTGCCAGATACGGTGACAGGAAGATTCTATACACAGCACATGTGCTGCTGCTCCCATTCCTTCGTTCTCTACAGGCATGTCTAATCAAACATAAGCTTGCTCTTGTAAAAAATTATATAAAGCACATATGTTGCTGATTCAATTCCATTACCCTCTGGAGATAGCACTAATCAATCACACATTAGTACTGGCAAAGAATATGTCTATATGTAATACATAGACCATTGCTCCCACAGCTTTACCCTCTGCAGGCATCCTTAATCGATCATGCATTTTTTTCTAGCGGAACTCCTATTTCTCACTTTCAGTCTGCTATTATCAGCAGGATCATTCAGGCAGAGTCACAACCAATCAGAATGGAAGCCACTGAAATCAATGCTTAGCAACCCTTTCTGCACAACCTTATCCTGACTGAACTCTCTAGTAATTGGGGACTTGGGAGATAGTGGAAACGCTGTTATTTTCTCTGCTGTTTACTAACATGTCCCAGACGTACCTTCTCTGGTCTCATGAGAAGGTAACACATTGAGTCAGTGTTAAGAAGCAGAAGGGAAACAGTGTCCTAATAAGCTAGACCATGGTGCTTACTTACAATCCTAAGTACTCTGAAGCCTGGGAAAGAAGGATCTTGAGTCCCAGGTGACCCTGGGCTCAATAAGAAGTTTCAGACCAGTTCTGCCTATACAGAATCTCAGTCTCAAAAAATGCAACAAAAATGTAATAAACTAATGAGGCAACTTGAACTCTAGGAAAATAGCCCTTCACCCAGCCAGAAGGGCAAGAATCTCAAACTTACCAAGCCCTTGGTGACCACAGAATGTGTCTCATTTCCACATCCATGTTCTCGTGGGCACTTGAGGAATTAAACAGCCAAGAAGCTGCCAGGCCAGTGTTCACACCTTGACATTTGAGAACCTGAGCTAACCTATTCGCCACACTCTGCTACACCAGAGCTCTGTGGACTGACTTCCCACAACCAGCTTCAAGGTCAAGAGGAGTATGTACCTGACAGCCTGTTCCAGACTCCCTCCTGCACACTCTGGGCTACATCGGAGCTAGCAGCACTGTAGGGTGTGCCCAGCACACCTCCATCATCTGACAATTGTGTCCCTGGCCATGGGAGACTGATTTAACTTGACATGCCAACCCCGTAGACACTCCATCAGTCTCGTCTGTGTTTCTCCCTCCCTAGCTCGCTATCATCCTCTCATTTTCCTAAATACATGAAAGAGAGATGCTCACCTGGCATCTCATTTCCAAAGTTAAGACTTCCACACAATAGTTATAAAAGGCAGGCACATAAAGGCATCCTGACCTCAAACTCCTATCTATGAAGCTAACGCCCAGCCAGTCTGGCAAAGCAGACATTGACAGGGACCCTCCTCCCCAGGGAGCCTGATGCGCCTATGCTTTGAGGACTGAGACAATGCCTTAGTGTGAATGAATGAGAGGATGCCAGGCACAGGAAGGTATTCTCTAAGTATTGTTTGGTCCCGGTCCCCATTGTTTCTGCTCTGTTGAGAACCTCTTTACAAAGATTCTCAGCTGGAGGAGCTAGTCATATGCTAGGAGGACTGAATTCTTGAGCAGCAGGTAATGAGTTTGCTTTGTTTAGCTTTTCCATAGGATTTCATAATAGGAAATACAGCCTAGTGGTCAGGAGTCAACAAGCACTACCGGTGCTGAAACCCTTCCCCCCTTTACCCCTGAAGGATCCGAGGCACCTTTGCTAATGCCCTTCCAGATCACATCTCATTTGGGAACAACATTGTATGGCTCACAAGGCTCTTGGCAAATGTTAAAATAAAAAATTAAATATGAAGAACTCAAAACTGCCCTTGGCATTCTGTAAGTGTCAACTAGATGCTGCTTTTAGTCTTTGTTTTCTCCTCTTAAGAAAACTCATTTGAAAGGCTAGGGATGAGGATCAGCCGATAGATATGTATATACGTAGATATTCCTAACATACATGAAGTCTGGGATTGTATACCCAGTACCACATAAGCCAGGTATGATGGTGCACACTTGCAATTCCAGCATTGAAGATGTAGACACAGGAGGATCAGGAGTTTAGGACTGACTGGCTCCATCATGAGCTCAAATTCAGTCTGGGATCCATAAGAAGCTGTACTGATGATTATTCCAAAACAGAGGCAAAGACCAGTCTTTGTTCATGGGGAATGAGTTATGTGTGACAGCAACAGTGAGTGAGGACAAGTCACAGCCCTGGAGAACTGCTATGAGAAACAACATATGAATGATCAGAAAAGCCAAGGAACACAGAGATAGGATGGCAGTGTCCTGGCCACAAATCCAAGATCATGAATGGGCTGACATTGTCCTGAAATCGGAAGCAAAGATATCTCAGCAAACTCTGCATAGACATTCTGAAGCCATGACAATGTATTTAACCCCTGATCCTTTCTCAAGTCTCTACCAGATTCTGTGTACAATCAATTGCATTCTATTCAGTGGGTTGGGTACTCTCCCTGCTTATTGAGTCTCCTTATGAGCCTGGCCTAGCTCATTTTCCACCTCATCCTCAAGTCCTGATTTCATCTCTATCTTGAGCTCCAGTTCTTAGGACCTCCACTCATGTGTCATGCTGCTTGATACAGATGTCTAGCTTTGTACCCTGCCTGGGATACCACATTTTTTATGTTTGTTTTTTTTTTTTGTGGGAAAAAGTGGACAAACATCTATGCACCTGAGATAGAGGACAATGACAGACCAAATAAACAATTTGACTGTAATCCAACATGGTGAAGCAATGGACTCATCAGGTTTATTTATGGAGCATGAGTGAGGATTGAGTGAGGATTTACTTACAGGGACATGGATGGATGACTTACAGCCCATTGTATCAACAAAAAGATCACCCAGCATGGGTTAAGACTTAAGACAGCTTCATCCTTGGATCTCTGACATATTTCCACTACAGGGCAGGATTCCTGCTGATACCATAGTTCAGGAGCAGTTTTGGCTTCTCACTCAGAACACGTGCTGGCCAAAGACACATTCTGAGTGGGCAACACTAGGCAGAGTACATCAGCTTCTTTAGCCATCTCAGCTTCAAGTCCACACAGAGGAAACATGAGCTGTAACTTTCAGGACCACTCAAAATGCCTCCGGATGGTTTCCTGGCAGATCAGAAGCTGTTTGGCTGCCCTGGGCCAGAAGATAAGTGAAGAGAGGAAGCCCTGCCTGTGTTTACAGCCTGTGACAAATGGGCTCCTGTCTTCTTCTGACAGACTCTCTCTGACTGATGCACCAGCCTCTGTGATCATCACCAGAATCACCATTCTCGTCATAGTTTGAAATTCAGATGGATTTTTACACCACAAATAAGAATGAATTCAAATGTGTCAGTTCCCTGAGCAGAACCACGGGTGCTATGTCATGCTTGTGCAACTGTATACAACCAAGCAGGGATGCTGTGTGACAGGTGACCATCACTTTGCTGAATCTACATTAGTTCTGTGACCCACTAGGAAGCCATTATCCATTGTCCAGCATCAAGTAGCAGGATACTGCATTCCACATGTCTGTAATATCTTCCAGAAGATCAAAGAAGATGGAAGGACCCCATTCTGCTATGCGTACATTCTCAGGAGCCCTGCTAATTAGTGGGGTCAAAAGTAAAAGTAACAAAATAAGATCATATCCAGGTAGCCACCTTGAAAATGTCCGATAAATAACCAGGTGAGGTTTCCCAAGTGACAGTAAGCTTTCTGATGGTTCCAAAATGTTGTGGGATAATGCTCTTATACACTGTAATATTTGTCACTTATATTGGTTCCATAAAACACTGATTGGCCAGTAGCCAGGAAGGAAGTATAGGTGGACCAACCAGATTAAGAGAAGTGTGGGAAGAGGAAATGAGAGACAGAGTCATCAGCTAGACACAGAGGAAGAACGATGAGGATGTCTTACTGAAAAAATGTACCAAGTCACATGGCTAAACATAGATAAAAATTATGGGTTAATTTAAGTTGTAAGAGCTAGTTAATAATAAGCCCGAGATAATAGGCCAAACAGTTTTTAATTAATATAAGTTTCTGAGTGTTTCTTTGGGATTGGATGACTGTGGGACCAGGCAGGAGAGAAACTCCATTTATACCCAAAGAAAACAGATAGTAAAAACACAGGAAAATGAGAGAAAAAGGGAATGCCTCCTCACTCTGCTGAGGCTCCTCTAGGGGCCACCAAGCCTGAAAACCTAAGTCCCTGGGTTGGTGAAAGTAGAGAAACAACTCCTAAAAGTTGTTCTCTGAGCCTTTGTGTGTGGTATGGTGTATGTATACATACATATACACATATATGTACACATACATATATATATATATATATATCACAGAATAAGAATTGATAAAATAAAATTTAAAAATAAAAGCAGGGATCTTTGACTGGGTGGGAACAGCCATGATTTTTCCAATCTGCCCAGGACACAACAGGGTAAGAACTCATCTCCAAATGAGCATCAGTATCTAACAGAAGAGAACAAAGGGAAGCATGAAACTGGAAGAGGAAGGAACGGGGTGCAGCTCATTTGGTAGGATGCTTGCCTGCATGCAGCAAATCCTGATGTGAACGCCCAGCACACATTTTGCTAGTCATAGTGGTATAAGCCTGTAATTTGAGCATTCTAGTGGTAGAGGTAAGAGGATCAGAAGTTCAAGGTCATCCCCAGCTATACAGTGAGTATGAGCCAGTCTGGTCTACATAAGACACTATCAAGAATGAGAGAGAGGGGGCAGAAAGCAGTCAGGTGAGGAATCTTACTGAAGTGTTTCTATTTCCAAAAAGAAAATTATCATAGAGATATATGCTGAGGTATACAGGAAACGATAGAGATGGAGGAACAGAACTATTCCTACATATGCAGAACATGTGGGAAGAGAGAAAGAAAAGAAAGATTACATATGTATGTTTGTATTATGTATGTATAAATCACAAACATTAAAAGAAAATCAAAGTTAGAGAGGAATGGGCTCACTGTTCAGCCTTTTCAACTAACAAGAGTCTAGTTTTAGAGGAAAGCCTGCCAAGTCTTCCTCCGGAGCAGTCAGCTGTTGTAAAAATCCACATGGGCCAAGGGGCCATTGCTTCTGAGGCAGGTCTACTTATTATTGTGGCACCTCTGTCATCTCTTGTCACTTTAATTCCACTTTATCAAATTGCCAATATTTCCTGAGGCATTTAGGCTGCACAAAAAGGGACACAGGGGCACATGCACACAACAGAAGCAGAGCCATCTTTTAAAATTTATAAATCATGGTAACAAATTATACATCAGAGTAGCAGGGGGACCAGGATGCACTCTGTACGCAAATGGTAGCCACTCCAGCTGCTACAACAGACACCTCCCTGTGTGGCTGTAGCTGCATTGCCAGCAGAGAGACTGCAGGTGTGTGCTCTTCTGATGAGCCTGGAGGATGGTTCCTTTCTGGGACACTTAGATTTTGATTGAGACTTTTCCACAAAGGGAAAGAACTCCAGGAGATACAACATCCGTAGCCAGGGAAACATAGTCTGAGCAGTCTTTTCTCTTGGAGTATATTAATAGATTTATCAGTAGCTGCTGCAACTGCCGGGTCCTTTGTGACTCTGTCATGTCAGCACAATCTCAGGGAGCAAGTGAAAAACTCCCAGAAATGTTTTTACTTAATGTGTCCAGCATAACTCAAGGACATGTGAAAAGGGTGTGTGAGTGTGTGTGTGTGTGTGTGTGTGTGTGTGTGTGTGTGTGTGTAATCTCCTTTCTTCGGAAGAATGGGAGCTATGTAGAGAATGGCTATGTACAACTTCCTCCCCCAATAAGCTTCACAGACCAGTCACAGAGCCAGGTGTTGATGACGGACAGACCGTAACGGTAAGGGCAGGAGAAACAGAATCTGAGTGGCTTGAAATTCCCAGAATATGTTCCCGTTCATCTGTCTTGGGAATGATAGAGCTGAAGTTATTCCTTCGGTACCTATTGCCCTGACAGGTTTCAAACTCTATCAGAATGTTATTTCTTAAATATTGCACTGGACATAAATATACTTACTGGCATCATGAAAGTTCCAAGGAAAGTCAGAGCACCCTGAATTTGGGATGTAGCCAAGGAAGTGAGCTTTCTGAGCACTGCAATATGGGCTCAGTGGCTGGAACAGGACAAGACAGTGGGTCAAGTCTGAGTGTATGTGTTTTCTAAATGGCATTTTCTTGTGTCCCATACACAAATATCCACGTATGCACATTAGAAAGCTCTCTTACTGCACTTGGGATCCGAACCCAGAACTTCAACACACATGGGATCAGGACTCAGCGTAAAAAAAAAAAAAAAAAAAAAAACTGTACTGTACACTTGTGCTGCTGCGATCGACACTTCATTAGACCATGCAGGCAATTGCCTCATCTTCAGAAGTGAGTCCTGGTCTGAGGAGTCAGCTGATACATCAATCAGAAGATGCCTTAGCCATCATGAAACCATTGTTCAAAACCTTGCCATGAGAGGATGACCACATGGGCCCACAGCTGCACCATCACAGAAAAAGGCATCTCCTGAAACCCGTGTCAGGAGTGGCCAGAAGCTCCATCTCCACATTCCTGCATGTGTAACCTCTTTGGATCCACCATATTAATAGTGAAACTCGATGCGGTCAGTTGTGCTTTGTCACAGAAACTTTTGTGAACTTCTGCTCATAAAGAGAGACCAAGAATATCAAAGAACAAAGATCTAACAATTGCTTCTCTGGAGGGGACCCACACCAAGACTAGCAAATAAAATAAATGGGTGGAAAACTCGTTCATTCAGGCCCAGAGTAACCTTCCAAGAGCCTCCAATCTCAAACAGGAAGTCACTGCTCATGTCGATGAGTCCTGGAGGAAAACAAGGTAAGCCATCTTTCCAGTAAATACACATGAATCAAATACACAAAGATATGTGCTGGGAAAGCATATATCATCCATTCTATGATGCATGCAATGTTACACAATGATATGTACGATACTTGCATCAAATATCAAGCATGTTGATTAAAATTGTGATATGAAGCATCAATAAGTTATTTCTTTCTGGAAAACATGGTAAAATAAAACCACAGAACCACATTGGTGTAAAAACTAATTACATTACACACTCCTCACTGCAGCCATCAGAAAGAACACAGGCCATGGGGACTAAAATGATGGGCATTGTAAGCTGCGATTGTCTCCAAGTGTCAATACACAGTCACCTCCAGAACAGGGTATGGCGAGGTGCACCAGAAACTCCTGGACTGCAATTACAACAGTCCTACTCTGTTTGAAACCACAAATATACAGGCCTACCTTTCTGTCCTCTGTTTCCAAGCAGTTATTGCAGTTGGCTTTGATATCCTGGAATAAGAAAGAGAGAAAGAGCAGGAGTCAGTCTTGTACTTGAGGATATTCTGTGACTACTGAGGCGCCCTTTATATTAATAAAAGATCACACTCCTGGCAGTTCTTTCTCAAGTCATTGAACTTCACGGTGCTTTTTGGAGGTGTATACGGTGTTTGCATTAGAGGCATATGGGTGCTATAAGAGAGCTTTATTACATGCAGATGAGGGGTGAACCTGAATGCTGCAGGTCATAGATCAGCAAGGAGAAACTGAGAGCCATTAAAATCATCACTCCCTAGTACCTTACTCATATGCAAAGGGACGTTCCTTTCATCAGATTTAATGTACTCCTCTACCTTTGTCATATGCAAATATATCTGGTTTCAACACAAGCCATTGCTATACAGTTAATATTTTGTTCATTTAGCCATCTTCCTACTCATCTGTCTGTCCACCCATCTATCTACTCATCCTCCCAACCATTAATCCATCTACCCACTCAATCAGTCACCCAACCACCCATCCACCCATCCATCTACTCATCCAACTATCAGTCCATCAGTCTGTCCATCCATCCCTCAGTCCATCTGCCCACTCATCTATCACTCTATGTATCCATCCATCTAGCCATCAGTCGATCTCATTTGCCATGTATACATTATCCATTCACCCATCCATTCACTTATCTCTCAGTCTGTCTGCCTGCCCATTGATCCATGCATGCATGCATGCATGCATGCATCCATCCATCCATGCATCCATCCATCCATCCATCCACCCATCTACCTGTCCATTTATCTGTCTAGATGCTGACCCACCCATCCATATGTTTATCTACTTACCCATTCATTCATTTCTTTAGCCATCCTTCACAGAGTTGTCACCTAGTTAATTATCTATATTTATTGCATCCTTTTACCTAATACAATTTTGTTAATTTTTCCCTCATACAAAGGTGAAAATTTTGGTATCCAACTTTAAGGAACTCGTTAGATGGAAGTGAAGACACATTCACACAAGAAACTATGGAATTAATTTATTTATGCAAAAGATTTGGGGTCTAAAAGATGGTCCATTAGGTAAAAACACCTATATCTAAGCCTGATAAACACTTCAATCACTAGGATACACCTGGTAAAAGGAGCAACCCAACTCTAATAAGCTGCCCTCTGACCTTTACAGGTATGCTATGGCATGTAGTTGGCACCTCAGCCCCCAACACAACATACACACACATGAAATAGGTGAACAAACCTAAAAAACATCCAAAGAGTGATATTTAGTACCCACTGATATCAGGCCAGGTTCTAGATACTAAGTGCCACAAAATGCATAAAATCCAGGGAAGAACTTGCTTTGGCAATGCTCATATTCTGGAGACAAAGAAAGAAAATACAAAAGGCAGATTGGTAAATGGACCTGGGAGAAGATATGTACTACATGTAAAACAATTCAGTGAGAAGGTGTGAAATGCTGAGAGCAGGAGTCTTAGATTTCAATCAAAAGAAGTGGCCCTGCATTAAGTCTTGAAAGACAGTCCAGACTGGATGATGGGCCCCTGGAGCAAAGTTCATCCAATGGAGTGGCACATGTGAAGAGCCCAGATAGTGCTGTAGGTACACTCTAGCAATGAGGATGGCTCTTCAGGCAGAGGGAAGCAGAGATAAAGGGTAGGGAAAGAGAGCAGCAGTCAATACAGTGCATGCAAAGAAAGAAAGAAAGAAAGAAAGAAAGAAAGAAAGAAAGAAAGAAAGAAAGAAAAAAAGAAATAAAAAACAAAAGACTTAGCAGCAAAAACAGCTAAACAAACACAACATAGTCCTCAAAGTGATCTTCCTGAAACTCCAGGAGCTGTATCAAAGGTGTTTGTTTACTTGCTTTAAAATGCATTTTCGGGGCCTGGAGAGATGGCTCAGGGGTTAAGAGCATTGCCTGCTCTTCCAAAGGTCCTGAGTTCAATTCCCAGCAAACACATAGTGGCTCACAACCATCTGTAATGAGGTCTGGTGCCCTCTTCTGGCCTGAAGACATATACACAGACAGAATATTGTATACATAATAAATAAATATTTTTAAAAAATGCATTTTTATGGTCATCTCAGGAAGGTCATTGAGGTTCCAACAAAAAGAAAGGAGAGACAGACATAGAGACGACAGCCAGAGACACAGGATTAAAAGATGGTTCACACAAGTCTGAGCATCTGAATTCAGATACCTGGAACCCATGAAAGAACTGCATGGTTGGTTCCACATAATTCCAAGGCTCAGAAGCTGTAGATAGGGAATCCCAGGACCCAGTTGAATAGCTAGAGCAGCCTGAACTGGCAAGCTCTGGGTTCAGCTGAGAGACCCTGCTTTAGCAAACAGAGTGCAGAACAGGAAGGAAGCACCCAGTGTCATCCTGGGCCTCTACACACACATATGTTACCACACACTCACACACTAAAAGGAAAACAAAAAAGAAAGAAAGGTGGAAAACTACAAAAACATGGTCTGAGAATCCTATTTCAGTGTTCGAGAAATGAAACTGAATCAGTAGTTTTGAGAGACATCTGGACTTCTGTATTTATTGAATCAATCCTCAGGTGCTAAAATATGGAAACAATCTAAGTGCGAAGCAGGGATAGGTGAAGAAGGGATAGGTGACGAAAACGCAATGTGTATGAACAGTAACTTATTTTGCAGCCATTAAAAAGAAAGGCAGTATGTGGTTTGAAGAAATGTGAACCAGTGTGGCAGGGAATGAATACTTCAGGGGCAGATAACAACCGCCATTGGAAACTAAGATCTCAAACACAAGGAGACAGAAAAGGCGGCTAACCAAAGGCTGCCAGAGGATGAATAGCAAGGAATCTGTCAATTTAATGGTGCTTTTTTGATGAGAAAGGAAGAATGAGCTCAGGAGTCTCCTGTGCAATGTGCGGGCTGCAGTTCAGAATGAACGGGATTCCTAACAGAGGGCACAAGAGTAGAGCCATGTTGCGCTCTACAGGAGTCTGTGTGAGGCACCCAGGTGTGAATTAGATGTTCTAAGGATAGACTTCCAAACATCCATGCTACATCGACAAACACATACATCTAGCATTTCTCAATTTAAATAAACAAGTAATGGGGGAATCCACATTTGAGTACAGCTGAGGGTTCATGGCTGTTATAGAAGGTCCACAGGTATCGTGCTGTGGGTGGATTCAGGGTCCTGTTTGGTCTCCTCCAGTATCAGCATCAGATCTCCTGCACCACAGAGCATCTGCATGGACTTTGATACATGTCTTTCCCATTCAGAATCCCAGGTCTCTTCTCAGTAGTATGGGGCTAATGTGAGCAGGAGCTACATGGCATCATGAAGACACAGTGAACAAGAACATACCATGCCTTAGGTCTACTCTGTGTCCTGGGTCAGATTCCACACAGCCATTTGTGATCTGAACAGGTGCTCTTCCCTCCCTCCTCCCCCTCTCCCAGGTCTCCACGTTGGTGGTCTAAGAAGTCTTGGTGTGGTTTTACACAGAGAAGAGGTCTTTGAATGAAGAATTTAAAGTAAGTAAAATCCCTGAGTCTGATTCAATAGGATCAGTGCCCTTATTAGAAGAGTCTCCACTGCCTGGGGCCTTAAGTCAGTTGATGGTGTACTTGCCTAGCACGCAGGGAGCTCTGGCTTTAATCCCCAGTACCTTCCAAACTGTGCCTAGTGGTGAATGTCTGTTATTCCAGCACACAGGAGGCTGAGACAGGAGGGTTGGAAGTTCTGGGCCACCCTCCACTAAACAGCTTGAGGCTAATCTAAGCTAATGAGAAACATTTTTAAAAAATCTAAAACAGAGGAGCCTCCAAAATCTACTGCTGTCCCTTTCTGGAGGCACAAGCCAGAGAAGTGCAGTGTGAGGGACAGTCCCAGGATGTGGGACGCATTGGCACCAAGTGCCTCCCGACTGAGCAGCTACATTCACTGATACCGGTCTAGCAAAAGTTTGGTGCGTAGGAGACCTCATTTAGAACTTACCTGTCAGGGAACAAAAGCTGGGGTGAGCTGAGCTTGTGGGAAGGAAAGAGGCTAACAAGGAGCATCTCCTTCTCGCTGGGAATGTGCAGGGGCAGCTGGTCCTATTTTCTCAGCTACTGGGGAAGCCAAGGGTAAAGAGTCACAGGCTCAGTCAGTGCCTGCCTGGGCTTAGTTCAGTGTTAGCTTGGACAACTTTCAGAAAGTGCAACACTTGAAAAGTAAAACAAGGCAAAGGGGAGAAGGATGCAGCTCCGTGGAGGAGTGCTAGACCGAGGTGGCCTGTGGCTGCTGCTGTTTTTATCCCCGGCGTCACAAATTATGATCTGAAACCCACCTGGAGGCACAGCAAGCTCCGGGGCTCTGTCTGCTTGGCTTCACACTGGCCACCTGAAACAGGGACCTCTTCCCTTCTCCACAGTGGAAAGTATCAGGTTAGGAAGAGAGGGTCAGAGACTGCTGACCTCCGAAGAAGTGGCAAGAATCTAATCAATAAACTGATGGAATCAATGACCCTCAAGACAGGTTTTTCATTTTTAATATGCTATGGAGAGCCCACCTGAGTGATGGAGGGAAGAGGAGAAACGCCACCTGGTAGGATGGGAGCCCTGCCGCTTCTCTTAGATTATCCAATTTATTCTTGTCAGGATTAATTTACTAAACCTAGGCTGGATTTTTTATTTAGATGATATTGTTGGTTTGTCATGCGCCTCAGATCCACACTGAAGGCGCCCCAGGGGACGGCGCTTGCTTTCTGAACAATGTTGGGCTCAAATTGGAAAAATGTCACTTTGGGCGCGAACAAATTATTGTTCAGACCGCTCTGCGGAGAGCAGGCGTCTCGGGATGGTTCCGAGGTGACCTTTCCTGAACCCGAGTCGTTGCATAAGTACTTCAGCCCCACTTGATAACCTCGCTTGGAAAATAACTCAATGACTTAAGTAGTAAGTATGAATCTAAGGGCTTGTACTCATTGCCAAGCAATCAATTTTCCTGCAGAAGCGGCTCATTGGCTTCCTGTAGCAGACAGCTGGACTGCCTCCAGTGAGGATTGAAGCTGTTGGCCACAGATGAGATTCAGCCAAGAGTGTAGAGCCACCCTGTATAGAGTTAGTTATACCATAGCGGGAGCCCGGGGCAGAGGGGGGGCTCCACAAAAACAGGCTGACTGAGGGCTGGGAGTCAGCTCAGTCATCGCTTGCCATGAGGGCCTGAAGACCTGAAGTTGGTTCCAGGAAGTATGTGAAAAGCCAGTGTGGAGCTGTGTGTAATCTCATCACCATGGAAGATAGATAGCTGAATTAGTGAGCCCAGGTTCGGTGAGAGACCCTGTCTCAAAAAAAACCATAGAGAGCAACTAAGACAGCCAGCCAATGGCAACCCCTGTACATACTGATGACTGTGCATACAAAAAACGTCAACACACACACACACACATTTTAAAAAGAAGAGCTGAGGCTAACACCTTTTAGGTGACAGGGACAATAGCTGTCTCCTTGGTTGGAAGGCATGGTTTCCTTCTTCAAAGGAAGTGCCGGTATATGTGGTCCCCATCCATGGCGTCTTCCCATAAAACTTTGTGGATCCTTTTTCTGAGTGGAGAGCTGAGACTCACTCTTCCAGCATTTTTTTTAAAGTTTTCTTTTCCAAGGTCTCTATGTTCTTCCAGCTTTCGGGTTCCAAAGCCCACAGTGATTGGTTCTATCCAGAGACATGCACTGTTTCTTCTTCCCTCTTAAGAGAGCTTCCTTTTCTTCTGCGCTTTGTATGCTGGTTGTTTCCAATGAGTTTTGCATGAGAGGTTAAAGTATGATCCTGGGTCATCTGAAAGCATCATTTACAGCTCTGTAGGACTGGGACATAAAGTCCCCCTCTGGTAAATCCTAAAAAACGCCTGCCATTGAGACCCTCGCACCCTCATAGCATGTACAAGGAAGGGCCGGGGCATGGCTGAATTAAAATCTGGTAAAGACGGGTATTCCCATGCCTTGACCCCTAAATTCCATAAAGATGAGAGAATTGGGGGATGGGTGTGGGCAGGTGTGATTGAGCTCATGAAACACAAAGTTTCTGTAGTATCTAGTTAGCCCCAACTTTCATATGTGGTGACTTTTGACAAGAGAAGTGTCAGGCCACTCAAAGACAGACAGACCCCGGAGTGGTGCTGCAGTAAATGGACACCCGGCCTCAGGGTGAGTGTGGTCCTACCCACTGCAGCCTTCAGAAGTGAGACAGAGTGAATTGCAGTTGACTAAAGGCACCGATGGCCATCTGCCACAATAGCTGTGGAAAATTAAAACAGAAGCTCAAGCTGCTGACCACTAAAGAAAGGTATGGTTGAAAGACCACAGACAGGGAAGAAGATATGCTTTCTGAGAGAGACTCCCAGGCCACAGCAGATGAGCATACTGAGGCTAGTGCACTGCACTCTCCTAAAACACAAGTGACATTGTGGAATTGATGACGTCAGCCATCTGTTCCGGAAGTGCAATGGAAAAGCAAGAGCAGGCTGCTCAGGCTTGACGTGAGAGCTAGGTTTAGGTCACTGATTCTAGTCACAGTGTCCTTCTCCTGCTTCTGACAAGCTACAGAGGGAATCATGGGAAAGACAAAGACACCAGGCATGCTGACGTCATTCCTACGGAGTGTGGCAGGACACAAGAGTTCAATGACAAGCCCCAAATCACAACTATGATCAACTACTTTTCCCCTGGTGAAGGAACCCAAGTGCATACCACTTTCTTTACAGGCTGAAGATGAGTGGCGTGGTGGAACCATGACATAAAGGGGAATTCCATACCTGCATGGTCCTGCATAAGGAGTGCAGAATCCTTAGACTCCTGAGTCAGGGCTAGCACTGGTTCCCTCTATATGCTGGTCTTTCTGATTGCTCAAATGCTGGCTGAAAATAATTTCTCCTCCTTTAAAAATGAGTCCATGAATCACTTTGGAAATGCCTCTGTGAAAGAACACATACTTGTCACGAGTAAAGTGTTCTCTTTATCTCCAGATACATATATACATATATTTACATTTATACATATATAAACATATATGTGCCTAGACATACACATTTAGAAGGCATGTAGAGATCTGTGTGTAGGAGTGCAATGTAATGGGCCTGTGACAGTGGTGGGACTCATCGATCATTCATGTAAGGTGGAGACAGGAGGATCACAAGGCCAGCCTGGGCTACACATGCCAATCTCCTTTCTCAATAAATGAAGAAATACGGCAATGCAAATGAGTTTAGATGCTAAGACTGAGACAATCTTGTTGATTTTCTGCAACTCCAATTTTGTTTTGTCGTCTTGTGTTCATTTGTTTTCCTTTCCAAAGCAGATTATAAAGAAACTTCATCCACAGGAGCTGTATAGTCCAGCTCTCCCATTTTGCAGACGTTGAGCTGAGTTTCGTGAAGAAGGAGAAAGGGACATGCAGATAGTTGATGGTGTAAGCCACTTGAATCGGTCTGGGGTTCCTCTGACACACATTAGAGTCCAGTCAGAGAATGCCATTGAGTCTGAGTGTTCCATTCAGGGTCGCCCACAGCTATATACTGTCTTCAAAGCCAGCCTGTACCAGAGATTCTCTCAAAACCAAACAAAAACAAAGAATGTAAGTTCCCAAGTCCTCGTTCTGTGTAGATTCATGCCATGCACTGAGCTCTCTGGGCTTAACAGAGGTGTAAAATGCCGACGGACAGAAGGTGGCTTGACAGGATGTCAAAGTGCATCTGTCAGTCCTCTCCCTTCATCTCTTCACCTTGTCACCGTGGTATCTCAGGTCCCGGCAAACAGTGGCAAATGCAGTGGCAAACGCAGCTTGGTAGGGAAAGACCTGCGTACTGCAATTATTCTTTTACCGATAGCCACCTCTTACTCTGTCGCATTTCTAGATCAATAAAACACAGTTGCCTTAGGACTTGGGTTTTTGGGGTTTTTTTTGTTTTTGTTTTTGTTTTTCGTGGTTTAAGGCATGCCCTGTGTGTCTCGGAAGGAGACACTACCATGTCGATGGAGTATGCGGACAAACTACATGTTCACAGAAGGACAGCTAGTGCAGCTTTGAAATCATGCCTTGCACATGGATGCTTGGGTCTGAATCCACTCAGTTCAAATGTCAGGATTCAAATCAGGTCACTTATTTGAATCCAAGAAGAAAAAAATGTATTCTATCCACTTCCTATCAAGTTCCCATTCACAAATGCCTTTAGCACATACAATACCACGTCTGGCCAGCAGATGGAAGCAGGGAACTTTGCAAAAACTATAAATGCTGCCAAACAACATAAAGGATCAGACCCTCTGTCAACTTCCTGAAATAACAATCTTTCTGTGCCCTCAAAATTATACTCTCCAATATCTGCACAGTTTAATTCTAAACTCTATGCACTTTCCAAAAAATGAAATGGTTTGAAGACACATTATATTAATACGTACTTACCAAGGTTCAGCATATTAAGAATGCTCCCTTCAAGCTATGGGTATTGTGAAAAGGGAAACGCTAGAATTTCAATCTAAAAGTGAAGATAACCCAAGAGTCTAAGAATTATGTCAGCTGGTATCATGTGGTCAGGGAGTTAGCATATTAACTTAGTAAGACCTATCAGAAATGGACTCCACTAACTGAACCATACACTGACCTTCTAAGAAGGCAGAGGAATGTTAGGGAGACTGAAAGAGCATTTCTTTGAGAAATGGTAGTTCTTTTAGAAGAGAACTGAAAGTTGAAAAGGCAGAGGACTACAGAAGGTTCCCATAAGCAAAGATTTTCTGAAAACAAAACAAACATGAGACTGTCACTGCCTTCTCTCCGCGGGACTGCTCACTGGCCTCATGGAAGCAAGTGCTGGCTTTATCCCAAGGCTTTGGTAGCAGGGCTTCAATTCCAGCTGTGTGGGAGGGGGCTCAACTAAGGTGGCGACTGATGGTTTACCACAGTGGATCGGATACCCAGAGGCAGTTGCTCCTAGGTGGGAGCCCCCTGTTGAAGGTGAGCTCAAACCCAGGGTCCTTTAGCACATAAGTCTATGCATTGATGCCACAGCAGGGGCTTAATGAGAGTGCTTTTAATTAACTGTAGAAGTAATTACCCATATTAGATGTAAATCACACTTGTTTCTACAGGAGGTGCAAGATTTCAGCACAGCTTTTAAGAATTCTTCTTGAAGAGCTGTTAGTTGCCAGCTCTCTCCAGGAGTCCATGTACCAAACAGCAACAAATTAATAATAGGGCCTGGGCAAGCCAGCTAAGAGCTATCCCCTTCCTTCTGTATCAGGGAACAGCATCTAGCCACACCCTCTCCAAGGCTGCAGATGCCAAAGGGCACTTCAGGCACATGGTACTCACAGTGGATAAGCTAAAGTGTTCTGATTTTCATCTTAACTTGCAGCCACTGGGATGCTCCACAGCCCTTTCACAAGGATGGGGATAATTGCATGACTCAGGCAAAATATTAGGAAGAAGGGTGAAGGTAATACCCCACTCTGTAATGTGCTTGCCTTGTAAGCGGAGGACTTGAGTTCAATCCCTCAGGACATACTGGACACAATGGCTCCTCCACGCTTGCAATCTCAAGGTGGAGGAGGCAAAGCAAAGGCAGTCGGTGAGTGGAGCACACTGGCCAGCTTGCCATTGCTGGTTGATGAGGCCAATGGAAGACCTTGCCAAAACAGAGAAGGGAACACAGGCGAAGTGGCTCAACAGGTAGAGCTCTCACTGCCAAACCTCATGGCCCGGGCTTGGACTCAAATTGTAAATGGTGAGAAGTGACTCTCACATGTGTACCTCCATATATACAAAGCCACACACTCCCCCATATACGTGCACCAACATGCGCGCATGCACACGTGCGCACGCGCGTGCATACACACACACACACACACACACACACACACACACGCCTAAGATACAGAAGGAAGACCTCTATAGTGGATGGCAGTGCCTGGAGCAAGTTCAGGAGATATTATTCAAACAAGAAATGAATCAGATAGAAGTTGACTTCACCGCATGTTCCCTGCATGTCCCACCCACACATTCTCCCGTGGGACTGTATCTATTTGTCACAGAACCAAATAGTGAGTTAGAACACTTGAAGGAGCATGGGAAGAATAGGAGGGAGGACAGATGGAATCAGGTAATCTGGGCTTGGGGGATTGTTCTGAGCTGCTGCCTTTGACATTCCGGACTTCTGCAAGTGTGTGTGTGTCAGAGGGTGCCCCTACCCTTCCAGCAGGATGCAGTTGGAAATACAAAATTACTCAGCAATTATTCATATGTTGATAAACACCTTCATTAAAGGATCTGAAGATGCAATTACCAAATTGAAGATTAGTATGTTTGACTCAGAAACAGACTGATGATGGAGAAGGGGGAGGGTGGCTTTACACCCAGCCAGATGGGGACTCACTAGACAAGCAGGTCTCCTCTGAAACA
>JAQHUG010000014.1:2780579-2801414 GCA_028555095.1 Dicrostonyx torquatus | reverse complement strand
TCTTTGGGTTCACCTTGCTATTTGGCTTCTGCAGGCTTGTGAGCTATAAGCTTAATGTCCTTTGTTAATGGCTAAGGTCCACTAATGAGTGAGTACATACCATACTCATCTTTTTGGGTTTGGGATATCTCACTAAGGATATTAATAGTTATTAATATTATTAAATAGATTTGATCTATTATTATCAGTCTGAACCCACATCCCAGTGCCCACTGTCCTTCTCTGTCACTTCTGATTACACCTTTGCTTAAATATATGTCAACATTTTTCCTTAACAAACCCCAGACCATCTCACCACACTGGCTCATCCTGAAAGTCTTTTCTGTGGCCAACTAAGACACTACTTCACTGACGTGGAGCTCTCTGCAATGAAACTCACAGGCAGCTGCAGGTGGAGAGCAAGGATGTCTCCCTCTCTTCCTACTACTGAATTACTTTGAAACACCTCAAGAGGGGACTAGACAGAAGAGTTACTGGCTTGGTGTGATGCCCTCGTTCAAGGGCAATCATAGAAGCCAGAACAGAAAGTGTTTTCAATCTTTTGGGAGGGTCACAGGCACGTTTGCTGGGTCTCCTACATCTGGCAAGCTCTATACATGTAGTCACTGCTCATGCTGGCTATGGGAAGTGCTCACCAAGGAAAAACAGCCTCAAGACCTCCTAAGAAACAAGAAACATTTTTGAGCACAGAGATGATGGAAGGAATCCTGTCTGATAGCTGGAGGGGGCATTTTAACCACGCCTCTTCATGAGGATCAAACTACTCAAGGGAGAACCCCCAGGAGCAAGGCCAGCTTGCTTTACAGCCTGCCTCTCTCACCTGTTTAGGGGCTAGGGGACTTTGCATAGTAGAAACTCACTTTTCACAGTCCAGGAACAGGGAGTTTTGCAGACCAAACCCCTCAGGCAGGTGTGAGTCTTGGTGAGAGAAAGATGCAAACGCTATAGTTAAGGGTGCATTACGTTCCTTGCCGTAATCACAATGTCTAATTCGAGCGTATATTCATTAAGTATTATTTACAAGTGTGCAACACAAGCACACGTTTGTGCAGGTGCACACACCCATACTTTTAGAAGCCAGAGGTGGATGACAGCTGATGTATCTCCCTCTGCCTCTTCCCTTGAGAAAGGGTCTCTCACTGAACTTGGAGATAATCTGGATGCTGGCAAGACCCAGAGACTCTCCTGTCTCAATGCCCTAATATCACTTGCCTCTTGTCACCCTTTGCCCCCATACTTCCATCACAGTCCTAGAGTTATAGGCTCACACAGGCACACCAAGCTCTTTGATGCAGTGGCTGGGTATCCAAACTCAGGTCTTCGTGTGTACACAGAAAGTGCTCCTTCCCCCTAGGCCATCTCCCCACCACTCTAAAATGATGCTATCATGACTTTTCAACTTAAGTAAGATGTTTAAGACTTTAATTCTGTCACGTCATTGCCGTTCAGTCTCTTAAATGGACCCATGGAGGCCACATCAGATGCCGTTTCCAAAAAGACATTATTATCCTCTGAAATGATGCTGACAGAGGCTCCCAACTCAATACCCATTGAACCAACGGCCTGCTAAGAGCCCAAAGCTACAAGGACTCAGCAAAACCATTTAATTCAATATTTAATTTCCTCTTAGGAATTAGACATGCCAGAAAGACACCCAACTGTCAAAGTAAGATTTATGCCAATTAAAAAGGAAGCAAGCAGCTGAAGGTCAACTGAGCTGGTGCGGTGGATTTTTTTTTTTTAAGAAAAAATTAGCATTCTTAGACTTCCTGTTGAGTATTCTGAGCTGAGCTACTGGACTCTATGAAGTAACTGCTGAGCTGGGCCTCCCCTGTACTTGCAAACAGTATCAGTGATGACCTCTCAGACCACATAGACTGCAGACTTAGTCCTCTGACTTTGACCACAGACATAGACTGCAGACTTAGGCCCTAAGTTATTGGGAAGTAATATTCTCTTCCCCTTGCATCCCTCACTTGGTACTTTACTGCCTGGCAGGAAATGGGTAATAGCAGTTTCTAGAAGATTCAGTCACCAATCCTTCAAGGCAGGAATCTGAATACCATGGTCTAGTCTTAGGTAGTCAAATGTGTTTTAAATGGCCACCATTATGGCCACCCTCCATGTCCACAGTAACAGGATAGATGTGGAGCTGGCAAAGGTGTCTTCTGCATTCTGGAACAGATATTACTAACATGATAGCACCACTTGCAGAATATTTGCCAATGAATAGATCGACATTAAATAAAGGGTCATCAGGGCTTCATGGCCTGACAGTCTAGTCAAAGAGCAGTCTCCATGTTCAGTGAGAGACCCTGTCTCAAAGTTTAAGGTGACACCAAAGTTCAGGTCCCATGGTGGACTTTGGAGCCACAGTGAACTCTGGGGATGGGAAGATGAAAGCAAAGGAAAATCTACTGAAGCACACTTTGCTCAAAACTGCATAGTAATGCCTAATGCCATGTATTCTAATTTAAGAGATTACATCAAAATAAGATGGTAACAGTGAAACAAGACACCGGATGCCAACTCTGCCCTTCCCACTCACATACGCACACACCATGCACTCACGCACCCCTGAGCAAAACCCACAGAGCTGACCAGCTCTTGCTTCTGCCTCCCAATGTGACTCTAGAGATGCAAGCTGATGCATTAGAAATGCATCGCAGTGCAGCCTTTCGGCTGCTAATCCCCACAGGCATGCACATTTCAAGACAGGGGCTATGACATCCTCATGCCAAGGGTGAACCGAGGGCCCACCAGGGCAATATCTGGGCCCTCACGGGGAAGGAAAGTGTGTGCCTATGCGGGTCCCAGCGCACGAGACTGCGAGACTGCAGTAACTCCTGAGAAAACAGCATCTTTCCCATCAAGCACAAGAAAGATGTACCTGAAAATAGACAGTGGAGGAAGACCACATTTCTCTGCCTCTTCACCCTTTCCACGGCTGCCATGTGCCCTAACAGAATGGGGCTTTTGGGCCGAGATGCAAGGAGAGATTTCAAGCTATTCTCTTGAAAAGTTTGGGGTCCTTTCTCCTGCCCCTCTGAGGAGAGAGCTGACTTTGTGCTGACAACAAATGACAGAAATCCAGGCCATACCTGAGGTAACCTAAACACAGCATTCTGTATGTAGTCCTGGGAACGAGGGCACTTGCACACACAGGGCCTATACAGACAAACAGGGACACATGCATAGAAATACTTAAATTTTGAAATAAAGAGGAGAAAAAGAAGCCCATAGAAAACAAATGGTGACCAGCCTCAATCATGCTGGCTGACGAAGTTAGGCACAGAAACTCTGCCATGTCCACAGATCTGTGTTAGTCACTGGGAAGGTGGAGGTCTGTGGTCCTAAACAACTCAGATTCTAACACCTATCACAAGGAAATTCTACGACAATATGGTTGCTATGCAATATTGTTTAGGAAATGCCGAGGGTGGGGAAGCCGTGCATGTTCAGTACAGATTCGTTTTTGTTTTCTCTAAATACGTTGATTCTGAGGTATTAGCCACAGATATGAAAGAATGACTACACAGAAAACACTTAATCCCATCAGGGGCTACACGGCTCAGTCTTCGTTAGAGGAAGCAATTTCAGAGAGATGACATCCTCACCCAGGGTTAAAGAGCTGATGCTGACAAATGCTGGCTCTGCAACCCGAACCTGGTTTGTTTGGCCCAAAAGTCAGTGACTGATTGATTGATGTTTGTTTGTTTGAAGGTTTCCCTGACTTTAGTTCTTTGCAGTGTCACATCGCTAACTGTGGGTCGCGTAGGCCACTCACTCTGGGAGGCAAGCACTCTGCCTCTAGTTCCAGCCTGGAGACTTGGTGCTCTGCTAATCTGGTTCCCGCCCCTACTCATCCTCATCCTCTCTTTTCTTTCTCTTCCCATCTCGTCCTACTGTGTTTACATGTATGTGCACCCGTTCATGTAGAGGCCAGAAGCCAAGGCTGAAGGTCATTGGTGGATCTCCACCTTATTTTTCAAGACAGTCTTTCATTGAACCTTGAAGTCACCAATTTGTTTAGACTATCCAGTGAGCAAATCCCTGAGATGCTTCCTGTAGTTACCTCCTCAGTGGTAGGATTACAAACATACAACTTCTTCACGCCTGCCTTTTGATTTGTGTACTAGTGGTTTGGACTCAAATCTTCACCTTTGTGTGGCGAGCATTATGGACTTACCCACCCTCCAGCCCTTGTGCTCATTCTCTTGAAGCAGTAAGTAGCACAACACATAGGAACATGCTGTTATTATTATAATTATTATCACTACCATAAGTATCATCATCATTATTGTTTATTGAGACATGGGCTTATTATGTAGTCCAGGCTAGCATCAAACTCAGAGTCTTCCTGCTTCCAACCCCCATGTGTCACAGGTTAAGGTATGCACCACCGTTCTTATCTTCATAAAATCCTTCTTAAGTGGATAAATCGATGAACTCGTGGAATTAGACGGTTTGTCACTCACTAGCAAGTCCAAACCATTGTGAGCCTTTCTTAATCACTTGAGAAATGTTCTCTTTTATGAGAAATGTTTATAAAGGATTTAGCACAGAGCCTAAACTCCAGGCTTGCTAATACAGCCACCAATGACATTAAACAATAAATGGCCTTAGAACAAGTTACAAGTTACTGGGTGTCTCTGTCTACACTTCCACACTTTAACAGAGGTGGTAGGAGTAAAGAGTCTATTGATATAGAGGCTCAGGAACACATTCTGGATATAAAATTACAGATAGGAGAAATAAGCTATGAGATTTTTGAGTACTGCCATCGTCATTAATAACAATGCCTTAAATTCTTAAGCATTGTTCAGGACTGGATTCAAAGAATCCTCACTGTGGATATAAGCCACACTAGCAGAGAAGTCATGCAAATGAGAATTTTAGCCTTGAATTTACACAGCCTTGAATTTAAGCATGGTTCTAAACATGCTGGGGAGAAGACATCAACACCAATTTTCTTTTAAAAAATAATTTCTGAAAAAATTAGCATGAACATTATAACAAATTCCAGCTTCCTGCCAGTTATGGACAATGGCTGCTTCTTGGCCACATGCCTTAGTATAGCTGTCAATCTTGGACACCTTACACAGTTTCCTTACACCCTGTGAATGCAGGGACTTGAAGGCTGCTCAGGAATGGAGACAAGGCTCTTTTTTCCTCTAGAAAACATCAGGCCCTGGGTGAAGGAACCCATGCCAAGGAAAATGCTGCATCCCAACTTTCCTCCACCCCCTCCTTTTGTTCTCTCTTTGAACTTCCTGAGAGTATGGAGAGAGACGTGAAGCCCTCCCCTTCTTCTTGGACCTCACTGTTTCCCGCCATCTGGCTGCAAGCTCATATGGTCCTCCTGCCTTGTCTGAGCCTAGCAGGTGTTAGGGGAGCTCCAATAACGGCAAAGAAGAGCCACAGCTGATAAAGCCAGCTGAAGTCACCCTTTAGGGTTGCAGGCCTGGCAGCCACTTAAGCTCACTCAAGAAGTCCTAGGCTCAGGAGGCCTAGCAGCTGCCAGAGCTAAAGTAGAACTTTAGAGGGTGTCATGAGAGAATGAAGCCACCAAAAGTCCTTCAACACAGCATCTCTACCAGACCACCCAGCCACCCTCACCAGTCCTACTCCACCGAAACCTGGCAATATAGGTGAGAGATTTGCCTCTGTCTCCTTGAAGGGATTTCTACTCAAGGATAACAGCTGTAAGTACTTGGGCTTATTGTAACGTTACTCTGATAACAATATCAGGGGCCTGGAAAAGATACGAGGACCCCAGTTTTATTGCCAACACCCACAACCATCTGTGACTCCAGTTTCAGGTTATCCATACCTTCTTCTGGTCTCTATAGGCACTGCACTCACATACAGACATATATACACATGACAACAAAAATAATAAAATCAATCATTAAGATATGACCATCATCCTTACCAACTATTGCTTCCAAATGGTCACATGATTTCTATGTTTTTTATATTGTCTTTTTATTTCTCCATCATGTCCCAATCTTTTTTCCATGCTTGTTACATTTAGAACAATCCAGAAGGTCTGTATTAATTATTTCTATAATTGTGACAATAACTTAAGGAAGGAAGGTCTCCTTTTTGTTCACAGATGGAGGGTACCATCCATCCTGGTGGAGAAGACATAGAGGCAGGACCATGAGATGGTTTCTCACAGTGTATCTATCCACAGTCACAAAGCAGAGAGAGATGAACACTGGTGCTCAGTTCACTTTCTCGTTTGTACTCAGACTAGGGTGCCAGCCTACTGAATGATACCACCCAGAGCTGCCGTGGGACTTTCTATCAGCTAAATCTAGAAACACCCTCTTCCCAGAGGTTTGCCTGTTCTGTATTTCTATGTGCTACCAAGCCGAGGGTCAATACGAACCACTGCAGGGGCCAGGAGGCCCCAGATCTATTCTTCTGGTTTTTATAACTAGTACATCTTGGATTACTAAGTCAGGAAGGCACTTCATTAATATCTGCCCTTCAGGGAGGAATACATAAAGACAGGAAAGATTCCTGCCTATGTTCCAGATCACAACTGGTGTGCTCACCACAGCAACATCCACTTACCACGTCACTCATCCATTGGTCAACTGCGGGGCATCAGTCTGAACTTCAATGCCTCCTTATCCCCTTGAGAGCACGACCAAGCTCCCTATATGACTTAGTCACTGAAAAGTGCTCTCCTTCCAATGTGAGCCCTAGGGATCAGTCTCAGGTCATCGAGCTAGGCAGCAGCCCGATCAGTGTTCACCGAGTCATCCCATAGGTCCCGCTGATCTGTTTTCATCGCTGCCCCTGTCCTTTACTGCCTGGATGCCCCTGACTGACAAGCCCTCACATCCATTTGCTCCATGAAGATGGGACCTATTTTTGGTTTTGTTGTTGGTTCAGGATTGTTCTCAGATCTCTAACACTGCAGCTGATAATTCTCCGGGAACAATGTGAAGAATGTGGTGGCTGAATGTGACTTTGACCCATTTACTAATGTCCCTGACCCTCACACCCAAGACTTCCTGTCTAAAATTATTGCTTCATTTAAAAAGGGGGGAACCTCAAAAATCCTTCTACTTCATCTTCTTGGTCCTCCCCCTCCTCTGAAACTTTCATTAACTGAACTATTCCTCCCTCCCTTCCTGTCTCTCCTCCTTCTCTCCCTCCATGCCCCATGCACACGGGTATTCTTCTCCTCAACCCTTAACACCTTGTCTCCATCCTGCTTGCTGCTTCACCTCCAATTCTCTCTCAGATCCCCAATTTCCAAGGCTCTGCTGTAACAACGCTGGCTTTGACTTTGTAAATATTTTATCTACCTTTTATATTTGCATTCCTTGCTCATGCCATGGGTGCCTCCCTCCAAATATCTCCTTCTGTTTTCTTCCATAGTAAATGGTTTGTCTTATTTACAGTCAGGCTGACCTCAACTCATCAGATTCAAGTACCATCCCTCCCTTGACCAAAAACAAACTCAGCAGGATTACTCATGCCGTTCATTGAGTTTAATGTACAAACACAGGCTAGTGAATCACCAGTGTGTAGCCAATAATTCACAGAGATCCACATCCTCAGAGAATGAGGACATCTTGTCCCGGTGAGTACCAACACTCTCTTCTAATGCTGAGCAGTGACAGATCAGAAGGGATCCACAGCTGCCCACCTTCCTTCTGGTATTGTCAATATAAGAACCACCCATCCTGTCCTTGGGTACTATAAACTTAACTACAAATACAGAAACACCTCAAAGATGCTTCTGAGAATGTGTTAAGAAACAGCTCATTGTGGGTTCAAATTAAATTTCTGATGCCCATAAGCTACACGCAACTTGAACAAGTTCGTGAACTGAGCTGAACTGTAGCTTTGCTCTCTGTGGATGGGAAAAAGAACAGCACTTTACTCATACAGCTGTAGAAGTAGCATGTCAGATTATGCAAGAGAGATGCTTAGGCCAGCACCTCCCACATAGTAAAGCTGTTATCACCATGGTGACCCGCATCACCCTCTTCATACTGTCAACTCCATCTTCTTTCAGGTATAATTCCATTAAGAGAATAAAACATGGCCAGAGGCAATATTCATTGGTAGAGCAGTTGCCTAATGTGTACAAGACTGTGAGTCCCATGCCCAGCCCCACAATAATTGATTATGATGATGATGATGATGATGATGATGATGACAATAAACAACTCAACCCTTTGCTGTGTTGCTGTGCTCCCTCCCCTTTCCTTGGGCGTGGGTAACTGGAAGGAGGCAAGAGAAAGCAGCAGGAGGGTGAAATGAAGGAACAGCTCCATCCCTCTCTGTCACAGAGGAGAATCAAGACTGAATAATACATTCAATGAGTTACTTAATTAACTGGGTGAAGGTGACGCAGAGGTAGCTGGGTAAAATAATGAGATGTCAAAGCAGAGAAGCTTAGAACAAGGCAGGATTTGAAAACCTTCCTGTCAGAAGCCACGGGATTTTTCAGGCAGATGACACCAAGGAGTTTAATCTTCCCATTTTTGTCCTTCTGAAAGAAATGATCTTAGGTAAAATATATATTCATATATTTTATACATATATGTATATATGAATATGAAAAACTACAGGAATAAGGCCAAATGTAAAATTAGCATTTGTGCAGGCGAGGTCATTAAAATGAGTTAGTCTGGGTCTTTTATAACATTAAGCTACTACGAAAATGAGACAAATCAAAACTAAATAAATAAATAAATAAATAAAAATTTCTGGTTAAAAGGATTTTAAATGGGGAGGCTGCAGCTAATGGCATGGCCATCTCAGAAGGACTAATTAAGCTGAAATAAATGTGGTTCAGCAGGGAGGAATATTCCATGATCCACCTAAATGTCAAATGGCTGACCACCCAACTCACCCGCCGTTAATTAAAGTCTAGTTGTCACTCCTAGTTAAGAGGCTGTGAGCATCTCCTTCTGTCTTCTTTCTAAGGACATTTCAGCCACGCGTGCCCTCCCCACCCTCATTGATCCTGCCAATTAATGCTGATTTTTTTTAATCTACATGTTTTGGGGGTCGAAATGAAAGCACAACCTGTGGTTTAAATGAAGACAGTCCATCCCACCATAAGTACTTGTGACATTAATGAGTCTTTGAACAATAAATTCTAAATCAGGGCTGACTTTCAGGGACTGGAGCTGTTGGGAGAGTCTGGGTAAAAAAGTCGTTAAACATCCTCAATTAGGTGAATAACATGGTGTTCTTTCCCCTCGTCACAGACAGGACATCTGCGCGGGCTCACAGACCTTAGACACATGTGTTCTTTTTGAATACCATGCCAACTGGATCAGGTTATCTCTTCCCTGGGTCTGTTCTCGAAGAATCAGAGTACGCCCCTGACAGCTCAGGTGCTGCACCATCTATGTATCCACTACTCTCTTCTGTATCCATCATAAATGGTACACATGTCTGTAAAATCACTTTTTACTTGAAGCTAATTCTGAAATTAAAAGTTTTACGTGGAAGTCCAGCTTCTAATACACATATGATGGAATCTTCCACTCTTGGGAGTAACCATTCTAGACCTGCCCTAAGCTGACTGTCACACAGACAGCAAACCTCATCATGTTGTCCCCTAAGGTTTATGTTTCAATATAAATAAATTTTACATCCAACAACAAAAAGTCTGTGTATGACTAAGGGCTCCATTCATGATCTATAGCTCTGTGAAGGCTGGGGAACACATGATTTTTTTTAAAATATAATTTTTAAAAATAAACGTACAGATTAATACAGGAAGAGACTGGTAGACAAGTGGAAAAATATAATAAAATTGTTCATGTATTTGCTGGAGATGTAACTCGCAGAAGTATGATTGCATAGCAAGCATAAATTCTGGGGTTCGATCCCCAGGACCACATTAACCAGGTGTGATGATGCACACCTGTCATACCAGTATAAGGGAGGTGGAGACAGAAGGACCATGAGGTCAAGAAGGGTCTCAGCTATATGGGGCATCTGAAGCCAACCTGGCTTTATTTGAGTTTCTGTTTCAAAACAAAACATATATGTGTGTACACACACACACACACACACACACACGCCTCAATCAACCAACCAATCAGTACAATCAATAAGAAAGCCTTACTTATGCTATCACAATACACTCAGGTTATAGGAGAAAATCAGTGCTTGTCAACCGACAAACTCTGCGTGGGCAGGCTACAAAAGTTTGAACGTGGAGAAAACACAGTGCATTTACAACCAACTACAGATTCCTAAGATCCTATTGTCTGGGGCGCAGAGTGAGCACAAAGACCTGTGCATGTGCAGTAGGAGAGGAAACTAATCTCAGACGACATTTCCTTTCCTAGGAGGTGGGGCAGGCAGCTTATAAAGTGGTAAAGAGACTCGGCCAAGTTCACACACATTTATGTTCAGTGACCCACAGATGCCTTTATGAACCCACAGAGACCCGCTCATTGCCATAGCAATCATGCCATTACTGCTGTTAGCACGTTTAGTGCTGCTGAGACCCAGCTTTGCAGGAGGAGTGGCATTGGATGACCCCATTAGGGAGGGATTACTTTTAAGGTGCTTGGTTGTTATGGGGTGTCTAGGTGCCTCCAGGGCATTCCTCTTCAATAGACATAGCTGTTGTGTTTTTGTCCAAGCTTATCCCTGCCTTTTGAGGCATATATTATGGCCTCTCAAATGCTGGCTCTTGCTTCATCCTGTACCAAATCTTCATCCTCCCTCTGGTCTCATGGGACTGTAGACACTGCTCAGGTTTATGTGTTTGCTTTTTTAAACATGTTATTTGTTCATGTGGAGATGGGTTTCATGCATCATAGGTCACAGTCCAAGAGACTTCAATTCCATCTCACCACTCCAAATGCTTCCCTCAACCATGGCCTACAGACTTAGCATAAGCTTTCACACTGTTAGGGTTTTAGATTTTTTTGGTTTTGTTTTGGACATGCTGAATGTCAAAGCTAAGGCTTTGCTCGTATTAGGCAAGCATTCAGCCTCCGAGCTAGATCGTCAGCCAATGAGTGGCTAATTCTAATTTGAACTTGTTTAGTTCAAATGCTTCCATCACCCCAACCCCGCCACTAGGCTGAAATGAGTTCCAGGCACATGACTTTTATTGGGGTGAATTCTCTCCTGTCTTCTCTCACTCTGTTTCTAATCTCACCAAAGGAAGTCAAGACCTGGGAGAGGGAAGGATACCAGAAAAGTATTCTGTGGCCCCACTTTCTTTCTGTGTGTGTCTTCATATGAGTATATTCGTGTGGCATATGTACATATTCCCACGGGTACAGGTGTGCAGGTGCCTATGTGTAGAGGCCTGATCAGCATTGAATATCATCTGACATTTCCCATCTTTTGTTCTCATTGTTCTCTACAATTTTCCCTCAAATCATTGAAAGTTTTGTTTGTAACTCACAACTAACTTACTACTTTTTAAAACTATTTTTGAGACGGGGTCCTCTGTTGAACCTGGAACTCAGCAAGGCTGGCTGTCCCTGAGAAACAGGGCTCAGTCTGTTTCTCCTTTCCAGGAAGGTTACATACATGTGCCACCATGCCCAAATGATTATGTGAGTTCTAGAATCCGAACTCAATCTTCATGTTCACAGCAAGCCCTTTACAGACCAAGCTGTCCACCACCAGCCCCTGTCCACATGGCTCAAAATTACGTGAGAACTCTTAGGGAAGGCATCAAAACAGAATCAATCTTGCAGAATGTAAGCACCCAGGCTGGCGAAACCCACTCTCCCACCTCTGTGGTCACCTCCTCGCTGTCTGGGGTGACTCAGGCCTTGGTATACTCAAAGGACACCCAGGAAACATCTACTAAACAGGATGCAAAACTTGGAGAATGAAACACTCCATTCCAACTCAGACCAGGAGGTCAAAAGCACTCAACTACTATGCAGTTTACAAACAGCTCCTCCAAACAAAGCCGCACAAATGTGTAGACCTTGCTGAGATGGTGGAATGAAGCTAAGAGATGCACGTTGGAATGACTTCAGAGCCAGGCAACACTATAATCAGCAACTGGATTTCCTGAAGCTCTTTCTTTATTCCCATAATTTGATTGCACATAAATCAATTTTGATTAGACTCAAAAATTACTGAACATGCACCTCAATGAGCTGTCAAGTATTATCTGATAACACAAACTTTACATGGGATCAGAGTTAATTTCTACCTAGAGCCAATGTTCGAATCCCCAACAACAATGGCAGACATCATTAAATGCTGCAAATGGAGAAACATAATTAAATTAGCTGATAATCATCATTCTCCTTCCAGAGAGGCTCCAATTTAATGCACTTGCAAATGTAATGAGGCTCGCCAGATTGAATAATATGGTGGAAATAACAGAAACAAGATTACATTAATTGAAAGAGATACTGATAAGGCAGGTTGTTCTGCAAATTTTGAGGGGGTGAAAGACCACATAGTTTTGAAAAAATCATGATGAAACTGGCATCCATCATAGTTAGAGAGAATTTAGAAAATTTTATAAAAGGAAAGGAGTAAGAAATAGAGAAGGCAGAGGACAGAGGAATTAGAGACTAGTGTGGGGGAATAGAACTAAATAGGAGAAAGAAAGAGGAAGAGAAGAAGAGGAGTCAGAAGAATAGGGGGATAAAGAATAAAAGAAAGAGGAGGAGGAAGGGGAGGAAGGAGGAATGAGAGAGCAAGTGAACATAAGGAAGCAAAAGCAAGAGTATTCTCTGCAAGTTTCACCCCAGGTATCTACTATCACTATCCTGTTTTATGCTGGGAGAGCCAACCACAAACCACCTTATACTCGATAGATTCACCGGCTACCCTAGTGTTCATTGCACTGCAGGTGGGTGTTCTCAGCCTCTGAGGTTGCAGAGGTAAGGAAAATAGTGATAGCTGTTAGGAATGTCCGATCTTAACTGACTTTGACTCTCAGGCCTCTTACTTTTTCATTTAGCATAACCACTATTAGAACCATGACGGCGCAAGTTTGTTGGTTGTTCCGCTCACCACCCACCCTCCACTAGAATGGAACTTCTGTGAGGACAAAGTAGGTCTGCTCGGACTTGTAGAGCTGTCACATTTAGTGCATATTGTTAAGCATCTGCCGAATAAACAGAAGATGGCTGAAAAATGCCTTCTGGAATTTGAGATAGGGTTGTGGAAGGAGAACACAACTTTCTTCTACTATCTTGCTCTTCAGGTACCTCTAGAATTCGAGAAACGACCCCTGACTCCCTAAATTCAATGTGTCAATTAATTCCTTTTAAACCCAGCAGCTTTTTTCAAAAAGTATCTGGAAGAGCTGCCAAAGATGAAGACCTAAGTTCCAAGCCTCAAAACCCACAGGGAGCCATATGCTGTAGTATATATACACCGCTGAATACAATTCTACTACAAGATGAGAGACAGAGAAGCCCCAGAAGTTTGTCGGGCAGCTGGTTGAGAACATACAGCAGTGTACTGAAGATGCTATCTCAAATAAGACGCAAAGTACAAACAGCACCTGAGGTTGTCCTCTGACCTTCACATGGATGCTGTGGCAAGCATATGCATGCACTCACACACATATGCACACATTATGCATGCATGCACAGATGGGAAAGAAACTTCACTAGGGGGTAGTATGCTTGATACTTGCCTGCAGAAGAAAGTGCTTACCTACAATCCTTCCCTCATTCCCTGCCATGAACGGCAAGGAACATGACTGACACGGCCAAATACGACTGAACATCACCCCTTGCATGAAGACAGGCCAATCTGAGAAGACCAAAGACTCACTATTACAGACCCCAGAATTTTAGGTTTTGCACTGACTGTGTTAGGGACAGTGTCTCACTCCTGAAGGCAGAAGGAGATGCAAGACATCTGAAGTTTCTGTCCCCTCCCTGCCAGCTCGCCCATACCATTTGTCTATAGCTTCCCCATGTGTGCACGTTAAGTGTCCGGAAAGCCTTTTAATTGGAATGCAACCAACCCTCTCGGGGCTCTTTCCTGTCACTGCCCATGGGTAGCTTCAACTCCAGAGTAAAGAAGGAAGCCTTTCTCAGCTTAGGACTCTGCACTGTAAATTATCCTCTGGCATGCTGTGTTACACTCAACCCAGACAGCTTGTTGAAGGTTGTTCAGTGTTCCTCCTCACAGAGGATGAAAGCAAGTACAGGCCGCTAGTCTCCTCATTTCCCCATAATCTAGACACAGTGGCGTGCCTGATCATAGAGTGTGGACAAACGTAATCTAGACACAGTGGCGTGCCTGATCACAGTGTGTGGACGAAAGAGACAACAGTTCTGGGAGTTGCCCAGAGGCATCTGGGCAAGCCAGTTTGTTTTGTGAAAAGCTTTGATTTGATTGTTACAGTTGCCTTTAGCTATCTTCAGACTTCACAGGCTTCCACAGCCTTGCCCTCTCATCTGATCTTGTAGGATCTCTTATCCTAATACTAACATCCACCAACACCCTCAAGGCAGGTGTAGGTGCTTCAGATCCCACATAAAGACCATGGGGCTAGAAAAGTGATCAATAAATGTTTTCTGTGAAGGACCAGAGAATCTTTATCTTCCAAGTCAGAACATGTGGTCCCTGGTGCAAAAGGCAACAGCGCTGCCATAGCAACAAAGCAACTACAAGCAACGTAAACAAATGACCGTGGCTATGTGCCAATGAAACTTAATTTACATCAGCAGCCATAGGCCAGAGACAGTCCCAGGAATGCAGTCTACTTCGCCTGGTGTACAGTCAATACAACATCAGTCAGAAGACTCTGCTTCCTGCAAAGTGTCACAAATGTTGCTGGGTTAATATTGACCATAATCTCTCTCCAATAACAAGAAATTCAGGAAAATCCATTAGTTATGGTTAATTGCTGAGGTTATTATGTGAAATTTATCTTTGGATGCCTTGATCTGACTCAGATGTTAGAAAAAGTACTCAAAGATTGAATCTCTCCTATTTCCTTTTTAATCAGACAGCGTTGTATTTCCCAATTTCCTTTGTTTACAGTTGCACTATATTTACCAGAATTCTGTAGATACAGGTTTGTCTGTATGATTGGTTCTCAACAATGAAATGTGAATGAAGACATTGCATGTGCCCTCTTCTTCCTGCTGGGTGGAGGTCACAAAATGGTTGATAACAACAATGCAATGGTAATGATAAAGCTGTGTTGCGATGATGTTGATGGTGGCTGTGGTGATGGTGGACATGCTGATCGTGCTAATGACAGTTTATATCGGCAATAATCATGGTGGAGATGAAGGATAGTGGTGGAAGTAGTGCTATAGTTATGATGGTGTCAAGGGTGGGCAGATAGTGATGGTGCTGACTGTAGTGATGACTATTGTAGGAGTGGTGGTGAATGATGATGGTGATGATGGTGCTGTTGCTGCTGCTGGTGGTAGTAGAGGTAATGATGGTGGAGGAGGTGGTGGTGATGGTGATGATGGAGGTGGTGGTTGTGAAGGTGGTAGTGATGGAGGTGGTGGTGGAGGAGGAGGTGATGCTGGTAGAGAAGGTGGTGCTGAAGGTGGTGGTGATAATGGTGGAGGAGGAGGTGGTGGTAGAGGTGATGGTGGTAGAGGTGGTGGTGGTGGAGAAGGAGGTGATGCTGGTGGAGGAGGTGATGCTGGAGGTGGTGGTAATAGTGGTGGAGGAGGATAGTGGTGTGGGGGTAGTGGTAAAGGCAATGTGATGTGGGCATACTGGTGATAGTTGATGTTGGTAGCTGAAGTAAAAATATTTGCTTGATGGTAATAATGGTGATGATAATGGCGGTGACATTAATGAGGCTAAAGAAAACTTACCTATGTTGATGAGAACTCTATCCCTGACACAACAGTGATAGAAACCTGTTGTGGCAAGTCCTTCTGAATATGTGTTGTTTTTATTGGTTAATGAATAAAACAACTGCTTTGGTCTGTGATCAGGCAGAATAGAGCTAGGCGGGAAAACTAAACTGCTGGGAGAAATTAGATGGAGTCAGAGAGAAGCCATGTAGCTACCACCAGAGACAGATGGACCAGAACTTTACTAGTAAGCCACAGCCACGTGGTGATACACAGATTAATAGAAATGGGTTAATCAAAGATATAAGAGCTACCAAGCAATATTCTTAATTGATAGACCAAGCAATGATTTTAAATAATGTCATTTCTGTGTGGTTATTTCAGTTCTGGGAGGCCAGGAACAAACAAGCAGTTCTCCCAACAGAAACCAGACACTAATCACTATTTAACTAGGTGTCAAAGGGTTGGAAACATAAGGACACACAAAATTATGAAAAACTGTGTCTGTGAAAAGATACTGACAATGTTCACAAAAGCACCAGACTCAGGGCTGGAGAAGTTCCGTCTTGATCTGGCTCATAACCTCCCCTCTGAAGACAGTCTAAGTACTGCCCTGGAGTCTACAGAGAGAAGCAGTACTAAGACCTAGCCAGGAAAGCTAGAATGTCAAGAGATTGCTCCAGTGGCTTCCAAACAGCTCCTCTAAGAATGGAAAAGACTGGGCATGAGAATCACATATCACACACACATTAGTGATGGAGGCAACTGAATTCCAAGAGCCAAGCCAACTGCATCTGTAAGGAGAGAACATGGCAGAGACTCTATCCTTCTTCTCTTAATGGCAAAGCTCATTCCTCTTGCATATGCCAATAGATGGATGCTAGAAACAGAATTTTTCCAAAAAGGGAAACTTGGGCATTTGCATTAATTTTCCCACATTAATGTAAGTGTAAGGCTGCTTGGCAGAAAGCATATGGGCATTTTCTATGAAGGAACTCATTTGTTTTGGTGGGAAATGAGATCCTTTCCTATGGACCCATTACTGGAAAGGGGCACTTCAAGGATGAATCTATTTCTGAGTAAGAAGCAGCAAATATTGCATTTACAGGGAACACCAGGCACTGAAGAAACAACTATTTTGCAATCTGTAGTTCTTATCATGGGTTTTCATCAAGTCAAGGCACAACTGTCATTGAAAGCCAGCTAAGTGGCCCTTGTCTGAAGCCTGGGTCTCACAGATCACAGGCATCACAACGCTTATCCCCCTTAATAAGCCTGTCTAAGAAGTACCACAAATAATTGGATTGTGTTATTGGGATCCAAGTATCTGTATTTTTTAGATATGAACAACCTCAAATGTGCTGAAGACTTAATACTTAATCTATCGATTCCAAATGCAAAATGATTAAGGAAAAGTCTCACATCAGACTAATGTAATTAGCTAAGATGACATCAAAATGGAGCAGGGGTCTCATCTGACTGGTGTCCTCACAGTAAAATGGCCTTGAGAAGACAAAGACACAGGGAGAATGTGAGGCGAAAATAAAGTCAGATGGATGTATTTGTGTGCAAACAAACATCAAAGCTTGTGTCACTGCAGAAGGAGGTAGAAAAGAGGCTTAGGGAAGAAACTTCTTTAGGGGAAATGAGGGAAAGAAAATATGCCATTGTTTTAAATCAGTTTCTCTTATTCTAAACCAGCTATCTTGTGGTATTTTCTTACAGTAGCCACAAGACACCAAGAAAGCGCCTCCTGTGATCAGCTTAGCTCATCTGGTCCTGGTTAACGTGCACTAGACATATCTTGCCTCTCTCCACTGGAATTAGGAACATGCACTTCAGATATTTTTACACAGGCTCTGGAAAAAACATCTTACCCACTGTGATATTAAAGAATATCATTATCCACTTATCATCTGATTTCAAACATGAGATACACTATCCTTCACCTTGATCATGCCACACAAGGCAACATGAGCATCGTCACAGAGTAGAACTTGGTTTACATCTAATTATGTTGAAAACTACCTCACACTGCACAGCATTGTAAACATGTCATGTTGTGTACACCAAACATGAGAACTGTTTAATACACTTGTCACCATGTAGAAAACACAGTACTTGCCTATTTGTAGCTGCTTAAGCCCAGCCCCTCCCCTCTGTGTGTGTGTGTCTGTGTGTCTGTGTGTGTGTGACAAACCATCTCCCTTCCTGAGCATTCAAATCACTCACACTGCCTCTTCCCCCAAGATGCTCCTTCTAGAGCATTCTTTTCCAAGCTGAAGGTCCTTTAGCAGAGATAACAGGAAAATACACGACAGAGAAGAGAAGCTCTCGATGGGAAAGCTGCCTGGATGCTGATGCTGACGGTTGCTTTGTGGGGGACCCACACACAGCACCATCATGTGTGTACATCAAGGCACACACACTGCCAGTGTGAAGAATTAATCAGGCCTGAAAGAACCCGTGCACTGATATTCATCATGTAGATCCAAAAAATACACAGATGCAGATGTCTGCACCTGCCTCCACTCACTTGGCTCCTGATCTTGCAAAAGGGGGCTTTGTCTAATTGGGTTCAGTAATCTTGGTCTTCAACTTTGAGGAGACAGCCTCCTGGAACAAACAAATATTTTAAACGCCAGAAAACTAACTTCCCCATCCTTAATAAGAGCTAATCATCAGATTTTAACTGTCCTGTAACCACAGTTTCAGCTGTGAGATAGCGTATGGTTCACAGTTACGGAAGTCTATGTTAATTAGACATTTGTCCATTCTCATATGTATGCATGCTATGTGCATTGACTTATGCATGCTATGCCTGTGTATTTAGTGTTTGGGGGAGTAGAAGCACAGCTAATTCTGTTAAATATGCATAACTGGCTGGGGTGGGAGCTGAAGTAGAGTGCTTATCTTACATGCACAAAGTCTGAGTTCCACCCCTAACACTACATATGCTTGGCACGGTGACACATACTTCTAATCCTAGTCCTTGGTGGATGGAGGCAAGAAGATCAGAAGTTCAAAGGCTATATAGTGAGTTTAAGGGAACTCTGGGATATGTAAAATCCTGGGTAAAAATAACATTATCATAAAAATACCCAGCAACTGGAGAACACTGCATTGACTGCGGATAATTGACTCAAATGCTTGTGACACATTATCTTATTTTTATAAATGTATTTATGTGTGTGCACATGCACATGTATACAGCTCTTGTTCGAACATGTTTACAGCTGATATCAAGATGATGTCCTCAATTGCTTTTACATCTTATTTTTTTTGTTTTTGCTTTTGATTTTGTTGTTGTTGTTGTTTTGATTTGAGACAGGGTCTCTAACTGAAGACAGAGCTCACCATTTTGGCTAGACTGATTGGTCCGTAAGTCACCCGAGGACATACAGGATCAGGTGATGCTCCACCCAGCCTTTTACTTGGGTGCTATGGATCTATGCTCAGATCCCCAGGGCTTGCACAGCAGGTTCTTTATCCACTGAGTCATCTCTTTAGCCACTCATTTGCTTGCGGCAACAGGAAGCCCAGAGGTTAAATACAAATCATTATAATTACAGGACCTATCCTGGAGGAAATGTCTGATGCTGAGCCTTAGAAAAGAAAACGCAATGAGCATGAGCCTAAAGGGACTGGGCACAGTGCTGACTGGATACCCACACCATGGAACATTATTCAGACTGGAAAAGAAGGGAACATCTTCTATAGTATAGATGGAGCTTGAGGACATCCTGCAAGTGAAATAAACTGAAGACATATACTACACAACATGAATAAGAGGCATTTGGAGCATAGATCCACAGAGATGAGGCTGGCAGGCTTAAGATAACTACAGGGACTAGGGAACAGTTTGGTGTTAGCCTAGTGTGCAAGTTGCCAACCTTTGGCTGAAGGGCTGTAATGATGCAGTTCTGTTGTTTGGAGCCTTGGAGAATGTGGGAATTATGACACAACAGTCAACAAATGCATGCAAAATCTGCTCACTCTATTCTACATACAAGAAAACTAATGGGTCTAAAAATGCCCCCAATCAGCTCACAGTCACTGAGACACAGGCCAGTTACTCTAATGTTCCCCATTCCTGGAGGAGTCTGTGTGCCTTCATTTGTAAACCACTGCTTGCCCTCACACAATGGTGCCCAAAGTGATTGTTTTAAAATGACACACTAAACAGGCTGGTGAGATGGATCAGCATGTAAGGGTGCTGGCTGCCAAGCCAGATGACCTGAATTCAGTCCTGAGGAACCACGTGGTTAAAGGAGAGAACTGATTCCAACTGGTTTGGACCCCCCCCACATGTCAGGGCATTCGTTCACCAGCACACATAGAATTACCCACGTGAGCTCAAGGCAGACTGGGTGGTAAAGCAAAGTGAAAGAGGACAGTGGGTGTCAGGAAATTTCTCCTCTGTTTCTGGCATTTTCTAGATATAGTCTCATTAAATCCATTCAAAATTCTAGACACTGAAGTCTGTTATTTGGCTGTGGGGGTAGGGTGGGGTGTCCAGGAGCAAGGTGCCATGGAGCTCAAGCTGTCCCGGGTTCATGACGATCCTCCTGCCTCAGCCTCCCAAGCACTGGGATTTCACTTATGCAGCACCTCAATTCATTTCGAAGATGATTGTTCAGCCTAGCAAGGGTAGAAACTGTGCCTCCTGGCAGTAGGTAGTCCTGGTGATCTGCCAACTCTTGAAGCAGAATATTATGTGGACAACAAAACTTTCAAAGCTGAATAAAGACACAAGATATCTGCTGAATACATTCTCTATTCTTGGATTGCCCATTAGCAGGAAGACAAGGTTATCCATGCCAGTAACTCTGGAATCATTTCATTATCTCAGTGTCTGAGATAATTAGTTCTGTCCTTGAGTAGGCACACAGAGGGGCAGACACAAACACAGGGATGGGTGGAGATGGGGAGAAACAGAGGTAAATAGAGGGAGGGGCATAGAAGTGCAAATGGGGAACTGAGGCTGAACTGTTCAGATTAGTGGATTTATAAACAGAAGGGCTTCTGGGTGCCTAGCATCCAGAGAGGAAAAGGGGGG
>JAQHUG010000014.1:2755908-2770670 GCA_028555095.1 Dicrostonyx torquatus | reverse complement strand
TGCTGCATATGCACTGTATATATGATATATATACGTGTGCTCAGGTCAATGATGATGAGCTTCTGCATAACCAGCCACCTCTGTGCCTGGCTGAAAATGAACCCACTCTATAGTGATCACAACCTTAACGACATCCATTGTATCTTTTCTATGACAATCAGGTGGCCTAGCAGTCCCTGGTTTCACTGTGACCTTACAATGTGCTGAAGGACAAAAGCTCCTTCTCGTCTTCTGTAGCACATAGTTAGTTCAATGGAATGGAATGTTTGCCTTCAGGAATCTCACAACCTGGTACCCAGAAAGCTGTGATATCCCTACAAGCCGCCTTCTAAAGAAGAAACCAGTACATAGCCCAGTAAAGGTAAGCTCCTGTAGTAGCATGTTTTATGTGTGTGCTGTGTACATGCTTAAGAGTATGTGTGCATGCATGTACATATATATGTTTGTATATGAGTGTGCAAGAACATGTATACATGTGCATAGAGAAGCAAGAAGGCAACCTCTGTTTAAGGTGCTGTCTTCTTTGTTTATTGAGACAGGTTCTCTCACTAGCCTGGTTCTGACTGGCCATTTTTTCTAGGCTTACTGGTAGGCAAGCTGGGAGTAGGGGTTCTTGTCTCCATATTGTCAACACCAAGATGACAAGTGCATGCCACAATGTTCAGCATTTTTAGATAGGTTACAGAGATCAAACCCAAGTCCTAATGCTTAGGTGTATACACTCTTCAACCACAGTTCACTCCTGTTAGACTGGGGGAAGCCTGTACGGTATACAGTTCCTCCTTCCCTACCTAGCACCTTGTCTGCTATAACTGCCTGGCTCATTTCAAAGAAGGCTGGAATAGTGAGGGTGTTGCTTTCTTGGGTAGCTAATAAACAAAGGGAAAGGAAAGGCTAGGATGGCGTTGGGGCCATACAACTAACCTCACTATGCAGCAACTGTCTGGGTGAATGATTGTATAGCTACTTCCTAGGCTATATTTGTATGCTGGCATCTACATAGAGAAAGGAAAATTTTCTGTGATGAGTCATAAAAATTGCTAGGTTACATTTAACAGAAACAATGTAACGAAGAAAAAGAAAATGATACATCAATCTTAATGACAGTTTTTTTAACCAGCAGCAAAAAGGAAGAAGAAAGAAAAATCATGTATTTTTAAAATTTAGATGTTTTCCAAGATGTTCTCATCTTGAGAACTTATTCATTCATAAAATTACACCAGCAACTGTTTAATTTAAAGCTGTATGTATATATGAATGTACTATGGGTATATCTTTATTTATACATATATATTTTTATATCTGTCTCCATATATTCATATTTATTTACATCACTGATTCTCACCTAGAAATGAATTCTTTCACCATGGGAAGCAAATATGTGTGTGTGTTTGTGTGTATGTGTGTGTGTATACATTATTAGAAGAGCTTCATTATCCATCAAGGACTCCATCCTCAGCCCCATCTATAGATGATTAAATCTATGAATGCCTAAGCCTATTACATAACTTCTGTGCAACCTGCTGTAGATTTTTAATCATTTCTAAATGACATATAATACATGACATAAGTTTAAGGTCATGTAAATAAAGCAAGTGTACGGTTTCTGTTATGGAAAACAATGACAAGAAAAATCATCTCTGCATGCTCAGGAGAAATGCATTATTTTTTAATAAGTTATTTTCAGTACACGGATGGTTTAATCTGTAGGAGCAGAGTGCACAGACACACAGGCAGGATAGACAGGTAAGACATTCAGAGTGCTGCTAAGATATCCTTGGTCAGCTATCTTAGTAACAGAAGCAATCCCTCTTGAAAGGAGACCCCACAAGTTTCAGAACACAAACAAAACTCATAAGTCTGGAAGGCAGTGAAACTTACAAGATTCATACCTTAACAAAGACTGTTGGAAAGGATGCAGGCCACCTGCAAGGCTGTTGCATGTCCTTCACGGAGCTCCAGCAGTGTAGATACGTTAGCCATTGCTGTGCTCGGGAGGCTTCTTAGTAATGCAGCTGCCCTGAGGTCCTCCATGGTTCTGTAAGTTACCCCTCACCCAAACTCCTTCATGTAACCATAACAAACAACTTGTTGATCAAGTTAGACATGGGTACAATAGTTTCTTTGGTCTGTTGTCTGTGTCCTACATGGGATGAATAGGCATTTATTTGTGTGTCTAAAGAAGAGACACACAACAGATACACAAATTAAAATACTTTAGCACAGTCAGGTATATCCCATGTGATAATCTCAGTCATGTGTACACAATGTATAAAATTTCCAGTAGGAAATCAAGTTGTGTTCCTGCCCAGCCTCTTCATCTCAAGTCCCATCCTCATCAACAAGTACCAAAGCTATCGAGCCAAGTTAACTAGGAAGCCAAGTGGCACAAGGACAGGAGCACAAAGGACATAGTCCTCCTTTGGTGGAAGTGCATTTTTCCACATGGGAGAATGAACAGGCCTTACATATTTGAATTACCTAAGTGACCCATCCCAAAGAGGAACCTAGTGTCAAAACAGATTTGAACTGCCTACAAAATTCAATGGTAAGAACTATCTACAAACGGTACTGGTATGAAGACAAATTCAAGCTTCACATCTCATACAAGCTTCTCAGCAGCCTGGAAGTCAGAGTTCAGACTAGAGAGCTCATAGACAATGGAGAATAAATATTTGAAACTTGGGCTGGAGAGTTGGTTCCTTTAAATGGCTTATTTATTTTTATTTTAAATATATGAGAATTTTTTTGTTTGTATGAATGTGTACTCTATGTGCGAAAGGACCTGAAGGCAGCCATCTTACCATGTTGAGGAGATAGCCTTTGAACCCAGAGGTGTGCGAGAAATAAAGAGGAGGCCATCTTTGGGACATCATTTGAGCAGTTTGATTGGGCCTTGCCCTGCATCAGCTCTATATAAAGAAGTCCCCATCCCACTAGTTAACACTTCTTTTCTTAATCAGGTTCAAGGTGTGTGCATACCACTAGTGACTGAAACATGTTTGGTAGAGAGAAAGCATAAAAATACAAAGTGAAAAATGTGTGAGACATACAGTTATGACCATGAACAAATGCCATGGGAAGCCAATTTAGGTTGACGGTTACATTCGCGTGTGCTCATATGTGGGTATGTGTGCATATGTGTATGCATGTGTTTGGAGGCCAGAGGTGAATTTGGGGCATCCTTCATAGCACTTCTCCACTGTAATTCTGAGACATGGTCTCTCATAGAACCTGTATCTCAACAACAGGTGAGAATGGCTGGCCAGTTGAGTCCAGGAGATCCTCCTGTCTTCATCTCTCCAACATGAAGTTGACTGATGCATATTGCCATGCCTGGTTTTTGCTGTTGTTGGTGGTTGGTTAGTTGGTTGGGGATTTTTTCCGTCTATGTGTAATGGATTCTGAATTTGGGTCCTTATGCTTGCACTACTAACTCAGCCATCTCTCTGGACTCTGTAGACACTTCAGAATTAGTTCAATTTGGTTTTGGTTGTTGTTTGTTTGACTTTCTTTTGAGTTACAATCTCATCAAGCATAGAAGACCTGCCTTGAACATGAGGTAACTCATGCTGACTTGAGACTTACAGCTACGTAGGACGCAGTATTCTGAAAGCTAAGAAAGGGCTGCCAAAGAGAATAGCAAGTCCTCTCTGCTGTCCACTTGAGTGAACTGGGATTTTCCAATTTGTGTTGTCCTTGCCTACCTATAGCCAATGCATCCTCCTGACTCCAGACATCTAAATGAATCATCATAAACATTGCTTTTGACATTCTTAAGCAAATGATTATGCATTTCCAGTTACATAGAGCTGTTTATTATTAAAGTACAGTGAATATTTGTTTCATAGACTCCTCTCAGTTGTTTGAAAAATACATCCCATGGCTCTCACAATAGAACTCTGTGTCAAGCTATGTGGAAACACTTTAATTAGGAGAAGATGAGAACGCCAGGTCTGCTTCATGCTCCAGCTACACCATCACATACACATAGGTACAAATTTACCAAGAACTTTCTATTTGCAAGCACAGACTCTGATTCCAAATGCCTGAACATCAGAGAGAACAAAAATGAAAAGAACTGAACCATGTCCGTAGCAATGGGCAGCAGGAGCAAGTCTCTTTTGACTCTCCCTGAACTCTAGGAAGCTATGAGATGAGGAGAACGAGTGTCAGTCATTCTGAATAATTACATTGTTTACAGCACTGTTCCCCAGAGCGGAGGATGGCAGCGTCTTTGATCTACCCAGCATTCAAGCCAGGCCTTTGCATGGCTGGTGGAGGCCTGCACAGACATCTCGTGGAATTAGACAGGACTCTACATCACAGAGGTTAGGGCCTCCCAAGACATGTCAAGATGAAAACTGAAAGATAAAATGCCATCTCATTTGAGCACAACACAGAGGACCCACAGTCCTATTGAAAATGAATGGAAAACAGTGGCAGTAAAAGCCGAGTTAGTAAGAGACAGGCTGAAAAACTCTCTCACTGTGAGGGGAGCTCCTGGGCTCGTGCATGTGGACAATTCAAAGGCATGATGGCAGCAGACTAAATTTCCTGCTATTTCACACATGTGATGACCAGGGTTTCTGATTTCCTAAGACAGGACAAATAATGACCATATCTGAGAGAAGCCTAGGAAAATGGCCTAGAACACACCACAGCCCTGAATGTCTTTCTTTCCTTGTAGAAGAACAACTGAGAGTGACTTTCTAACACCTGGAAGTAGAACGTGAGAGCATCTGGGCCCTTCTCCAATGGAGAACGGGGACACCAACAAGTCACCTCCAGAGATCTCTGCCTGGGAACCTGTCTGGCTTGCTCATTTGTTACCAGTCTTCTAGGCATTCATTCATCTGTCTGCTACTTCATATCTCTATGCCTGTGTTCACATGTCTGTGTAGGTGTGTATGCATATGTGTGCCCATTTGTGGAGGCTGAAGGTTAACTCCAGGCCTGGGTATCACGGTCAAACCTCAGGAGCCACCCATATTTCTGTTGTGGTGGTGTTTTGGTTTCCTATTTTTTTTTTCTTTTAAGAAAGGTTCTCTCATTGAACATAGGGCTCACTGACTTGGCTAGGCTGCGTGGCCAAAAGGTCCCAGAAATTCACTGTCCCCAGCTTCTCAGCAGGAGGATGCAAGGAAATGCCACTGTGCCTGGCTTCCTTTAGTCAGTGCTGGAGATGGCTCTCATGACTGCCCAGCAAGAACCTTGCAGATTGGGCCATCTCAGTAGGTCCTAGTCATTCAGTTTTGCACTGTTGTGGACTGAACTCAGTGCCTTGTATATACCAGGACAGTGTGCTACCATTGAGCTAAACCCCTAGTCTATCAATATTGCTGATGCCCCTTACCTTCTTAAAGAAATTAATTTAAGTTTATAATTATAACACAGAGTAATGTTCCTTATGGAATTTTCATACTTGGCTTTTCTTGCCTGTCCCACATCACCCCTTTCTCCTCTGCCCCCACTTCCTGCCTATTCCCTTCCACACTCTTTTACATCACACATATTCTGATACTGTCTTTTTGGCACACTACAAAATAAACATTTTTCTGATTTTTCAACAAATACCCATGATTTGAGATCCTGCATCTTTATCTTTAGTTAAATTTGCATCCCACAGGCAGGTGATGCCTTAGAGGAGGCTGAAAAATTTCCTGGCCTCATTTCTACCCCTTTATGATCCATTCCATATGGTCCTGGTTGTGGTGGGTGATGATTCTTGTCAGGCATAGGACAGAAGTGTAGGGAAACAGGTAAGAGTGATCTGAGGTGTCACACTTTAAAAGGAAACAACTCAAGAAGCTGTTCCTGTGCTCTTGGTTACTTGATATCCAAAAATGACATGTGCAGTTTGATTTCTCCCAAGACATCACTGTTGCTGATCTCTGAAACTGTGTCTCAAGATTCTTGCCCCATCTTAACGGAATAGATGCTAATGTAGGTTACAGTGACTGCCATGTGCAGTAGGTTCACAAAACACAGCAGTGGACTCCGGTTGGATTATGTTTCATTTGGAATAAACTGTCGATGTTGTGAGTCACTTTAGGAGAGCCTTGGGACAGTGAGAGGACTCAGGGAGTAGAGGTGCTTGCTACCAAGACTGACAACCTGAGATTCATTCCCAGAACCCACATGGTGGAAGGAAAGAACCAACTCCAACAAGTAGTCCATAGATAGATAGGTAGATAGATAGATAGATAGATAGATAGATAGATAGATAGATAGATAGATAGATAGACAGAAAGATAGAGCCTTAATCTGGGGACTTGGTAGAGTGACTGCATGGAGAGAGCCCAGCATTTGGTCTTTGACCACATGATCCAGGCGTGCTGCACATACCTATAGTACCAGAACTTGAGAGGTAGAGGAAGGGGGATGAAAGTTCAGGTCATTTTTGGCTATAGACTCACTTCAAAGCCAGCCTGGACTACATGACACCTAGCTACAAAACCGAAAATGCTTTAATACGGAACCCTGAATGCTGACTTTTTCAAGGGCTGTTATTTGCTTAGCTTATTTGCTTTTGAGCCTTCCTTCCTCCCTGCCGCACTGATCATGATGCAATCACCTTCCCTACCAAGTTCGGCCAGCCTGATTAGTCTCTAACATTTTCCAATCCTATTATTTGCAGATTCCCCTCCCTTTCAATGAGTAAATAAAACAAACAGGGAATGGAAAATTTATTTTGGCATCACACCAACCTAATTAAAGCACAGCTTCATTAGACTGCAGCAGGCTGCCGAAAAAAATAATGTAATTGACCTATTAAAAGTTACTACTTTGGTTCAGTTTTCGGAGCTAGGAGAAATTGCACTGTGATTTAAAGTGCCTCGTTACCTTGACAAAACAGCCTGAGAAGAGTGGGGAAAAACAACCAGGAGTTGCAGAGAATGGAGAAAATCCAATTAAAAAGGAGACAGGTAACAAGATGTTCTCCACAGTCACAATGACTTGAAGGAAAGCAACAAAATGAAATGGAATCTAATAAAGCTCCTGTTATTTCCTTGATTGACTGAGTGCTGCTCATAGAGAGGGCTGGTGTGAGCTGCTCCCCCAGAATGCAACAGTAAGAGAGCAGGCATTCAACACTTATCTGCCTTTTTCTCCCTCTTTGGGTATTAGCATGTACCTTGTTCATGGACCCACTCCTCTTCCAATCTCATACCACCAGGTTCAGGGGAAATTAATACCTGATCTTGATGCTACAGATCATATTATTCCAGACTGGCCAAATTAGAACACGGGGTGCCCCTGACTTCAGTGACTGCTGTGTTCTAGGACCAATCAGAACCACTCCTAGGACTTCGTGTAGGTTCTCAGTGAGTCTCTCTCTCTCTCTCTCTCTCTCTCTCTCTCTCTCTCTCTCTCTCTCTCTCTCTCTCTGTGTGTGTGTGTGTGTGTGTGTTTTGAATGTCTGCGCATGTGGATGGAAGAGGTAGATGCCAAATGCTCTTCTTCTCTATCACTCCTGCCTTTTTGAGACTGTGTGTCTCATTGAAGCTATCTCTTTTCAGCTCGGCTACTTGGAAGGTCAACAAGCCTTCAGGGTCTACCTGTCTCTGTCTTGAAATACTAGGGCTCTCAGCAAGTGCAGTCATGTCTGATTTTTTTATAAGGGGGCTGGGGATTTGAACTCAGATCCTCATGCTTACCTAGCAAGTGCTCTCACCCACTGAGCTATTCTCCTAGCGCTGATTACTGGGACTTTTGATGAAGCAACCAAGAAAGGAGACTTTCCTGGTCCATCTGGTTTTTGAGCAAAAGAAGAACAACAACAACAACAAAAAGTATGCCTGGATTTGATTTATCTGCCCTCCATCTTATCGAGAAATCCAAATGAGAAAGAAATAATGGGAAGGAAAATGAGACATAGCTAAGGAAGAAAGAGAGAGAAAGGTGACAAAAGGAGAAGAGAGACTACACAGAAGAGGAATAGAAGGGAAACATGGAGAAGTGAAGACCAAGTCTTTATTCTAACTGTTCCTCTGGATTTTCATTGTACATGTATGTATATGTACATGTGTGTTGGGGGTCAGAGGTCAACATCAAGCATCTTCATCAGTCACTTTCCAATTTATATTCTCAGACTCGAGGGTCTATCCTGCATCTTTTGTCTAGACTGGCTGCCATCCAGCTTTCAGGGATGCTCTGTTCTCTGCTTCTGCAACCCTAAGATTTCTGACACATTTGTAGCACTGTACCTGGTGTGCATTTGGGTTCTTGAGGATCAACTTGGGTCCTCATGCTTGTGTGACAAGCACCGCAGAGGCATCTCCTCAGGTGTACCTCTGAATGGTTTTTAGCTGATCAAGCCCAACCAATGTGTGTGTCACTTCAAAACATTTTAGTTACTTTGTGCCACCAGCAAATACAGGAATTTTAATGAACAGGCTCAGCATTGCCCAGCTGACAAAGCAGCCCTGGGTGGACAGTGCATACGAGACAGGACAGCTCCAGACCGTTAAAGCCCAGCTTCCTTTAGCACATCTAAAGCATAAACATCAGTGCCTTGGGAAAAGAGTGGACAGAGGTGAGCACGAACTGGGAACCCCACAAGGTTTCACCAGGAAGACTCTGCACTCTTCTTCCAACATCAACTACAACGTTCAGAACCAGTGTTGCCATGGAGATGTGGAGATGACAAGCCAGCTCTGGATACTCTAGGTCCCTCTCTGGGATGCCTAAGCAAGGTGGAGAAGACTCAGTTGGGAATGTTCCTAACAACAGCATGCATGTTTCCTGTAGTCACACCCTCTGTGTGATTTCACAGAGAAGTCACTGGATGCTGAGGTCCAGGCCATCAGGTTAAGACAGTTAATCACCTTTTGTGTGATTCCACATCCCTGGATGCTGAGAACGAGGCCCTTCCTAAGCAAGCAGAAGAGACCTTAAGGACCTCTCTACATTCATTCATTCATTCATTCATTCATTCACTCATTCCTTCCTTTATTTCTCCAACATGGAACATGTACCCTCCAAGCCAGCACAAAGGAAGCGTTTCCCTAAGCACTCAGACACAGGAGAAAGTGGCATACACACACATTTTTTAAAAATCATTTTGAAATTAGAGTTGATGGCATTAAGTGATTAAGTTTTTCTTAATAAAAGACTCACACAGGTCAGCCTGTCATTATGTGGTGCTGAAGGCATAACTTAAGGCTAATCTAACTCTATGCTGGGCTAGATGGATCAGAGGTCTCCAGAAGTGGCATTTCTCAGAATGGACCACATAGTTTAATGAAAGATTTAAATGACAACACTGTAAGATCTCTCTCTCTCTCCTCTCTCTGTTTCTCTCTCTCTCTCTCTCTCTCTCTCTCTCTCTCTCTCTCTCTCTCTCTCTCTCTCTCTGTGTGTGTGTGTATGTGTGTGTGTGTGTGTGAGTGTGGTCTACCCACATGTTCAGGCATGCATGCTGGTGCAGGTCTAGGTGGCCATGTGAATTTAGAGCATGGACATTGGTCACCTTCCTCTACCACTCACTTATATCTATTTATTTTTTTTCTTTATTCATGATTTGTTGGTTTGTTTGTTTATCATGACAGGCCCCTCTCACTGATACTAAAGCTCAGCAGCTAAACTATCAGACCACTGAAATCCAAGGATCCTCCTCTATCTGCCTCCCTGTCACTGGTATTACAAGAAAGAGCCATCATGCCCTCATTTAATTTTTGTAGACACTGGGGCTCATGCTCATTCATCAGGGACTTCACAGGCTGTTTCTGTCTTCCCAGCCCCCAAGAATATTCTTGATGGAGGGGCCCAATGCCATCCCTGAGGTTGGTGACTCCAGGAAGTGTAGAAGGCTGTAGAACAGATTAAGATAGAACGGCCAGAGTTGAGGCCAGATCACTGCAGCAAGTGCCTCCAGCACTGTGTGGAAGAGCAGATGACTAGCAGTGAGCATTAGAAAACCTCCAAGCACTGTGGAAAAGGTGTGGTCGTGGGCTGGTCTGCTGTTCTTCTTATAGACACATTATAACAAATAGTGTACACCCACTGGCCGCCAATGCAGTCATGTAAGTCAGTTCCCAATTAAGCAGGTGAAGGACAAGTAAGTTAAAACTGATTTCATTCACCTGACTCTACAGGTCAGTGAAGTCCTTCAATTTCAAGGGCATCCATTCATGTTTGAAGACAGAGAATCAAAAGGAGATGGACTCTGGTATTTCAGGCGATAAAGTCAAAATTAATAACTGCTTAATTATATTTCTCCAAAGTGCAACATTATGTCAGCATCATTGACTGTTAAATTTAGGAGTCATAAATACTTTATTATGTTGGAAGACAAGTTGTGAGGTAGGAAAATCTACATTTCTTCAGTGACTGCTGAGAAATAATAGCTAATCACAAATTAAATGAGTTATTAAGTGCTAATTGGCTTCATCGGAAGGCTGTAAAAATTCTCCAGAAACTTTTACTGTAATTATTTTCAGTTTTATATTAAAGATTGCAGCAATTTAATGTGGTTTATCTTATTTTCATTTTTCTTTTCAATTTGTTCTTTTGCATTTTATACACATTAAAAATACATTCCATGTACTTATGTCCCACCTCTATCAAGCTCCCTCATCCTTCTATTTTTAAAGATTTATTTCATCCAAATCTGCTTATAGGGGGTGGGTGTGTGAACCTGAGTTCAGGTATCCACAGAGGCCAGAGATTTTGGATCCTCTGGAGCAGGAGTTGCAGGCAGTTGTGGGATGCCAGATGTGAGTGTTGGAAGCCAAACTCAAATTCCCTACAAAAGCAGAATGAACTCTTAACTGCTGGTTCATCTCTCCAGGCTCCTTCCTCCTTCCTCAAATCCAACACATGATACCCAGGGATTACAAAACTCTGTGCCGAGGGTGGGTTATGTATTCTGTGCCTTAAAGGACATGAAGCCCTGGTTTGTTCCCACTAGATGTCAGTAGTATCTCTTCAGTTGTGCCAAAAAAAAATCTCTAAACATTATCAAATGTCCTATCATAAGTAGAAGCTTCTTGATTGATAATGGACTTGTACTATAGCCTCTACTTTTGCACATAGGTGGGGGCAAACCTTCCAAGTATCTGACTTTGTTAAAATATAGTCATTTCCAACCATCACAGTATGTCGCCAATGAAATGTACGTGTTGGCCCAGGTAAACTCAGTAAACACAGCTGAGAGTAGCTTGCTCCTGAGGGAAACACAACCTAGGCAGGAGATGCTACTCTCAGTTGGCCAATAGATGGACTACATACTTCTGAGAAAATCATGAGGCATTTTCATGTGACTGCAGTGGAAAGACTGATGTCTGGCTTCTTCAAGGGAAGGAGTGTCTCTTATCAGCACCTGCTGGTGGGTCATGTCATCTGAGGGATCTCATTGGTGCTAAAACAAGGCTGTATGGATGGAAGGGCTCTCTTCCTCAGAGCAGCACACAGAAGGTCAGACACTGGGTGCTCTGTGCCCGGTCTAAAGGCAAAACCATGTCAACAAAGGTCTGCAGGAATGAACAGGTGACCACCGTCCATAGAGGAAAAGATGGCAGAGGAGCTGGATTTCTGTGTGATGACAACCATCAGGAGGACACAGAGGTAGCCCCTCTTACCACTCACAAGTTCCACAGTGTAGTGGGGCTTTATAAGCCTTCTGAGAACCGGCTTCCCTGGGCACGGATACCCAGACAAGGAGCCTTTCTTAATAAACAGCATACAGGCCCCACAGGCACACGCTGGCCTATGTAGGAAAATTATGTAAACAATTAGTCAATTCTCAGTTGCTGACAAAATTACCAAACACAAGTTCAAGAGAGGAACTTTGAGATTTTATTTTTGTATGTATGTGTACAGGTGTGTGTCGTGGTATGTGTGTGTATGGGTGTGTGTCATGGTATGTGTGTGTATGGGTGTATGTAATGGCATATGTGTATATAGGTTTGTGCCATTGTGTGTGTGTGTGTGTATAGATGTGTGTCATTGCGTGTGTGTGTGTAGGTGTGTGTCATGGCATGTGTGTGTGGTTGAGTGTCATGACATCTGTGCAGCGGTTGGAAGACAACTTGCAGAAGCTACTTCTGCCCTTAAACCATGTGAACTGTAGAACTGGAACTCAGCTCATCAACATAGCAGTAAGCACTCTATCTTCTAAACCATCTTGTCTGCCTGAAACTTTAAGGTTTCAGTCAGTCCACCACCACTGAGACCCCCACACTCAGATGATAGAGCATCATGGTGGCTTTAGAACTTCGGTCAGTCCACTACCATTCAGGAACACTGCCCCCCAACTCAGGTCACAGAGCATCATGGTGGCAGGACACAGGGCTGGAAGAAAGTTCTCTATTTCTTCACAGAGAAGAACAGGGGGAAACAGGAAAGAAAAGTCAGGATAAGTCAGAGCCCTAAAGGCCACACCCCTAGTGGCCTATTTCTTCCAACTGGTTCCCCATCTACCTTTCAGCAGCATCTAGTAATTCCGTTATATCGCAGGTTCATCGAGGCCTTTGCACATTGATTAAGGTGGAGCCTTGGCATCTGGATGTTTCTTGAAACTCTGTCATGAGCACCTCCAGAACTGCTCCTCACTAATCCCCTCGTATAAGTACATGGCTAAGTTCAGCATTGTCAAAAGAGATGAGCCAATATGTCCACCGTATACTTTGGAAGGCAGGAGGAAGGAGAGAGAAGGCAAAGAAAATGAGATTAAAGAATACCTATGACATTTACTTTTTGAGGTGGGATTTCATGTACCCAGGCTGTCTTTGAATAGGCTACATAGCCTAGGAAAACTTTGAATTTCTGAACCCACTTTCTCTGTCTCAAAAGCTTGGCTACAGGTGTGCACCACCACGCCCCATTTATATTATGCTGGTAACTGAACCAAGGAACCAAACATGCCTGTCAAGCACTCTGCCAACCAGGCCTCATCTCCAGGCCCATGAATGGCATTTTCCAAAACAAGGTCTATTTGATATGGTTTATTGAAAGGAAAATACAATGTTTGATTGACTTTTGCTGCTGGCCCTGGGAGCTGTAGTTTTGAGACCGAAGAACAAAAGCATCCCCTATGAGATGCTCAGGAAAGCAGGGATGGTGTACCTTTGACTGACTCCTGGAAAAATCCATTCAGGTGTCAAGGCTTGACCTGATGAACACTGGTATTGGGAACAAAATCTGTTTCTGTCAACACTAGGACTGCTGCTGCCGTATGCACCCCTGGAACACCCTCAGCTCAGCAGTCTCATCTGTAGAGGAGACAGAGATGACACCTGGTGTGATTTAGGCCAGCATTTGGTTCGTGCTTTATGTCTTCAAGAAGGAACAGGCCAAGAGCAGCCCCTCCCTTCATTTGTTACCATTCATTCTCTGTGACATTTCTGGCTTTTCAATGTTGAGGAAACATGTGTACACCCCCTCATTTGTATGTATGAGCAGGCCCCTGAGGGGCTGTGTCTTCCGAAGTTCTTAATCTCCCACGGTGTTTATTCGTGTGGCTCTGCATATCAGTTGGCCTAATGATCAACTGACTATTCACTGGCCACATAATTAGAAAGTAACATTTCTCCCCAGGTAATTGGCATGCTGTTGTTAAGAAACAAAAAGTACTTGGAAGTCATTGTGGCAAACTCAGGTGAACTAAGTGGTTGCTTAAAAAGTGGGCATCTGTCAATCTGTGTGCAGAGTACGTGCTGGGTGTTAACCAAGGGTGGGGACTTGGTTCTATGGGGAAAGCCCTGCTGATAAGCATGAGGATCTGATTTTGCATCCCAACACCCACATAAAGGCCAGATATGGGCTGAGGAGGCAACAAAAGATCTATCCCTGGGGCTTTCTGGCCAGCCAGTCTAGCCTAAACAGTCAGCTCCAGGTTCACTGAGACATTTGTCTCAACAAAATAAGGCAGAGAGGAATCAAGAAAGACATTCAAGGTTAACCTCTGACCTCTACCAGCATACAGGCACACATGCAAACACCTAAAGTCAACAGAATATGAAGCAATGGAACCCATCAGGTAAAACTCAAAGGAAGACAGGACAGCACTATGTCAGTAGTCTCACTCTGAGCAAAAATGTTTGTTTGACTAATAACCATGAAACATACCTTACAATATGTGTTATGGCAGAGCACTATGGTACTTGTCTTTTAATCCTAGCACTTGGGAGGCTGAGGCAGGAAGACCACCACATGTCAGAGCCCAGCCTGGGCTTCAGAATGAGTTGCTGCATGGTGCAACTGTGCTTCTATTGATCAATTAACAAATTTAAAAAAAAAGTGTCATGCTGAATAAATACAATTTTATTAGCTGTTTGTTTTCTATCATAATACACCAAAGAATTGATGTGATGTGGAGAATTTCTGAATTTCTTCTCTAGTCTTCCTCTACTCTCTTCTTCCTTGTTGCTTCCCATTTTCCTGTTCTCCTCTTCCTATCTCTCCATCCATTTTTCTTTCTTTCACTGGCTCTCCAATCTCCCTCCATCCCTGTCCCTCTTCTCTCTCTCTCTCTTTCTCTCTCTCCCTCCCTCTCCTCACACACCCCAGAGCATCATATATCCCTATAAAATTCAGGGATAATGCCTGTGCTGAACAACATACAAACCAGAGTGTCCCCTCACTGTCATTTTGTATGTATTTCTTCTCAACACCCACGAAAGCAGATGTATGTTTGTGTGTTCTCCAACCACTTTGCCAAGGACAGAAAGAAGAGAACACCAGCCTGGTGTAGGAGATCCTTCTGTATTTGTGTTGCTTTCATTGGTTAATCAATAGCCGGGCGGTGGTGGCGCACG
>JAQHUG010000014.1:2716554-2743263 GCA_028555095.1 Dicrostonyx torquatus | reverse complement strand
ATTTTTTTGCCTGAGAATTAAAAAAAATAAATGTCATCACATACTCATCAATAAAGTAACTGCTGGAGGAGTTACTTTAAAGGATAAGTCAAATCCAGCAGCTGGCAATGTATCTACAAATATGTCTTGCCCAAGGGTCGCACAGTTCTGAAGGAAAAGGCTGAATCTTCTTCCACATGCGTGTGTACCCTGTTCATTTGCATTCAGAGTTCGTAAAACGCTCAGAGGTCAGGCTCGGGAAGGCTGCCCACCTCCTTTGACTGGCTCTCACACTGGCCTGTATCTTACCAATTAGGTTGAACCTTTTGGCTTGTGAGCTCCTGGGACTCTCGCATCTCTGCCTCCTAATGCTGGGGTCGCAGCCACATCGCCATGCCTGGCCTTTTTACATGGATTCTGAGGATAGAGCTCAGGTCTTCCTTTCACTTGAAATGGAAGAATTTAAATGACTGAACCATTCCCCCTATTCCTATATCTTACAGATACTCTGTTTGGTTTGGTTTGATTTTTGAGGTGTTTGTTATTTTAAGTGTGTGCTCATGTTTGCAGTACTCATAGAGGCCAGAAGGGGGCGTTAGCTCTTTTGGCATTAGAGGTAAGGATGGTTGTAAGGTGCCGTGTGGGTGCTGAGAATTGCAACTGGGTCCTCTACAGGAGCAGCAAGTGCTATCAGAAGCATGTTAACCACTGGACAGGGTAGAGTATAATTAATTCCTGATGCCTGGTGCCAGATCTGTGGCTCTTTTCCTCTTGGTGGTGGATATGAAATAATGTTACCTGAAGTTTCAGTTTCTCCCCAGGGCACACATGTAGCAGGACTGTGCTTCACAGCCTGCCGGACCTTAGCCACAGTTGAGAGTCTTGATTTAGCAAACATAATGTAAATAGAAGTGACATGTGTCACTTTGACATAGAGGCTTGAATAGGCCTTTGTTCTTTCTCTGTCCCGGTAATTGTACAATCTTGGAGTTGGAGCCAGAAACCCTGAATGAGGGAAGAAGAGAGCAGCATGCCGAGCCAGATCATAGTAAAAAGAAAGAATTTAGAGGAAAGAAAAAAGCATTAGGCGCTGGAGATCTGGAACGATTATTCAATAAGCATGAACGCCTTATGCTAAGTGATTTCTTACTGGGATCTAGCCCTTCTAATTTTCATAGCGTAGAGCATAGAGTTTTGGTTAGGGAATTGTTTGATTTTGGGACCCCGGCTACAATCTACAATGTGTGTTTTAAACAGGGAGAAGTGTTCTGTTATCACAATTATGTGCTGAAAATGATTTCTAAAATTCATTTAAAATATTTAATGTGTGAATGAAGACTGAGCATACTCGAGACACATAAGGTTGTGGTCTTTTGTGTGAGGATGTCACCCATGTGAACTCAGACATGGCTCAGCACCATGCTGTGTAGGGTGTCTGGTAGTCATTCATCTTATCACTGAGAGTGTGCATCTTCTGACCTGCCTGAGCCACACCTCATTTCCTACTGCCCTCGTACCTGGTCGCCACTGCTTGTCACTTGTGTCTGTGAGTTCGACTCTATTTTATTTTATTGTGCGTGTGTGCGATCGTGTGTACATCGCACGTGCAAACGTGTGGAGATCAGAAGTCAAAGCTCCAGTGCTGCTCCTCAGGCAAGCTCCTTTTGTTTATTTAGTGACAATGTCTCCCACAGAGACCAGGAATTTGCTGAAGAGGCTGGCCCCATTCATAGCCAGCTCCCCAGTGACGGGACTACAAGCCCATTCCACCGTGCCCAGTTTCTAATGTAGGGTCTAAAGATCAAACTCAGTTCCCCGCACTCACGTGTGAAATACCTTCCCCAAATGAAGTCTATCTACAGCCTTGATTTCACTTCAGAGTCCACACATAGAGGAGGCGGGTCTGCCAGTTTTCAACTTGCCCTGTCTGGCTTATTCACTTAGCAAAATGTGCTCCGTGTTCATCCACATTGTGATAAACGGCACACTCTTACATGGGCAAATAAGGTTCGGCTGTATTCCCTATGCTGAGCCCACCCCTTACATATTTCAACTATCAGCAATATTATGCCCTCAACATATACAGGCATGGTACTTTGCAAAGTCATTCTGGAGTCTTGGAATGGGTCCACTTCCCCAGGGCAAGGTAAGGAAGGTACCCACGGGGTCTTTACCCTCACTAAGCCGGCAGTTTGCTGAGGATAGAAGACATTGGGGAATGGTAGCATGATGAGCAATGGATGGTATGGGACCACAAAAGAGACTTTCAGTTGTGGCTGATGAGGACAGAGTGATAATGAGAGAAGGCAATGCTGGGAGAAGCTGAAATAGATCAGAGGAGGGAAAAGGAAGGGGAGAAACTGTTTCACGCAGGCCGTGGAAATGGCTGGAGGTAACAAAGGGAATGGCAGCATCTACAAACCTAGGACAACACTGGAAAGCAGGAGAGCAGAGGACCAGGAAGAGGATTGAGCTGGGGATGGAGAGTGCTTGAAATCAGGTACAACATGTTAGACATTTTCTGGGTGACAATATAATGCCACTGGCCATGAGGTAGCACAGCTTCTTTATTACTTTATTTGTACATATGTGTGTAGGGTTGTACATCCCATGGCACACGTGTGGGACCTGAGGACAACTTGTGGGAGTTAGTTGCTTCTTTCCTTCCATCATGTGGGTCTTGGGGATTGAACCCAGGTCATCAGGTTTGGAGGCTAGTACCTTGCTGGCATCAGGAAATCTTTCTTGAAGAATATATTGGCTGTACTTAGAGGGAATAAAAGAGTGATAGATGGGTGGGGAAAAGATGCAGACTGATACCATTGTACTGTAGCTAATGACTTGGACATGTGGATGCTGGATATGAAGTCATACAACAATAAAAGAAGACTCAAGGCTGGAAATCGACTTTAGAGAGACTATTGAAGAAGTGTGATTTAGTCTACTGCACAGAATAGAGAGTAACAGGATCATAATGGCATCGTTACTCATGCACATCTCAGCATGTTACTCATAGCCCCTTTTTATAAAAGAAATAACTAAAATTCCACCTTATGCTAATAGTCCATTGGCCATTCCCTTTGAGATCTCCTGTATACATGGAGGACCTGGCCATGTTGACATGCAGGTTAAGGTCCAGCATCAGAGGAGTGATGCTACTGATCATGTGCACAGTCAACATTTCATCACCACCCTCTCTCTTAAGAAGATGCAACCTTAGCACAGTACAGGAAGACAGTAGACAGATTCCTAAAACACAAAGCACTTAAGTGTATCCAACATCTTTCAACAAGTGTTTGGAGACAGAGTCCCTGGCTTCAAATTCTCTGTGTAGCCTAGGGTAGTCTTGAACTCCTGATTCTTCTGCTTCGAAGTCCCATGTGCTAAAAGTCACATGTAAGTGAACACACATAAATATGTGAGTGCACATGAGTGTATACACACACACACATCCCACGGAAACTGCTGAACCCCATTGAAAGTGCATCACTCCCAGGTGAGGTGAAAGGGGTCTCCCTGTAGGGTTCTCAGCTGATAGGAAAAATCACAGCTGTGCGAGGACAATAAAACCCACAACTATTTCTGAAGGGTGCACATGTAGCAACTTGCTCAACTAGGAAGAAAAAGAAAGCACCTTTGAGGAGTAGGAATCTCAAGGAGCTTAAGGGTCTCAAACAGAGGCTTCCTACATTCTCGGCTATGTTCTCAGAGCACGCATGGTGGCCAGAAACTTCCACAACTATAGCTGCATTAGAGGAACATCCCTGCATATATGTTTGCTGCCTGGTCCTTCCATTTACTTGCTTAGTGCAGGTTTCTTGTATCTTAGCCTGACGTTGAACTTGTTATAGTCTGGAATGACCTTCAACTTCCAAGCTGGCTATCTCCATCCCCTGAGTGCTGTGATAATAACCATGTATCACCATGCTCAGTTTATGTGGTGCTGGACTTTAAGTCCAGGGCCTCATGCAGGCTAGAGGAGCATCCCACCGATTGAGCTATCTTTTCAGTGCTTTGCTTCTCAATTTTAAATCAGAAACATAAGAACCAGAACTATGTAAACCTTGCTACTTCTAGTATGTCAGTATAGCCGGAATTTTCATAGGCATATCCATAAAAATTATCATAGACAATATTTGATTATGTTCATTAAACATTCAATATGAGCTCTGAAAATTAGAGACTGGTTTCTGGGTTTCTCTCATTCAAGAGAATTTTCTCAAATGGGAACAATGAATAGCACCTCTATTTTACAGAGAAAGTGATTGAGGGGTGTTTGTGTGTGTGTGTGTGTGTGTGTGTGTGTGTTCAAGCTTGTGTGTGTCTCTGTGCACATGTTTGTGTACCTTCATACCTGTGCTACCAGGTGTGTGGATGCCAGAGGCCAACTTTGGATAATGTTCCTCAGGTACTACCCACCTGGTTTTTGCCGTTTTTCTTACTGGGATCCAGAGCTTACTGACTAAGTTCAGCTAAGTCTACATCCCCAGCGCTGGAATTACAAGCACACAGTATCAGGTTCACAGCATGGAACTCAGGACCTTGTGTTTGCACGGCAAGCACTTCACTGACTCAACAACCATCTCCCCAGCCCACAGCAATTGAGTCTTAAGGCATTAACTTCTTTGCTCACCTTCAGGACACCGCTATAGCAGAGTCATTTCATTACGGGATCACAAGCTCTTGATGATTGTTCCTGCATCCATCCAGGCCTCTACAGTGACCAGTGACCAACAACAGCTGAGTGACAGCTCAATTTAAGAAAATTAAAAAAAAACCCAGCATACTTCATAGTCTGGAGATGACCTCACAATCATTTCTGGAAAATTCATCCTTATATGATGTACTGAGATAGCTGATGGAAATATAGTTGTTGTCTCTGCCAGGTTCCTAGCTTGAAGTAATGCATACTCAATTAACTCAAGTGCTACTGATACTGTGATTAAATCATGCACCAGAATTCAACATCTGGACTTCTCTTGAACCACGAGATCGGCAGGAAGAAAGCTGGTCTTATAGCACATTTAGAAATTGATGCGTGAGTCATATTCCAAAGCTATATTGCATTACTATATAAAACACCCTGATATTATGAAAAAATTCCCAGAACATGCAAAAGAAAAAGAGAAAGCAGTAGAGGGAGGAACGAAGAGAGAAGGAGGAGGAGATAGAGGAAGGGAGGAGGAATAAGCAGAGGAGGATAGAGAAAGGGAGAAAGGAGAGCAAAGATAGGCAGGAGTACCTCCTGCCGCTGCACTGAATCCCCCTTTAAAACTGGTCTGTTCTACATGACAACTCCTTTCCTGTCTAAAAATCACATATCTTCTTCTTCACATTATGTTTACATTCCAAACAACATTACAACACATCTCCTACGTCAGTTTGAGAGAAGGAAGATCAGGGAACGAGTCTTTGAACTGTTACAGCCCATTGGGTAGACATATACTTGGTACAAATCCTAATTTTGGAAAACATGTTATTTACTTACTAGACTGAAACAATTTTACCAAATGCTTGCAGAACCACCAGGTAAATATGTATCTTGGAAGGCAAGCATACTAATTTGGAACACATGGATCATATACCGAGGACAGCCTGTTCTTCCACGGATAGCCCCTGTCCCCTCATGTATCATTATATTAGTAGGACCATCTTCTTGGACATAAAGCATATTTATTCTTTAGTGAAGTTGGACTGGAGAGATGGCTTAGTGGTTATGAGCACTGACTGCTTTTGTAGAAGACCCAAACTCAGTTCCCAGAACCTACACCAATGCTCATAACCACTTGTAATTCAAGCACCAGGGGACTTGATGTCTTTTTCTGCCCCCTGAAGGTACCTGCATATATACACACAAACCAAACTGAAATAAAAACTTAAGGAGGAATGCTTATAAATTTTCAGTGAATTTCTTTGGGTTGGAAATACCAAAAGTTCACAGATCACACATTAAAAAAAAGATTGATTACAAACAATAGTCCATATCAACTAGATCAATAGCTGTGCATGGACATTTATCAGAGGATTTGACAAAGGTCTCTTTACAAGAACCAAGCAAGGAGATTCTGAGTCTGCAGTGCACCACAATGCTGTGTGCAGTGCATGCCTGGAGGGATGAGCAGTGCATCATACTGGCAGTGTGCAGTGCATACTTGGAGGAATGGACAGTGCACCCCACTGCTGTGTGCAGTATATGCCTGGAGGGATGAGCAGTGCATCATATTGCAGTGTGCAGTGTATTCCTGGAGAGATGAGCAGTGCATCACACTGGCTGTGTGCAGTGAATGCCTAGAGAGATGAGAAGAGCACCACACTGGCTGTGTGCACTGCATGCCTGGAGAGATGAGCAGTGCACCACACTGGCTGTGTGCAGTGTATGACTGGAGGGATGAGAAGAGCACCACACTGGTTGTGTGCAGTGTATATTGGGAGGGATGGACAGTGCTCCACACTGGCTGTGTGCAGTGCATGCCAGGAGAGATGAGTGGTGCATCATACTGGCAGTGTGCAGTGTATCTCTGGAGCGTTGAGCAGTGCACCACACTGGCTTGTGCAGTGAATGCCTGGAGGGATGGACAGTGCACCAACTGGCTGTGTGCAGTGCATACCTGAAGGAATGAGCAGTATGCCACACTGGCTGTGTGCAGTGAATGCCTGGAGGGATGGACAGTGCACCACATTGGCTGTGTGCAGTGCATGCCTCAAGAGGTGAGTAGTGTACCACACTGGCTCTGTGCAATGCATGCCTGGAGGGATGAATATCAGCAAATATCATCTTGATGCACCCTGTGGTTCATTTGTGCATTACATGTAAACATTTACTATCTAGGCATCAGTGACATTAAAATACCAGTCTGTAATACCAGTGAGGAGTGGAAAAGGTATTCCCCAGGCCTTTTACAGCAGATGGTGAATGGACAAAACAAGCTCAAACAATCCATTGCTCAAGTGACTACAACAAGTGTCCTCGAGCTCTGCTCTCCATCCCAAAGCCCAGTTATCAGTTCAAGATGCACATCAAGTCCCTGTTTGACTCAGAAACAAAACCCTCGCCATAGTTATCTGTAATGCCTGCTCTTCGTCTCAGCTCCCTTCATCCTGAAACTCGTTCCTTAGAGCTATTCACAGTAGCCTTTCTGGTCCTCATGGAGAATACCTTGAATACTGGGTATTCCTCAGTCCTTCTATCCTTTATTTGCACTATTTCTACTTGGAATGATATTTTTGCATACACAGCCACACAGTCCATTCCCTCATCTCTTTCTAGACTATGCTGAATCCAGACAGCATTGTAGGGAGGCCTTTCCTGAATTCCATTCAAGGCCGAATGCAGCAGCTTTTTTCACCCTGCCCACCTGTCTTCTTCTTTTTAAGTTGATCCACAACAAAGCTCACATCCCAACAAGACCAGCTTAAACATCAAGCATGTCTTCTCTCATCAAGCATGCCTTCTCTCCTGTGAGCTGTTAAATTCCATGAGGGTTTCTCCTGTTTTGTTGTTGTTTACTTCTTTATTTTCCTCTAATGGATTCAAGAAGAATGTTTTAAACAAAGCAGTTGTCAGATAGACAAATAATAGATGAATAGAGACAGACACACAAGCATTAATACAGATATGCACACACACACACACACACACAAGGTACATAACAGTGAAAGATGCAAGTGGCTATAAAGCCAATTACTAATAGATTCTCATCCACCCTAGAGATCTGGGAAGCAGGAGGATGGGGATTCTGTAAAGGATTCTCTTGAACATTCCTGAGCTGAGGCGGGGTGAAGAAGGAGTATCGTGGGAAAGGATTCTGATCTGGAAAGTGTCCTGCTGTGGCAGAAGCAGCCAGTAAGAAAGAGAGGTAGAATATTTCTAATGCCCCACTCCTGGAGATGGACAGGTTTGAAAAGGTTTAAATAAAATAGTCAAATGGATAACCAGCCAGAGATCCTGAGCTTGAGGATCACACCAAGTGACAAATTCATGTTAATCATCTTAATTGAAATTTGTTCTTCACCTCATAGACAAGAAGGGGTAGAGCAGAGAATGAGCATGCCTTTGTGGTGTTTGGTTTAATTAGCCACTTTGGTTTGCAGAGCACAATTTATCTAGACATTGACATGACAGCTGCCACATCCCCAGGACAAAAGCCAAAGCCCCACATGGAGATTTACAGGAAAACTTCTGAAGGTCACGACCAAGTCCAGAATGAAAAAGATGATTTCCCATTGTCCTTCCAAGGTGGAGGTGACTCAGGCTGAAGAACACAAGCCTTATCCCATTGCCTCAGCAGGAAACTGCATTTCCTTAGAAACCACACAGTCCAAGTCCACTCCCTTCTCTTCCTACAAAGGGAGATAATGTGGGATTGTCTAGCTCTGTGGCTATGTGAGGCCCTTTCCTTACTCTCCATTCAAGGAAACCTTTCTCTTGTCACATGGGACAATGAGAGGTAGGGCCACATGAATCCGTGCACCCATCACTGACCTAACACATCTGTACACTCTTCAGCTTCTACCACAGTCTTCTGGTAGCTCTCTGTGAAAGCCTGGTAAAGCACTGGCTTGGAGTGCATAATAACTTAATGTTAGTTTAAGTGACTGGTGTTTAGAGCTTTAAAAAGAGAAAAGGTGGACCCCATTCATAATACACACACACACACACACACACAGAGAGAGAGAGAGAGAGAGAGAGAGAGAGAGAGAGAGAGAGAACAATGTTCCCAGGAATGTCCCAGAGACAGCAATGTATCCAGTAAGCCAAATGAGGTTGCTGCAGGAAGGGATTTAATTAAGCTGATTCAGGCACACAGTGAGCAATACACAACCCAGGGAATATTATAAAAAACTGACCACACTAACACCAAGAAGCCACACCATTAAAACAGCCAATATGTTAGCCTACCAATCTATTTAGCTCTACGTTTGACCTGCCCCATCAAATAAAACAAGACCCTGAAATGGAACTGTCTGAGGTGATTCACAACAAATCAATTGACAGTGAAGAAGGGAAATCCTTAGCCAATGCTGAGGCTGCAGTTCCAAGGGAGGTTATTTCAGGGAAGGGAAGATGTTTTTTCTCTCTCTCCATCTCCCTAGAGTGAGAACAGGAATTAATCAGTAGGACTCAGCCACCCTTTCAGACGGACTCTGCCAACACCCACGGACACACTTCATTTATTTCCACATTTCTGAACAACGGACAGCCACCAACTTTTAATAATTCCACTTACTAGAGTCTTTGAGTAAGGACTATGGCTAGCAAGATGGATAATAATGTACTAACGTGGAGAAGTGGACACTGTGGCTGTGAAATCTTCTTGCCCCAGCCTGGATCACATCTCAATCTCTTGATGTAATATGATGTGGATGGAATTATTAGCAATCATTAGCAGAGCTTTTGTAGGCGTCTTGCCCCAACTCTGAAAGCAAGGTTCAGCTTTATCTCTCATTTTAATCTTAATTCACGCATGTCACCCATCACCACGAAAGAAGGACATGGTGATTCTCCGACGTCTGTTTTGACAGATTGCTCTTCCTTGCTTCTTTTCTATTATAAATATTTGATGCATGGTTCAACAATGGAAGACTGAAATTTCAGCTCTGTAAATGATCTACTGATGTGAATTCCACCCTTCTCCTCTGTCTGAGCATATTGTCAGGTACTGTTAGGATTTGAGTCTGAAATGTCCCTCTCAGGCTCATATCATGGAACACATGGTCACCCACTGATGGCACTAAAGGGCACAGTTGTAGAACCCTCAGGGGGTGTAACCTTGATGGGGAAGTGGGTCGTGGAAGGCCAGGCCCACATCAAGTCCAGTCTCTGCTTTCTGCTCTGTTTAGATGTGAAGAAGTGAGAAATACCAGCTGCATGCTTCTTCCTCCATGAAGTCCCCTGCCACTGTGCATTTCTCTCCAAGATGGAATAAATCCTCTCCTACTGTAGCCAAAATCCAACCTTCCTCCTTTAGGTTGCTCTTTGATAGGTATCATTTCATAGGAAAGAGAAAGAGACTACAGTGGGACAAAATATAACAATACAGCATGTAGTCTTTTCTTATTAAGTATCTAATCTCTCTCTCTCTCTCTCTCTCCCTGTATGTGTGTGTGTGTGTGTGTATTACATGTGAGTATACTGCCCCTCAAGACCAAAAGAGGTCTTCAGTTCCCCTCAAGCAGGAGTTTCAGGGAACTGTGAGCCACCCAGTGTGGTTGCTGGGAGCAGAACTTGGACCCTTTGTAAGAGCAGTTGGTGCTCTTGGCCACTGAGCCATCTCCCAAATCCAGACATGTACATTGTTCTAAGTTCTTTGCAGTATCGAAAGAAACCCAGTCTTACTTTATGTCATTTTTATTCTCTATGCAAATTTCCATGGTAGACTATGTATTTAATTGTCTAGATTGTGCCATTGTAACAGAACAATACAACCCTGGTAGCATGTCACCACTCCAGGACATGCCATCTTGTCTCTTGCTGTACACTTATCTAAAATGGAATCTGAGAAATGACAAGAGCCTTCACAACAGTGCACAAGGTGAGTGGCAGATTCCCCTTCCATTGTTCGCACGTCTTAATGTGCTCCGGACGTCCTGGGGACAAATGAGACCTCAGAGGTCACATGTTTTCATTTTATCACTTTTTATTTAAGATGATTGAAGACAGGATCCAGCATTTATTCAGCACATCCAACATTTGCCATCGTGAGAATAAAAGGTGAGCAGGCAGAGTGGGGGCAACATTGGGGATTTCTGAAAAGATAGTGTCACTTGAAGAGCAAGGAAACCTTTAGTTAATAAGCCTCCCCCTGGCTGACAAAGATGACTTTCTGGACACATGCAGAATCTGGGAGAAGGAAACAGAGGGCCTCGCTATGGTTCTGGATCCTCCTGTGCCAAGCCCATGTCTAAATAAAGACAGGTCTTATTACTGGCCTTTTAAGAATCCCAATAAATCAGATGTCCTGAGTTTTGGAGGGATAAACAATTTAAAATATAATCCCAATTACCATGGGAAATTTCTACAATCTCAAAGTGCTCTACTGCCTCAAAGTAAGAATAACATTACCAGGTGCCAAGGGGGCAGAGAGGAAGCTGTCTTTAATAAGGAGCCTCTTTCGTTTAGTAATGTCTGGATTAATAGAGTCTTAAATCTGAACGTCTATGACCCCAAAGTCCAGTGCAGCCAGTATTTGACAGGGACCCTAACAACCAGGCACTGTACTAGACATGCACCTTTTAAGTGAGAAGATGGAGAGCACAGCAGTGGCTCAGGGGTTTGCTGCACTTGCAGAGGACCAAGGTTCAGTTTCCAGCACTGACGTGGACGCTTGCAATACCTGTCACTCCAGCTCCACTATGGGGTCTCCAATACCCTGTTCTGCTGTCTCTAGGCTCCTGCATGCATCTAGTGTCCAGGAATTCTCTCTCTCTCTCTCTCCCTCTCTCTCTTTCTCTGGCTCCCTCCCTCTCTCTCTCCCTCCCGTCCTCCCTCCTCACTTCACACACACACATGCACACTTACAATGGTAGGTGATATTTTTTGCTATGTGAAGAACCACAGGTCCTCTATGTACTTAAAGACATATTTTCGTACAATGTAAGCCAAGCCTGTCTCTACCAGAATGTGTAGCTATGGCTCACACTCAGGGTGAAAAGGGATCAGAGAAACTGTTACTATATTTGAATCTCAGCTAATCGGCTTATAACGAATGAGTAGAACATTCTTAGAGTAAGGTTTCCAATTTTTTTAAAGTAATTATTGGTGATAAGGCTTGCAGATGGTTCAGTCAGTAAGGCAGCTGGCATACAAGGACCTGGTTAAATCTCAGGACCCACATTAAAAAAAAATAGGTAAAATGTCACATGCTTGTAATCCCAGCACTGGGGAAGAAGAGAGACTAACAGATCTCTGGGAATCTGCCCATCAGTTTATTAGCCTTAAAAAAAAATCGCCTAATTTGAGAGTATTGAGTCAGCAAGAGACCCTGTCACAAAAATACAGAGCTAGAGAGGCTCTGAGGAATGACAGCTGAGGATGGTCTCTGGCCTCCACGTGCACACGTGTACACCAATATACATATGCATCAGCCTCACATACATGCACATACATGAGGATATTTGTTTCAGACAGAACAGGAATGGTGATGATAAGTGGAGAAGCTGAAAGCCATCCCTGCCTTCTCAACACCACAAGCAGGAAGCTAATTCTGTGGAATTTTTCCAGGGCTCTGAAGTGTCCTTCACACTTTTAACATGGAACACCAGGTGTGGTGGTTCCTGGTCAGCAATGTGTGGCGTAAGCGTGACTGTGTGATACCCAGAGACAGACAGCCTTCACCCACGGCCTCCTTTAGGGGCCCAGTCTCAGTGGACCTGCCTTGCGTGACAGAGGCCAATTCTAGGTATTCTTCCACAAGTACCACCCACCTCTGCTTTGAATCAGTGTTTCTGACTTTCATCTCAAGCTCACAGACTCAGCCACGTTTGAGGTCAGCTAGACCCAGGTGTCCTCCTGTTTCAACCTCCTCAGTGCTAGGATTACAAGTGTGTACTAATTCACACATCTTGGTTTTCAAGAATTCTGGACTGGAACTCAAACTCTCATGTTTTCTACAGATTTTGTCCAAATGAAATGACTTCCTGGTCCCTGACTTAGTTTCTAATGTCAACAAATACAGATTTTTTTTTTTTAAAATCCCTACTGCTATTCTCCCAAACAGTATTATATCGAGTAAAGTCCAAAGTACAAGAAGGTGACTCATACTTCAGGACTCTGTTCTTTGTCCCCATCAAGGTTCTATGCTGGGTCTCTTCCAACATTTCGGCCTTCCATCACCTGATGGCTTACCAGGCTGGCTACCTTGGGGAAAGATCCCGGCCATTCTCAGCTTAGTCACAAAGGCTTTTCCTGTTTTCATCCAGCAAGAAAGGGGAACTGTGATCTTCACTCACTGCACAACTCCTGAGTATGAACCAGAGGGGCTGGAGGGGCTGGAGTTTTGTACCCTGTTACTAACTGATAAGAAAACCTAAATGCATCCTCCCTGAGCCATACTGTCATCTAGAAAGTTCATATTCAAGATTTCACAGCCAAGTTACAAAGCTGTTTATGCTTCAAACAAGTGGTTTTTTTGTAAAGAGCTGAGTGTTTGGCCTTGCTGAGTCACATGTACCTGTGGACTCCAGGGTGGGAACATCTATAAGGCGATACCCAAGACTAAACCTTATAAAAACAGAGGAGGTGCATTTGATTGAAAGGGGGTTGGGGGTTTGCTGTGTCTACTTTCTTCCCCTCCTTCTCTCTCTCTCACTCTCCATTTCCCCCTTCTCTTTCCTGCTCCCCCCTTTCCCTCTTCTTCCTGTCTTCCGTGCACTTGCTCTTCCAGAGGCATCCAGCACAATGTTTCTCTCCCGCAAAGCACCAGAGAGAACAGAGCTACCATGGGTTGTGAGCCAAAAGACAGTGTCCCTATTTGCAGTTGGTTTTCTGAGTATTTTGTCATGATGAAATAAAGCTGACGACCAAATCAATAGCCTCGACTTCCCCTCCTTGTTTATTATCCACTACTGTGTGTTCCTCAAATGGGACCAAATTCTTCAATTCACCCATAACAGGGTTTCCACTTTCTCCCGTGACCCCCCCCATCCCTGCACTCATGCCTAGACTGCACTTCGCCGTCCTCATTTTCAACCCAAACCTTGCTGTCATTTTGAAATCTACAGCCCTGTGAAAACTATTGCTTTATGGTGATAACCCAGCCTGCCTGCTCACATCTCAAATTCACCCCATGAGAGGAGCCCCAGAAATATTCATTCAGACAGATAAAAATCCTCCGTATTTAGCAGAACTGACTTCCATGACCCGTGGGCACATTGTGTTACCTGGGGACATTTCTGGAGTTATGCACTCAGAGATTCTGCCTGGGACTCAACGTCATTGCCATCTATTTGTCAAAATAAATAGTATTAAATGCCAAACCTCATAGGACTGTGGGGAAGGTAACACTATTTATTTATTTAAAGATAGTGTCTCGTTCTATCGTCTGAGCCAGAAAAGAACTCACTGCAAGGTCCTTCCTCACTTCCTGAGTGCTCAGAAAACAGCCATGAGTTACTATGCCTGGATGTGGGTTTCTAAAGGTAATTTGTTATTTCTAATTAGAAACAAAAGATCCAAGAAAGAGTGTGGGATTACAGGACTATATGTAAACCATACTATACCAAGTATTTTATTATGTCTGCGCCACACACGAAAGCATGTTAATAAATGTTCTCTATAATATACATCTAGATATATTACATATAATATATATTGCACATGACTGTAGGTGCTTGCATCTAATTAACAGAATGCATACATGTACATTCTTATATGCTAAAATGCTAGCTGAATTGGTAAAGTGCTTACCTTGTAAACATAAGGACTGGATTAAATGCCCAGAACCCATGGGGTCCCAGTGTTGGTTAGTGGGGACAGGTGGATCTCTGGAACTCTCTGGCCTGCTATCCTAGCCTACATGATGCCCTCTGGGCCTATTAGAAACCCTCAATTCAAAAATTTGTGAATGGGGGCCTGAGAGATGACACTCCTCATGATGGTTCTTTGGGCTCCATATGCATCTGTGATCTAATAAGAAAGAACTTTGATCCCACACTCATCTATATGGTTTATATGAAATTTTATATCTCCATGCATGCCTTATTTTATAGAAAACAATACTCAAGACCAGTTAGTTCAAAAACCCCCAGGCACTCTATCAAGAGATTGGCTCAAAATTAGACATGGCACCAATTAGTCAGTCACTCTTTCCTGAGATTTTTGCCATTATCTCCAAGAGAATTCTTACTCTTCGTAGAAGACATTCACTAGGAAGTATCCCTTTTAAAATTATGCTTTTAAAAATTGGTATGCAAAGTTTCATCATGGCTTTTTCATGTATACTTTATTCTTTTTAGTATAGATTAATTATATATCATGGGCTTTTCTATGATGTCCTCTCCCCCTCTCTCTCTGCCCCTGTACACACACAAGGTATTTTGATCATCCTTATCCCATCCCATCAATTTCTTTGGTCACCTCCCAATCCTGCCAATCCCTTCTTCTTCCCAAATGATTTTCATATTTTCACATCTTCTTAAACTACCTGTTAGAGCTTTCATGACATCAAGACTTAGCAGCACCCCTGAAATCCCTCCATTTAATGATCCAAATTTTCTCCCCTGAGCACATTTATTAACAGAATTAAACATTTTCCAGCAGGCACCCAAGGACTCCTAATTACCACAGAGCCAGATACTCCTCCATGACCCAGAATGCTCTCTTTCTGCTCTCATTGTGGCTCCCTGATCCCTGCACACTTGCAAGTTTGAAGACATCACACAACTTCCCCTGTTTGCGTGATATGGTAACAATCTTTACAAATGTCATCTCTGCTCTTTTAGGTTCCACATGACTTCATAACCTGTGAAAATGATTTAGAACAACCTCAGACACCATAGCCTGTTTGACAATCACCAAATGACATAGATTGAAAAGTTACAAGCCTGGGCCACAAGATGTATCAGCAGTTTAAGGTGCCTGCCTCTAAGCTTGAGTCCAAGCCCCAGGACCCCATGGTGGGAGGAAAAAATGGACTCCTGAAAGTTGTCCTCTGACCTCTGCATGGACATCATAGCACACATACATATGCACAAACACATATACCCTGCACCTGTATACACACAACACACACACTAAATAAATGCATTTTTTAAATAAATGCATTATTTTAAAATAAGTTACTGATAAAAATAGTTACAGGGTTGGGGGGACTAACAGTAAACATCAGGGAAGTGACTTTCTGGAGAGGATTACATTCAGACCACTCTTCCCTTCTTGCTCTGGATTCCTTTCTTTGTTGTAGTAAAACACTCTAGCCAGAAGCACTTTAAGAGAGAAAAGGGTTTACGTGGCTCATAATTCCAGGTCCATCTTTGAGGGGAGTCAGGGCAGGAACTAGGCAGGGCTCGAGGCTGAAACAATGGCGACACATTTCTGCTCTGTTGCTCTGGTACTCTGCTACCATTCTTGTACATCCCAGGCCTGCCTACTCAGAGGATAGTGCTGTACACAGAAAGCTGAGCCTCCTCCATCAACCAGCGAGCAAGATAATCCCCCAGAGAAATGTCTACAGGCCAATCTGATCTGGGTGTCCTTCTGTTGTGACTCCCTTCTCCAGTAAGTCTAACTCTACCAAGTTGACAGTTAATCCTAGTCCAAATATTATAGAAAGTACGTTTATGCTTGGTGGAACTTGTGTTAACTGCAGGTCTGTGCAAATTGTGATTCAGTAAATTGTCTGATTGTGGTGATCAGAAATCTCCCGGGCACTGGGGACTTTACAAAGATCTTTCAGCCTCCATGAACCTTAGCTGCTTGCCTCTCCCTTTCCCAGTTTAGGTCCAGGGTGCCTAGATCTCACTCTGGAGTTTAATGGATATTCCAGCCCTGGGGGAGGGTGGTTGGTAAGCTGAAAACCCTTCCTTTCTCGAGTCCAAAGAAGCCACTTTTGAAGGCCAAGATTTAGATGTAAACGTGAAGGCTGTGTGTGATCCTGAGGAGGGAATATCAAACAAGACCCAGAGGGACTGTGGCCGCCTACCTGAGGGAAGTTGTCTCTGGATAGATTTTCTCTGATCTTATCTTTTGAAATATGGCCCTCTTATGCAAAACCTCAAAAACTGTCATTGTTGTATTTCTAAAATAATGCTTTGTCCTTTTTCTCATCCTCAAGAGAGAGAGAGGGGAAAAATGATGTTATTTTATTTGACTTCAAGAAAAAAATTGCAAGTATCCAAGAATAAAAGAAGAGGGAAACAACCACAGTTTGTCTGTTGCTATCAGCAATTAAAGACACTTTACCTAATCACTATGGAGAAAAGTACCATCCAACATCATCTCTGATAAACCAGTCATTATCAGTATTTTATGACCAGTTTCTTAGTTAATTGTCTTTAGGGAAGAGATCAAAACTCATTTGTATGGAGAAGATACAGTCGTTAACAGCAGAAGGTCATGCTGGAGACAAGATTATAGATCATCTAGAACATCACTAAAGACTCCTGAGAAGAGAACTGGGGGGCAGGGATACAGACACCAGATCCAACTTCAGGGAACTATTCTACAGGAAGAACCCTTCCAAATGAACTGTCTCCACCAATTAAGATGAAAAACAGCTTTCTTCCCTTTGAAATCTCATCAGGAACTTTCTTCTCAGCTTGCTGGAGTGAGGCAATGAGGAACTCATCCCTGCCTGAGTGTGGAGCCACACTCATCAAGCAGACAGCTCTGGGATCCCACTGCCCTGAGTTAAGATTAGTGGGATCAGCTAGTAACCAAACTCTAATTTCACTAGGTTACAACTGCTTGTTGGGTTTATAAGCCAGGAATGAACTTGAAAGTCATGACTTGTATTTGAACTTGCATTGCCCAGCACAAGCTGAGAAACTTGAGCAGTCTGTGGAGTCTATGGCTCCATGTGAAAAAACTGAACAGGATGAAGGACATACTCTGTAGATTGAGCTGTTTTCCCCCTGAAAGCTGTGGTCAACGCCTAGGCTCTAGTGCCTGAGAATTTGACCTACTGTGTGATAGAAGATCATCTAGCTCAGCAGTTCTTAACCTGTGGGTTGTGACCCCTTTGGGGGACATTCTATATCAGATACCCTGCATAGCAAATATTATTCATAATGGTAGCAAAATTACAGTTATAAATAGCAACAAAAATAATTTTATGGTTGGTGTCACCACACGTGAAGAGCTGTATTTAAGGGTCACAGCATTAGAAAGGTTGAGAACCACTATTCTAGCTACCCCTCCTCTAACCCAAGCCACCACACACCACACGAGAGAGAGAGAGGGGGGGGGGTCTCTCTCAAAGCCAGTCGCAGAGAGCACCATAACCTGGCTGAATTCTCACCAGCCTCTTTTCAGTCACAGCTTACTAGTCTCTGCCTAGACCCCAGCAACACTGAATTATGACTTGACTCTTGTCAATGCTCCTGAGCGTCTAGCATAGGCTAGATCATGTGGTATGGAACATTCTTCCCCTTCCACTGGAGATCTGTATGAGTGAGAAGCCCAGCTTTGCTCCCCAGATCTGGAGGGACCTGGCAGCTCGACACTGTTCCTTCCTTCAGGCCCCATCATATTGTTTCTGGTGTGGAGTTCTTACCCTTGCAATACTCTAGGAGCTGAAGGGAATGGAAGGCTCTATTCCTTCATGGCTCGCATCATCATGTTATCTGTAATGGCTATCTCTTTTAGTCCTTTTCCACTTGGGCTCCCTGTCCTCTTTGCCTATAGCAAGGATGCTCTTGGTAGCTCTAATAAAACTCCTCTGATGGGTAATACCACCTTAGTTATCTTTCTCTGAGCTGTAGCATTTCTTTTCCATTCTGAAACTTCACACAGAGGTTCTTTGCTGAACTTATCAAGCTTAGATAAAGTTATCAGGATGGGTTGCAATCTGATATGATGAATATTTCTGGAGCAACCTATATAGAAATAGAGACAAAGGAAGTGATGAAGACATGGGGAGAGTGCTGGGGTACCACGAGGGTGGAGAGAGTCATTCCACAGCATCCAGACAATGAATATTGCTGCTACCTAATCACCAGAGTCCAAGAAGAATGCAGCAAGGACTTCTGTAGGTTTCAGAGAAACTTGTCCATGATGACACCTTAATAATACACGAGTCTTGTCATAGCCGAACTGTGAGGCAATACATTTTAATAACTGTTACCAGCTCAGTTGGTGCTGCTTCCCATGGCCACCCAAGTAAGGTAACATACTACCTGTGAGCTCCTTGCACAGGAAAGAAAGGACTTGAAATGTTCCAGGCCCAAGTGTGGCAGATGACCTGCCTGCAGCGAAAATGTGCTCGAGTACTTCATGAGTGATATCTACTCCTATGCACACAAAAGTTTATAGACTGGTACAGAGAACCTTCAAGGTGCAGTGTTTAAGCCGAGATTGCCATAAGGAATCTACGGTTCATACCAAGTTCTAGTTTCATTACTGCTGCCATCATCAAGTAATCTGACAAAAAAAAAAACCTGTGGATGGAGGAAATGGTTATTTGACTTGCAATTCCAGGTGGCAGTCCATCATTGTGGGGGAGTCAAGGCAGGAGCACAAAGCATTATATCCACCATCAAGAGCAGAGAGAGAAAGGGCATGGAACCTTGCCTGTTTGCTTGTAGAGCTAACTTTCTCCTCTCATATGTTCCGTACAGTCCAAGAGCCCCTGCCTAGGGAATGGTGATACACTTAGAGGGCTATGTCTCCACATCAATTAGCAATTAGTCAGTCTGCCCACAGACATGTCCCACAGGCCAACCTGATCTAGATAATTCACATTAAGATTCTCTTCCCGGATGAGTCTAGACTGTGTCAAATTGACAGTTAAAACTAACCAGCACAGATCAAGTTCTTCCATTCCAGGTTACTGTGGTGAGCTCTGGACTCTATCCCTACCAGAGGTTCTCAGCCGTCTAAATGCTATGGCCCTTTAAACAGTTCCTCATGCTGTGATGACCCCAATCATAATATTATTTTTGTTGCTACTTCATAACTGTAATTTTGATATTGTTATGACTTATCATGTAAATATCTGTACTTTCCCATGGTCTTAGGCAACCCTTGTGAACAGGCCAACCCATAAAAGGGTTGTGACCCACAGGGCGAGAGCCATACTGATCACCACTGAACACTTCCAGGCTGTGTCTTCCTAACAAAGTTGCTATAAGACTCAACTGAAGATGTTAAATGTGGAAAGGCTTTTAGAGTTGATAGCACCTTACAGTGAGGGATGTCGCCAAGAGGCATTGAGCAATTGAGAAGAAGCCACACTAATACAGATGCACTTAACACAGTGACACTGGAGAACTAGGGACAGTTATTTTAGGGTCAAGGAATGCTCCCTTAGAGACCAAATCGAACAGACACTTGGGTGGACCTTTCCAGTAATGGAGGCAGAATTATCTGTAGCAAAAGAAAGAGTGCTTGTTCCCAAGGCTAGAGTAAAAACAGTGAAAACAAGAGTACTTTAAACCCAGGACATAAGGGATTCAAGAGATAGTGGAGTCAGAGAGAAAGAGAAGTAAGAGGCCCAGTTATATGAAATTATAGGACCAGATGTCCATCTTTATTGTGTTTCTGAGATTTTGCTCAATATTGGAAAGGAGGAAGAAATACAGTAAAGAATGAAAAAAATAACTTCAGTTTTAAAAAATCCAAATCCGTGTGTGTGTGTGTGTGTGTGTGTGTGTGTGTGTGTGTGTGTGTATGAGAGAGAGGGGGCGTGGGCTCATGAGAAGGGAGTTGATTCTTTCTTTCTACCATATAGGCCCTGGGATGGAACTCTAGTCTTCAGGCAAGAGCCTATACTCATTGAGCATCTCACAGGGCCCATAATTTGAGCATCTCTCAGGCCATTATACAAAGATAATTTTAAAAAAATGTTTTCTTTATTATTTATTATGTATACAGTATTCTGCCTGCATGTACAACTACAGGCCAGAAGAGGGCATCAGACCTCATTACAGATGGTTGTGAGCCACCATGTGGTTGCTGGGAATTGAACTCAGGACCTTCAGAAGATCAGTCAGTGATCTTAACCTCTGAGCCATCTCTCCAGCCCCCTACAAAGATGTTTTAGAGGTGATTTTCGATGATAGACCACACATGAGATTACTGGTCCAGATGTGAGCATCTCAGGATAAAGCTTCAATAGTGGAGCCAAGGGACACAGACAGATTCTGCCATCTCATTTGGAGGAAAGCCACTATTATTACTTTTATCTCCTAATTTAATTCGACTAAGTCCTGTTGGAATGCCTCCTGTCACTTCTCTGACAGATGGGAAGGCTGTTAAAAAATTCATTAGTTTAGACTGAGTAACCTGTGCTTCATGACCCCTTTCCACCATCCTCTGCAAACAGGAGCTCTTAACTCAAAACCATCAAAGCATACATGTGCCATCACTGCTGGTCAAGGGCAACAAGACAGGTCAAGTTGAAGAGCCGAGCAGCAGCACCAGGGACCATTTGGTACTGAGGAGGGGTGCGTCCAACCAAGCAATGGCTGTCATCTCTGTGAGACAAACAAGGAAAGTAAGGTTTGGAAAGGTAAACTAACTGTCATGAAGGTCCATGGGTAGCTCGGACAGGGCTCAGGTGCAGCAGATGAGATTGTAATTAGGAATTTTCTAAGCATCCATTTTTTCCTGGGACATATGAAGTTAACTAAATAAGCATCTCCAGGGACTGAGGGTATGGAGAGTGCTTACCTAACTTGCATCGAGCACAAAGTCCCTCTCCTGGCACTGCGTAAAACCGGTTGTGTTGGTGTATGTCCAAGCACTTGGGAGATACAAAGTCAGAGAATCAAAAGTTTAAGGTCAGTCTGAGCTACACAGTAGATCCTGGCCATGCTGGATGTAATTCTGTTAAGAAAGAAAAAGAAGGGGAGGGAGGGAAGGTAAAAAAAAATTGGTAACTAAAACAACTGTATTGGAAAGTAAGAAAATCCTCCCCACACCAGTGTTTAAAATTCATGATCGTAAGATCAGGGTTGAACTCACATGCCGTGTTCCCAAAGGAAGACACACTAGATTACAGTGCCTCAGAACCTGAGTTTGCCAAAACTCCAAGACCTAAGAACCCATTCGGAGCCAAGTACTTCCTTGTGGGAAGTGGAGTCTTCGTTTGCCACTCTTTTGCGTCTGTCTAGACAGCCTTCAGTCCACTCAGAATCACCAGGGAAATTTCCTGCAATCATTGGCACAGGGACCCAAGTGTACCTCCATGTCTACAAAGCAGCATTGTAAAACTGAGGTCACCCGCAACAAGGGTCCACTGCATAGTGCAGGGATAGGAAAGCAGCCTCTAGGGGTCAGATGTCACACATTCCACTGGTGTTGGGGCCACAGAAACAAAAAAGAAATTTCTGCTCTTGCCTTCAAGAGTTCAAATTCATGATGACCCAAGATAGAAACACTGGGGAAAACAATCCAGACACTGAATGTTTTGTTTCTATGTAAACTTTAAGGTTTGTAAAGCAAGTGTCCTGGGCTCTTGGCACTGAAATGCTTACATCTCCACTTTATCTTGAGTCATCCTTACATCCCCTCCTTATGCACAGTGCTTGTGTGTGTATACACTTGTGTGTGTGTGTGCGTGTGTGTACCTTTGTGCACATGTGCAAACATGTATGTGCACATGGACGTCAGAGACTAATATCCTTAATCACTCTCCCCATTATTTTTTTGCAGACAGGAGTCTCCCATTAACACAGAATTCACTGACTTCTCTAGACCGGCTGGCCAGTGAGCTCTCAGGATCCCCTTGTCTCTGCTCCCCAGTACTAGGAGTACAGACATGTCTCGCTGCTTCCTGATATGTTTGTGGGCACTGGGTATCAGAACTCAGATCCTCATGCTTGTTTGGGAAGGACTTAGCTGACTGAACCATCTCCCCACTGAGAGGGTTCCATGCAATGCAGCTCCTTTTCTTGGGGAGACTCTCCTGCAACTTCTCTGACAACTCCTCTAGTAGCATCTTTAGAAAGAGTCCAGGGTCAGGGACATGGCTAAGCAGGTAATGTAAATACTCTGCTTTGCAAGCATGGAGACCTGAGTCCAGTTCTTGAACACTCACAAGAAAGCTGCCTGTTAAAATGTGCAACTCTAATGCCAGCTCTGGGAATAGAGACAGAAAGAGCCCTGTGGCTTTCTGACCAGACAGTTCTGGGCAAAGCAGGAAGGTCCAGCTCCACTGAGAGACCTTGCTTCAAAAAAAAATGGAGAAGCTAATCAGGAAGACATCTGAATGTTAACATCTGCCCTCTATACGTGTCTACATAGGTGAGTGCACACACACACGCACACACACACACACACATATATATATATATATATACATATATGTATATATATATGTATATATATATATATATATACACACACACACACACAGAGTGAGTGAGAGAGAGATCTGTCTCCCTCTAAAACATTTTAGAATATTCTGAATAAGCCTTACAGAAAAATCTTTCCATAATCCAACTCTTATCTCTCACAGGGGTTCATCATTCCAGCAAGACAAAACTTGTCTAGGCTAGAATGGTGTCTAAGCAGAGCACAAGGCAGCTGGCATTTCTGAATCTCTGAGTCACAGGGAGACATAAAACATGCAAACGTCTACATGGAACCTGAAGTCAGAGTTAAGAAAGAAAGGGTTGCTTTGATGAGCCTTGCCCCTGTCCGAGCCATGAAGATAAATGTAAACTGGGGACCATCTGCCCTTCCACCTTTTCATGTCACAAGCATCCATGCTTCTTTCTAAAGGGCAGTTATTTCTTCAGTGGTAGGGTTCCTGAATTCATAGCTGTGGGTTATGTGTAAGAGATGCTGGTTTGGGGAATTTAAAGATGAAGGCAGGGTAATTTTCCTTCCTCCTAAAGAATGCTAACATATTTGACCAAAGGGATGGGTATAAATATGTCCTGTCTTTATTACAACTCCAAGCCCGTGTTAAACACTTAGACCATTAGCTTGTTTACATTTGAAAAAAAAAAACCTACTGGTCAAATGGGTATTGGTTTGTGATAATCACCAAAGGTCATGGTGGCCCAGGAAAGAGAGAGGAGAGAGAAGTCAAACAGCAGGTGTCATGGGGAGCAAACAGGTCACACTGTGATAGCAAACATCCTTTCCAACTGTGACTCAACACTGTGTGATCCCCATTAATGGATCAAGAGGAAGTCAATGGCAGGCTAATGAAGCTCAAAGATAGTCTCCAGTAAGAAAAGCACTGTGGCTCCCAGGAAGGCAAAACCAGGTCTGCTTCCTTGGTCCTACACAGGGCAGAGATCCTACAGCACAGAGGTAGCTCTTATCTTCGAGGTCACTGAACTCAATAGAAAGCAACCGGCAGAGTGAACCTGCATAGAGTATCTTCAAGCAGCCCTGGCCCTGGACAGGTGCTACATTTAAAAGAAACAAGGTGTCAGTAGCATCAACATTACCTGAAGCATTGACCAGGTCTGAAACTTTTCTGTAAAAAGGTGATTTTCTGCTCTTAATACTGAGTCTACAAAGAAGTCCCCATCTTGATGCCCAATGTGCATTTTGTTTCTGCACCTTGAGCCCTGCCACAGCAGCACAGCCACCACCATCTGTAATCTCTAACAGTAGTACTAGCTGCTCACTGGAACCCTTACTGCCTGGCCTCAGACCCATAACCACTGCAACTCTGCTCAAGTGTTAATCAGTTTCACTCCTGTACATGCAAAAACGTGTGTGTGTGTGTGTGTGTGTGTGTGTGTGTGTCTGTGTGCTCATATTCCTCCCCAGTTTAGAAGTCTACCCTATCTTTCCACTGTGCTTAGAAAAAGAAGTATCTAAATAGAGGTTTACTAGTGTCTGCTCTTGCTCTGCCACCTCTGGCACCCCTATAGGACACTACATTACTGTCATACTGGCACTTCTCAATAGAAAAAATGACTTGTCTCTTTAATATGTGATTCCTAGTTCCCAAGCAGAATGCCTATAATCTCTACAATAGGGAAGGTGAGGCAGGAGGATGGTTGTTAGTTCCAGGATACAGAATAAGATCCTATTTCAAAAGAAAGGGGTGAAGTGGAAAGGAAAGAAAGAGGGATGAGGAGGGGACAGGAAAGGAAGAGAAGAACAAGGGATGTCTACTCCTGCAGGTGACCAAGCTCTCTGGCCTTAGGGATGTTTCCAGGCTGTGCAACTTCTGTCTATAACCTGTGCTTGAACTGGTAATGTTTTCCGCAACGTATCCTAGTTGCATGAGAATGCCAGTGTCTCTCACCAATACAAAAGAAGCACTGTGCTGATCCCAGGTACTATCAGAGGGTGGAGAATGTCAGAGTCTGCCTTGGGAAGCCAGGGTCCTGGAAATTCCATAGTCACAAAAGGAGCCCCAAGCTAATAGCTTTTAAGTTCTTGTCTCACAAATATGAACAATGAAGTTAATGTACAGAAAAGTGAGCTTTAGAGATATTTTATTATAGATTCATAGGTAGGACCTAGGAGGAGAGAGGGAGAGAGCAAGAGAGGGAGGAATAGGAGAGGGAGGGAGAGCACAAAGGGGTCCTCAATAGCGCAACATCAAAATGCTAGCTTGTCTGGGGGCTTTTTAAGGACTTGTGACAGAAACGGGTGAGGTTTGGGGAAGGGAATGAGCTGGACAGTCAGCCTGCCCAACCAGATATCTCAATGACTCCCTCCTCTCAGCTTCTGTCATACGGTCAGTCACAGGCACTCTTTAGACAGAGGTGCTGATCAGGCGACAACAAGGAAAGAGGAGTCGGAGCTCTCTCCAACACTGGCCTCTCCGAGTTTCTTCTCAGAGCTGCTGATTTGGAACCCAGCCCTGCTTGGCCAGTTACTGTCTCATACTCCTCGTCACACAGTCCTTTCAAGGCCATTCCAGGAAAACCATAACCAGCTTCCCTCTTGACATCAAAGCAGGAGAATAAGGAACCATCCTTGTGCCCCCTCATAGAGCACTCGAGCTAGGGCTCTTCTTAGAAAAGGATCAAGGTCCCTGCGTGGAAGCACTTTATTCAGTCTCTGCTGCTACTATGTGATGTGGAACATCTGGGAGAGGAAGGCTGGTCAAGGATCCCCTCTCCTCTTGGCTCATCAAAGACCTAAACTTGAAGAATAAAACAGACACGTTAAGGGACTGAAGATACAGAACAGTGAATGAAGTTGGAAATGAACCAACCATTGTCTCTCTAGAAAGAAAAGCTGTGGCCATAAGAAAAATATGGAATGTTTCTTTTTTTTAAAAAAAGTATTTATTTTTATTTTAGGTATGGGTGTTTCATAAGCAGGTATGTATGTGCTTTGTGTATGTGCCTTGTGTATGTGCAGCATCCCCTGAAACTGGAATAAGATGGTTGTGAGACACCATGTAGTCACTGGGAACCAAACTCAAGTCCTCTGCAAGAGCAGCAAGTTCTCCCAATTGCTGACTCATCTCTCCAGACTCTTTAAAGGTTTCTTTTAACTAACTGTAATGTAATGTAAAGTCTAAATATGTCTTAAACATAGTATACAGGTTTGTCAGTGTAGACACTACAGATTAGGCAATCTTGATATCTCTGGACAGAAGTTGAGTCTCCTATGGACGGGCAGCATATCTAGTGACTAACCATGAATATCTAGAGGCTAACTATGAATATCTAGTGGCTAAGTATGAATATATAGCAGCTAACTATAAATATCTAAAGGCTAACTGTGAATATCTAGAGGCTAGCTGTGGATATCTAGTGGCTAACTGTGAATATCTTGGGGCTAACTGTGAATATCTAGGGCTAACTATGAATATCTAGGGGCTAACTGTGAATATCTAGAGGCTAACTGTGAATATCTAGTGCTAACTGTGGATATCTGGAGGCTAACTGTGAATATCTAGGAGCTAACTATGAATACTAGCAGCTAACTATGAATATCTAGTGGCTAACTGTGAATATCTAGGGCTAACTGTGAATATCTAGTGGCTTACTGTGAATATCTAGGGCTAACTGTGAATATCTAGGGCTAACTGTGAATATCTAGTGGCTTACTGTGAATATCTAGTGGCTAACTGTGAATATCTAGTGGCTATCTGTGAATATCTAGTGGCTAACTGTGAATATCTAGTGGCTAACTGTGAATAT
>JAQHUG010000014.1:2702093-2716295 GCA_028555095.1 Dicrostonyx torquatus | reverse complement strand
ATCACTGGAGGCACACGCCTTGACATCTTTCAAGAATGAGCAGTAGTATAGTACTTATTAATGTAAACATACACTGCACCTGTAGAGTCACAACCTGAGGACCCAAGCCGTGCAGAAATCATCAGACTTATTGTATAAGCCAGAATCTCCAAGGGACAGGGGAAGGAAAGCCTGCATCTTCGGTTCCTGAAATGCCACAGCAGAGCAGAAACTTATGACTTCCCTCTAGAGTCGGGAGTTTATGAAAGAGAGCATTGAATTGGGAGAAAGTTCAGGCCTTCAACCTTGCCCAACTTATTGCATGGATTCTGGAGGTGGAACTCAAGGCCTCCCATTTGTGAGACAAGCACTTTGCTGACTGGGCCATCTCCCCCCAGCTGTACAAAGGAATTAAGAACATATGGTCTGCTCTTATCAAGGTGACTAGTCAATTATAGACATCACTCAAATAATGTGAGCTTCTCACACATAAACTTTCTCCAAATCCACCCAAAATTCTTGGCTGTCTCATTGCTCCTAGTGCATAACCATCCACACACCGAATACATTTCTCCTAGTTAACACTCTTACTACTTAGAACCTGGTACACCTAGCAACAGGAGCACTTAAGAGCTGTGAACAGAGTCTTGAAGGTTGTTGGCTCAAGCCTGCTCTGGAGGAGCAGCCAGATTATTTATAACAATTCTCTTAAAGCTCCACCCCAGAGCTTATACACAGAATATGTGTCTTAAGAATGTTACTAGAATATTCTATTTTCACTACAGTTTGAGAAGTACTAGTGCCATATGCAGGCACCACATTCATCAGGGACTATTTCCCGGAGCAGGACAGTGAGCAGTGTGAAGGGAGAGAATCACCAATGACACTAACCTTCCACAAGGCTGATTAACTGAGTCCAGCATCTGAGGTTGGAATGCTGCAATCTGGAGTTACATTATATTGGGCCATCTTTATCCCTCTTATTAGCCTTTGGATTGCACACCTCTATGTCTGGGCTCGCATCTTTGTGACCACCATTAGGGAAGTCCTTTGGAATGTGCAAGCAGATACCGTCCACCATCTAAAAGGCTGAGAATGCCATCAGAACCTGAGCCATGTAGCTGGGATTTTGCATTTCTTTAATGGGACTACCTGGTGCTTCCACCATTGTGTTTGACTAGTACCTTAATTTATGACATTCTTTACTCTGTTATTGGAATTTGAGGTAATCTAAATCGATATCCCTGGGTCAGGGCTATGACCACTCTCATTTGGATGGAGAATAAACCATCTCTTATCCCCTTGGATACAAGTGACAGCAATGAGTGCTGGACTACAGTATCCGGGATGGAATGTTTGGGCTTCTTCCCTCAGGAAAGCAGCATATAGAGATGACTTGCCTCAGACTGACAGATCATTAGGAGAGACAAAAAATAAATCCTTCCTACAAACAGCTGAGATTTGCCATTCCGCTGTTCTCCAAGTTAATCTAAGATTCTACGGGTGTTATCCTTATTTAACTCCCAAGAGCAGAATAAGCCACAAGAATGTATTATTGAACCTGACCATGGTTCATCCACATTCCAGTCTCTCCTGCAATGCTAACTCCCCTTTAATCTTCAGAACTCTCCTCGTAGGAGCCATCTCAGCTCAGACACCTGCTACGGAACCCTCAAGATCTCACACAGATCCAGGAATCTTGCAAGCTATTCTGGTGGAAGAAATGTGGCTGCTTGCTGCTAACTACAATTAGACACCATACCTCAAGAACAAGATTTAAAAACCACTCCACACCATAAACTGTCACAGGCCTCTGCCCCCCTCTCCTCTCCCCCTCATCCTTTTATAACAGAGCTCATTTTATATATGATACATTATTGAAGTCACATTACTCTGATGATGGAGAATTTATAAGGTGCCCCAACTTCATACGATGCATAACCTGAAGTCAGCAGGGGAGAAAGAGAGGGGACATGGATGAGAATGTGAAACATAGTCACCGTCAGTTGAATGTTGGGGAAATCAGGAATCACAAAGCGATTCCACTTATTTTCCTTCCCACAAGATTCTCCAGAGACAACAGAAGTTTACAAAAACTGCAGCATATACTTAGAGACTTGCCTGGGGCTCCAAGGGAGCAAGGTTTTCTAATCGGATGTTTATTTGGGTGCATTAGCAAAAGAGGTAGATTAGATGCTGCATTCTAAATGGAGTCTGTCTACTAATCCTTGAAGCACTGGCTAGTAACAGGTCCAATGGCACGGAAAATATGGGGTGTGTCTTTTGAGCTTTGTGGACAGCCTAGAATGAGATAGGAAATCTCTGATGGGCCTTCGAGATGGCTCAGTGTGGGGTAAAAGCATGAGTAGGGGAGCCTGGCAACCTGAACTCAATTCCCAGAACCCAGGCAAATGCAGATGGTAAGATCTGAGTCCACAAAGTTGTCTTTTGACACCTACACACACATCATAATAATATGTTTCTGTTCCTTCACACACATCATGTACACACATACATGTACATCATAATAATAAATGAAGAATTAACTATATCACATTTTTCAAAAAGGAATCTACGAATAGCTAAAAAGGTGACATGATAAGCGCAAGTTTAAAGTGTCAACCCGAGAATAAGACAGGAGAAGAAACAGAAGAATAAATACTAGATCTGGTTTAGCAGCATCTATGGCAACAGGAATACAGGCAAGAGATGCTTTGGTTGCTGTGGTTATGGAGGAGCACACATGAGGCTCCCTGGGATGAAGCATAGGGTCATTCTCAAACATTTCACACAAAGGAAAGGAGACTTCTACAAGCTAAGTGAATGGAGAAGACCCATGGGCTGCCAGCCAACTGCTTCTCTTTCCAAAGGGGGCATTCCCTGGGAGAGTGGCAGCTCCCCCATTATATACAGTGTTGGTAAGGACTCCCAGAGAGTGTCTCTCCTGTCCTCTGTGGAAGCTGAAGAGAATCCTAATCTCTTGAGGTGAAGTCAAGACTGAGGTGAGGTCTATGTCCTGGGCTTGGCCAATGGGGGTTGTTCTCCTGAGACCCAGTGCTGTAGCTTAGGAACACGAAATCTGAAGGTTTCCCATGATGCATTTTTTCTAAAGGATGCAACCTTGTGGCCTTTATGTGCCACTTTTGCCACCAACATAGCTCTGAAGCTACCTGTCAATCCCATAAGCTCTCTAATCATTCCTAATAAGTATCATTTTTAAATAAAGTGGTGCATGGGCAGGGAGGGGCCTATGTGTTGCTTACAACCAATGAGCCCTAATTGGCTCACAAAGTTGAAACTGTCCCTGTAATTAACTGCAGTTTAATTTCACTCCTTTGCAAATTGGGTTGATAGTCATACATGGAGGATAATTACTCTGCTCTCATGTAATCCCTTTTGATGTTATACATCTCCGTTAAGAAGCCCTGTTTGGGTCCATGAGAAACTATCTGCTTGGAAATTGGGTGGGTTATCTCATTGACCTGTGGGCAATCACAGACACGGCCCTAAGCTCTCTGGATCCGCCAAATGTAGAGAACTTCTAAGCACCAACAGAATGAAAATGGAAAACTCTCAATTCAAGGAACCATCTCTGCATTCCTCTGAATTTGAGTATGTGTGTGTGGGGTTGTGTGCACACGCTCATGTGTGTTCATGAACACACAGATGCACATGCATGTACAAATCAGAGGATAACCTTGAGTGTAATTCTTCAGAAGGAAAACAGCTTTGTTTCTCTTGAGAAATGATCTGTCATTTACCTTGATCTCACCAGGTAGGCGAGGCGGGCCACTGAGCCCCAAGAATCTTCCTGTCTTGGTCTCCTGGATGCTGAACTCACAAATGGACATCCTTGTGCCTGGCTTTTATATAAGTCCTGGGGATAGAACTCAGGTCTTATGGTTACATGACAAGCCCTTTACCACCAGAGTTAGTACTGACTCCCACGTTTGATCGCTCTCACTCTCCCCCACGCCGTGCGTGTATATGTGTGTGTGTGCATATGTGTGTGTATTTTAAATATATGATTGCAAATAGTACATGGATTGATCTCAAGAAACATCTAGCAATAATTTCTTTAAATTTATTTTCAGAGATGTTTGTGTGTATTTTTGTGTGAGGTATGCACTTGCTTGGAGGCCATCTGAACCTGGGTCATCAGTTTGCAATGCAAACATTTCTTTTATGCACCAAACCATCTCCCCCGCTTTCTGCCAATGCATTTAAGCAGATAGATGGATGCCACGTGTAAGAGTGGTCCCACTCAGAACTGCAGGCCTGTTCTGAGGCCGTGATTAGGAGAGGCACTTCTCAGCGAGAGGGAAGGGAGCCTGGGACCTCTTCGCTTGTTGTAATGCAGTAATATGACCGATGTCTGAAAACAATTTCTACATTCCACCAGGAGACAGACTGAGAACAGACGTGGGGCAAAGGGCAAGTGGAGGAGGACAATGAAATACTGCTTTCTGCCAAGCATGACTATCAGGGAAAGAGCGGAACTGTCTAAGAAAATTGTAACAAAGGGACTTCTGAGGGCTGACCTTGACTGTCAGCTTGACTGGATCTGGAATCAACTAACAAATAAAGCCACCAGGCACACCTAAAAGGGGTTTTCCTGGTCAGATTATTTAAAGAAGAAAGACCTGCTCAGAAGGGGTGGCCCTTAGCATGGCAGCCAGAGAAAAGGGGGCACGGAGGGAAGAGGGAAAGACTTGGTTTTGGTCTCACTGTCTTCACGTCTCACAGGTGAATTCTTCACGTCTCACAGGTGAATTCTTCACTCTCCTGCTGCTGTGTTCCTTTGTTTGCATCAGATCTCAGCTTCATCACGATTCAAAGTGGACTGGAGACAGCGGCCTCCAGGAATGCTCCATTCCTCCAGTGGCAGTTAGGGACGGCTGAGGCACCTGGCCTCATGGGTCAAGTAGTGACCAGGCTGTCAACCTCCCCAGTACAAAGGCACTTTGGACTACCTGACCATATTGAGTACATCAGTCTAATAATTTTCCTTCCAGTACATATTCATTCTATTGGTTCTGTTCCTCTAGAGAGCTCTAATGCAATACTTTTGAAAATGACCCTGCCCCAATGACTGCTTTCTGGCAGTTACTTTTCTTATGGGTACCAAGGGGCCCCTTTTTAATAGCTGCTAAGCCCAGAGATCCCATTGCCCCCCATATGAGTTTTAGAGTATTATTAAAATAAATTTAAATGCAAATAAGGAAATAACTGAGGCATAACTACCAATTGAGAGTTTATGTGGATAGCCAAAATTAACAGGAAGTTACAAAATAAGATCAGAATATCACTAAAGGATGGGGGGAAATAGGCTACCTAGCCCCGGGAAGCAGTAAGCACAAGACAGAAAACCATTTTGTGTTTATGACCCACTAATGTCTTCACTCATTTTTGGTAATTTTCTCAATGGAGATGTTTTACTTCAATAAACCAGTGGAAGTGTTAAATAAAGATGTATCAATGAGACCACTCAAATACCCAATTACTTGGGGCAACTATGGATATATTTGAGCTCCAGACAAGCTTTCCAATCCATCTGTATTGGAGAGATTTAGGGTTATCTAGGGTCAAGGTGGTGGCTTGTGCTCATTTCTGGGGATTGTCTTAGTTACATTAATTGAAGTTCTGAAGACCCAGCCCACTGTGGGTGGCACTCCCTAGGAGCTCTAGAAGATTAGAAAAAATAAAAACAAGCTAAGCTCAAGCATGCTTGCATTGTTTGTTCTCTGTTCCTGATAAACGAGTACAGGACAAGCCAGACTCTGCAGGAATGAATCCAGAGACTCACCTCACATGGGAATGTGTCCTGAGACCTACTCCTTCAAATATGGGAGTAGAGAAAGGAGTAGAGGAAAATTGTGAGGGCAAGCATCTAAGGATCTACTTCCATTGACAAGGTTCTACTATCTGCTAATAATCCAGGAAGCTATGAATCCATTGGTACTGTATTCACTGATGATGTCAGGGTACGTAAAAGCTTATCACCTCTGCATACGATGGCTTTGTATGAAACTTTCAGAACATGTATCTTCTGGAATTTCATATCTAACTGATAGCGAGGTCCATATACGAAAGGAGTGAGGGTTCAGAAACTGTACCCTACAATCTGTACGGCCCAAATAACATGAAACGGAATAAGCATTGTTCCCTCAAGGAACTACTAATCATGACATAATATCAAAATGACTTTGTCCCTGTTGAAATGACACACAATCACAACAGTGCTTGCTCTTAACCCCAGGTTCTATCGATCCCTGTTTCTATCAATCCTACATACAATGCCTATAATAATATCCGTCTTGCCCAGATGGTCACCAGTTTCTCCTGTTGCCTTTGGAAAAGATGCAAACAGAAACATGCAAATAGAGCGGAGGAATCCAAGGTCAGTTTTTATTGGCTCTGCAATGACTGTGCATTGATGGCAGCTTTATCCAAACATTTATAATGTGTTGGAAGCTGTTCAAATGGCGAGGCAGCTTGTCAACTTCCTAATGAGTGAGACATCCTAAGTTTGTAATGTAGGCACCCAGTTGTCTCAGGCAGCTGAAGGGTATGTGGCACGTGGCCCCGCATTTCCCAGTTCTTTGTCTCAGTATTTACTAAGCACTTACTATGTGACAGGCAATGGCAGTTGGAGGCAAAGGGGCTGGAGAGACAGAAGTTAGGGACAATGCCGAGGAGCTGCAGCCCAGGAGAAAGAAAGGGGAGGATTCTGGATGAGTGAATTGGGAAGTGTTTGTGAAGGTGGCAGGATTTTGGCAGTTTTGGAAGGCAGAAAGGATGTACAGTCGAGTGGAAGGAAATTCAAGGTACAGCCATCCATATGGGCCAAAGCACAGACTAAGTAGAGCATGAAACACGGAGAGGAAATGACAGCCTAGTTACAAGATAAGAAAGGCAAGATAAACACAGAGGAACACTGATGGGGTGGGCTCTTGCAACAAATCTTTTTGTGTGGAGTGTGTATGTGTTAATGTATGTAGATGTGCACACACATGTGTGTTTGTGTGTCCTGTAGGTCTGCAGTTAATGCCAGGTATCTGCATCTGATTTTCTGAGACAGGATGTCTCATCAATCCTGAAGCTCTCTGATTTGTCTATCCAATGAATTCCGGGAATCCTCCTGTCTCTAACTCCCAGGGCAGAGATTAGAGCATGAGCCACCATGCCTGGCCTTGTACATGGGTGTTGGTGATGAGGCTCAGGTCTTCACATTTTCAGAACAAGCCCTCTATCTACGGAGACACACCCAAACCCTAAAGCAGAGTCTTCCACAAGAACATCAACAGTCTTTCACAGAAGTCTGATATGACTCTGTGCCAGCATGCTCTGCCCTCTGACACTAAACAGTAGCATCACCTCTTTTCAAAGGTGAAAAGGATGGAGGGAGCAGAGAGAGAGATGGGGAGGGAGAAAGAGGGAGAGAGAGAGTGCACCTAGGCTATGAGTCACTGGCCAGAACAGACTAAGAGGGCAGTCTTCTGAAATAGGTTTTTTGCCTTGAGGAAAACAAGTTCCCAAGACTAGGAGACTCCACATCACCGCAGGGCATCATTACCATTCAGAAGGTCCTAGAAAGTAAAGCAAATAATATTTAAAGGCACACATGTGATTCAGTGTGACCACCAGAAATGGGCAATCCACAATCCATTAAATCATACAACTGACTTGAATATTTATGCATGTTTTCAAAGTTACAATAAGGGAAGATAGCCCCAAAGACAGTATGCCTGAGAAGTTTCCTGCAGTATACATAGGAATTCTGGTTTGTGTGCAAAGTTACACACACACACACACACACACACACACACACACATACGCACACAAACACACACACACGTGCATGCATAGAGATTCTATATATACACATTTTATAATAAAAACATTCGCTCAAAAGTGCCGTATACACCAGGAAAAGATGCATACGTGTGTAATCAAGTTCCCAAGGATAAATTTCAGTCTGCTTCCCAGGTGTGAACTTCTTTTCTCTGAACAAAGTGACCCCAGGTAAATTTTATGACTTTTCTATGTAAAACACCAGCTCCACAGTCACCACACAAGTGTCACTGTAGCCCAGTCTACCGCTGTAGCAGAAGGCATGGCCTGCGCACATATCAGTAGAATCTTGACTGGTAACCCAATTCCAATATAACAGGCCCTTTTACCCCACTAGTGGACAGGCTTCAGGGAAGAAGTTGAATGGTTCCACCTGTGCCAACCAAAGCAGCTGCATAGGAACCTCTGCAGCCAACCATGCGATGGGTGGCTGCAGCATCTAGTGAGTACTCCCTTTGCTGTAAAACGAGAGTAAAGCTAAGCATGGAGGGAGAATTTCCCTAAGACTTTCTCTGTGTGTGCATGTTTTGGGGTGAGTGTGCCTGGGTGTGCACACAAATGGAGGTCAGAGGTAAACCTCAAGCATTGTGCTTTAGAATCCCACCCACTTTGTTTTCTGGCTCAGAGTCTCTCACTAGCCTGGAACTCACCAAGTAGGCTAGGCTGGCTGGCTAGTGGAATCCATGGAGTTTGCTGTCTCTGCCTCTCCACCACCAGGAATAGAGTATCCATACCCTGCTCATCCACGTGGGCTCTGGGGACAGAACCCTGGTCGTCATGCTTCCAAGGGAAGCGCCGTACTATTCCCTGAGTCTGCGCTCCAGCTGCAACAGAGAGCTGCTTCTTCTAGGAGCCTGCTGAGCAAACCTTTGCAGGAAATTTCCAAGTTGCTACAAGATATAAAATGAGATGCTTGGTGTTCGTTTCAAAACCAAATGTCATATAATACTAACTTGAGAAGGAAGAGAGGAGAGTTAATCACAGAGAAATGGGAGCTTCGGATCACCCCGAAATAAAGAATGGGTGCCATGGATGCTTACTGCACTTCAGGTAAAGACTGCATGGCTCACTCTCCTCATGGGTGGTGCATTCACCTATCTCAATGATGAGGACAAGCAATGTGAATTTTATTGCTTTCAAACATCAAAGCCTGTGCTGATAAAGTCCTCTTCAATGGAACCAGCCTTGCATTCAGGCACAACTTCTGGTTCTTTCCTTGTCGCTGTCACAGAGCTTCACGCATGCCAGGATTTGAGTGTGCATGTGCCTTCCAAAATCCATGTGCTGAAAATAAACTCTCACCCTACAGCGTTAACAGGGGCTTCCAGGAGGTGGTTTAGGCATGAGGACACATCCCTCTTGAAGGAATTAGTAACCTTATGAAGGGTTGGGAGAGCTATCTATTCTGTCCATCCATTTCTTCTGCAATGTGGGGACACAGTCTTATTTCTCTCCTGATGTCATGATTACAAGCCACCATATTTTTCCTTTTTCTATTCATAAATTTTTATTCATTTTACTTACCAACCACAAATTTCCCTCTTCCCTGTCCTCCCCCTTCCTCCCTCTGCCCCCTTCCATCTTCATCCATTCCTCCTTCATCTCCATTCAGACTGGGTATGGCCTCCCATGAGAATCAACAAAGCATGACACATCAAATTGAGTCATAACCTAATCCCCTTCCCTGCAACAAGGCTGAGCAAGGCATCCCACCATAAGGAATAGATTCCAAAGAGTCAACTCATGAATCAAGGACAGGCCTCAGTCCCACTGCCAAGGGCCCCACAAAAGACCAAGCAACACAACTGTCACCCAGATGAAGAGGGCCTAGGTTCATCCCATGCTGACTTCCCAGCTGTCTGTCCAGAGTCTATGAACTCCCACAAGCTCAGGCCAACTGTCTCTGTGGGTCTCCTCATCATGATCCTGACCCACCCCAGGCTCATATAATCCCTCCAGGCCCTCCTCAACTGGACTTCTAGAGCCGGGCTCAGTGTCCGGCCGTGGATCTTTGCATCTACCTCCATCAGGCACTGTACAAAGGCTCCACAATGACAATGAGGGCAGTCACCAACCTGATCACAGGGGGCGGCCAGCTCAGGCACACCCTCCATCACTGCCAGGAGTCTTAGCTGGGGTCATCCCTAACAAGCCACCATTTTAAAGGCAAAGATTATGACTTCCAGATGCAAAAGTGGCTAAGGCCTGGATCTGGGAATAGGACCCCATAAATCTCTGTTGTTTGTAGTTATCCAGTCCAGGGTATCATGTCTCAGCCTCACACACAGACTAACTTTACATATATAATCAAATGCACTATTTCTCACAACCCACAGCTCCCCACAGGCTGGCCCAAGACCCAAGGAACCAATTGTCATCTGAGAGACTTTCCAGTGGGCTTCTTTTCTCTTCCCTATTCTCTACCCCTCTCTCCCTCCCTCCTCACCTCACTTCCTCCTTCACTTCTCTTTTTCCTTCTCTGTCTTTTCTCTCACCCTTTCCTCTAGCTTCTTCCTTCCCTTTCTTCTTACCTCTCTTTTCCTCCCTCCACCCATTCTCCATTCTCCTTTATTGCACCTTCCTCCCCAAATGTCTACTAAATGAGTGTATTTTTATCATATAAGGTACTGCATGCTGGGAAAACGAGTGAGTCAGGAGGCCCAGGGCACTGATCTCACTAAGCACACATCCTGGTTAATAGAAACAGACAATCCAGCAACTAGACAAACACCTGAGACAGCTCCAAAGAGTGATAAACATGGTGATGGACAGCGATTTTTCATGTGGGAAATGCCTTTTGATGACTGGAATGGGAAACTAACTTTCTAAAGCAGTCAGAGAAAAACATTAAAGAAGTCATGGACTAGAAAAAGACCTGGATCTGGAGAGGTTTTTGAGCAATTAAAACCACTTTCTGCCTTTGCAAAGGATCCAAGTGTGTTTCCAAGAGCTCATGTTGGATGGCTTACACCGGTCTCCAATTCCAATTCTATGGGATCTGACACCATCTTCTAAGCTCCACAGGCACCCACATAAATGTGACAAACACTCACACACACACACACACACACACAGAGAGAGAGAGAGAGAGAGAGAGAGAGAGACTAGATAGATAGATGGATAGATAATGATGATGATAGATAGATGATGACAGATAGATAGATGATAGATAGATAGATAGATAGATAGATAGATAGATAGATAGATGATAGATAGATAGATAGATAGATAGATAGATAGATAGATGCATATTTAAAAGACAGAAAGATCCTAAGTTGAGAAAGAGCTACCCAGTGGAGAAGGGCATGTGGCTAAGGTGCAGCAGTGCACAGGTCCTTGTGGATTCTGCAAAGGCTACAGGTTAAGGTAAGGGTAGGGCTGCTCTCTCAAAGCAGAGCAGATGTCATGTCCTTGGAGCCAGCAAGGGATGCATGATCTAATATACCATTCTGAAGTGACCTTTGACAAGGTCCATCTTCTAGCAGGTTCTTTAGAAACAGTTAAATCGAACTTAGTTATATCTTGACCTGGTGGTTATCAGTATTGACTGATACTTAATCTCAAAATCCAGGTTACAGTTCCTATGGGGCCGATATATAGCTTTCCACCCATGCCACCTTCCCAGGACTGAAATTAACAGAAGTGACCTCACATAGTACTGCCTTCCTTTCACCAGCAGAAAGATATGTTGCAGTCTTTGTACTGTCTGTATTCACTGACTGAGATTGATGTCTTCATAATCATACCTGTTTAAACAATTCTCCTAATGCAGTAAAACTCTGAATCCTTTGATGAACAGCCAACTTCATCAAAATTAATCAATGAGAAGATGGCAAGTCTTTGGTGTTCCAACATATGCCATCTCTGGAACATGGGCATTCCTTCCCATTGCTTCCAGGTTAACAATGTTTGCTTTGTTGTCTCTTCTTTGAAGGTAGAATGGGTATTCATTCCCTTGGAAGCCATATGGATGTGCATCTTCATCTTTCAGAAACACAGATACACATATCATGGGTCCTCAGTCAGCTGAGTTGGATCATGTAGTCTTTGGAAACTGATTAAAAGAAAATAGATGGCCAGGCGGTGGAGGAGCATGCCTTTAATCCCAGCACTCGGGAGGCAGAGGCAGGCGGATCTTTGTGAGTTCGAGACCAGCCTGGTCTACAAGAGCTAGTTCCAGTGCAGGCTCCAAAGCCACAGAGAAACCCTGTCTCAAACCCCCCCCCAAAAAAAGATGCAGGTTTTCTAGCTGCAAGAACTTCTACTCTGGCAACTCTCCTAACACTTTCACAAGGAAACAAATATTTGGCTTTGTAGAAGCTACTCAATAACCTTGGTAAGAGAAGTGAGAAGAGAACTTTTAATTCTGGGGCTTGGATGTCCAGGAGCCCAAAGGACAATTCTGCTACTATTACCACCCACTCAACGGAACCTAAATGGAATTCCAATGACGTGACAGGAGCACTTCAATGCTGAGCCCCAACCTTATTCCTTCCATTTGTTGAACATGAGAATTCCTCATTGCCCAGCTCTAAGAAGTGTAGTTCAGGAGAAAATATACATTATATATCACATCTAAGTTTATGGCTCAGAAAAAAACTACATATTTTGATAGCCTTGTAAGAACTACATGGTTCCCAGGTTAACACATAAACATGTCATAGAAATAAAGTATGGCCTTAGCAGGAATAATAACTAGTGGGGGCAGAGCATTAAAGAAAGGGAGGAGAGAAAGGGAAGGAGAGAAGTACGGGGTATAGGGAAGGGATGGGGAGGGGAGGAAAAGGAAAGGGGAATGAAGGAGAGGAAAGGGGCAGAAAAGACAAGAGAAAGGGAAAGAGAAGGAAAGGGAAGTATGAAAGGGGAGGGAATGAAAAAGAAAAGAAGAAAGGGGTTAGAGAAAGGGGGAAGGCAGAAAGAAGTACAGGGAGCAAGCAAAGGGAAGTGAGGGACAGGACAAAGGGAAACTGAAGAGGAAGGGAAGGGAAGAAGAAAGAGAAGGAAAATAAGGAATGGAAGGAAGAGAAGGGGAAGGAAGATTGGAGGAGGAAAGGCAGAAGGGGACAAAGGGGGAGCAAGACAGATGAGAAAGAAAGGAAGGAAGGGGAGGAGAAGAGACGAGGAGGAGAGGCAGCTGGGGAACTATAACCCTAGTATTCAGGACAGTGAGGCAGGAGGACTGCCAAGTCTGAGGCTGAGGCCAGCCAGGGCTGCATAGTGAGATCCCATTAAAAAAAAAAAAAGCATTATTGCAATGTCTGAAATCACACGCCCCTTAAGCCTTTCCTCCCCAGTTTCCAACTGCTGCCAGGGAACCAGCACCCACTGCCTGATACCTCTCCGGCCCACTGACTAACAGAGACATATGAACACCAGGCGTGTGATGCCTTCTCACCTGCCTGATTGCAGTCTGTCTCTGTTCCAGGAAGTGGAGCCTTGATTAAAAGATCCAAACATTGTAAAAAGGTTTGGGTACAAGTTGACAAATTACTCTCCAGAAAATTTATGCCAATTTGTGTCTCTCTAGTGGCTTAGAATTATGTATAACCTCCATACCTTGCTTCCAGCTGTGAAGTATCAACAGTCATATTTTCTATGGAAAATATTCCAGTTTCCTTTGGGGAATTTCCGCTGACCTATCAACTCCATCTGATTGGATTATTTGTCAGTTGGCTTGGTCTCCCCAAATGAATGCTTGACTCTAGTTAGTCACACCAAAGATAAAACATTGGTGTCATTCTTCCCGATGGTGCTGGGACTGAGCCCAGCTGCGGCCCATCTACTGAGACTCTAAGAACCACATATATCTTGCCCTCCCAACCTAAGCTTGCTTTTACAGCTGACACCTCTTTGCCTGTCCCATTTGGTGATGCAGGGTCTCCTGTACTCCCAAGTTGACCTTGAACTCACTATGTAACTGAGGATGCTCCTGTCTCCAAGTCCTGTGTGCTACAATTTTAGGCATATGTCACTATGCCCAGTTTATGGTGTGGGACTCAAAGACAGGATTTCCTGTATGTTAGCACAGCAATCTGCTAACTGAGCTACATCCGTCCAATAGTTTTCTAATAAATCTCCATTTACTCGCATTCCTTGTGGAGTGTTTTTCTTCTTTTTGAATAAATATCTATTTAGACACAGCATCCAAGATTAGCAATTTTATCAAGTTTTTAAAATTGTTTTTATTGAGATATATATTTTCTCTGCTCCCCTCCCTTCCCTTTCGCCTTCCCTTCAACCATCTCCCATGATCCCCATTTTCCCAATTTACTCAGGAGATCTTATTTTTTTCTACTTCCCATGTAGATTAGATCCATGTATGTCTCTCTTAAGATCCTTTTTGTTATCTAGGTTCTGGGATTGTGAATT
>JAQHUG010000014.1:2600538-2701487 GCA_028555095.1 Dicrostonyx torquatus | reverse complement strand
ATGTGGGATTGGTGAATATCTTTTCCTTTCTGTAGTCTGCCCTTTTGTCTTGTTGACCGCGTCCTTTGCTTTACAGAAGCTTCTCAGTTTCAGGAGGTCCCATTTATTGTTTCTTAGTTTCTGTACTACTATTTAGGAAGTGTTCTCAAGTGCCAATGTATTCAAGTATACTTCCCACTTTCTCTTCAATGAAGTTCAGTGTGGTTAGTTTTATGTTGAGGTCTTTGATCCATTTGGATTTGAATTTTGTGTGTGGCGATAGATATGGATCTATTTTCATTCTTCTACATGTTGATATCCAGTTATGCTAGCACCATATGTTGAATATGCCTTCTTTTATCCATTTTATATCTTTTGCTTCTTTGTCAAAAATTATGTGTTCATAGGTGTGTGGATTGATATCCAGGTCTTCTATTCGGTTCTTTTGGTTCTCCTGTCTGTTTTTATGTCAATACCAAGCTGCTTTCAGTACTGTAGCTCTGTAGTAGAGTTTGAAGTCAGGGATTGTGATGCCTCCAGAAGTTCCTTTATTGTATAGGATTGTTTTGGCTATCCTAGGTTTTTTGCTTTTCTGTATGAAGTTGAAGTATTGTTCTTTTGAGGTTTGTCAAGAATTTTCCTGGAATTTTGATGGACATTACATTATCAAGATTTTTATGAATTCACACATGGTCAGGCTCAAGAGAATTCTTTGACACAGTGAACTCAATTTTGTAATAATAGAATTTCATGCCCTACCAAGCAGCATTTAATTTATTTGTAAGAATGGGTTGCCTAAATGAATGCATGTGCACCATATGCATGAAGGGTCAGCAGAGGCCAGAAGAGGGCATCAGATCTCCCTGAAACTAGAGTTAAAGATGCGACCATGTGGAGACTAGGCATCAAAACCCAGGTCCTCTGTAGGAGAAGCAAGTGTTATTGAGCCATCTCCTCAGTCCCTACCAAGGCACTTAGAAGCACTCTCCCCTGTGAGGGAGGTGGATATATGTGTGTCAGCCATGAGGGTCCAGTAGTTTAGGAAAGAAACCTTTACCTAAAGCCACACAACCTACTGACCACAGAACAGCAGAATCAAAGCCCTGAGATTCATACTTCACATGTAGATGTGTCATAGTCATGAGAAGCCTGTGTCTCTGTAACATCAGAAGCTTTCATCTTAGAGAAGAAAAGTTGCTTACATAGAGAGCCCCCTGAGACCTCACAAAGGGCAGAAACACATAGGCAGCTTCTCAGTGTTGACTGTTTACCTCTCAGGAAAAAGCAGCTAGCTCACAGTAAACCAAGAAAGGCTCTCAGTCACTCTGTCACGTGGTGAGGAACAGGGATCCATGTTCACAGCTAGCTGTCTGAGTATAGATAAGCCATCTAATCTTTTGAATCTGCGTTCTTGTAAAATGGAGAGAGCAGACTCCTATGGAGATTAAATGAGTAAATACGTATCCAGGTTGCTAACACAGAGACAGTCACGCAAGGGTTGGCAGCAACTATGGGTTCTTACAGGCCTTTTAGCAGAGGGTACACAGTCTGTGTTTTTCTTAGGTGAAGACTATCATACAGTAACCTGGGCTACTCGACCCCATGGCAAATTTCTTTCCCCAAAGTAGTTGTGCTATAACCACAGCGACATCAAGCAACCTTACCTCCTGAATATTCTCATGTGACCACTTCCAGGACACTGACTAGTCCAGTAATTGGCTTTCATTTGCTCTTTAGTTATCCCAGTGCTGTAGGCAGGCAGGCATCACCAATCACATTTTTTTTTAACGACTGATAGAATTTTATTTCTTTTGATATTCCATGAGGGGGGAAACACATTATTTTAAATGCCAGCCTCAAAAGTTAAAAACATACTCAATTTTTTCTTTTCCTGATGATCCGCATTCTTCTACGTATGCCTGTCACACTCAGTATTCATTTTGAGAAGAGTAGAGCATGGTTTGTTTACTCCAATGGCGATAAAACAGGGAGTGGGCATGGGTTCTCAGAGCATGAGAAAGATGCATTATCAATAAAACATTAGAAACTGAGTTTAAAAATATATCACATTGTTCATTATCAATCAAAAGTTTAAGAATATTATTTTGCTCCATTTATAAACAAGATATTTCCCCCATTCATTCTTGTGAAACTTATTTTTTTAACCAATACATTTTTCTTTTTTTTCCTTTTTTTTATTACATTTTACAGACTAATTACAACAGCTGACTTTTGCCCACTCCAACGGTTGTGCTTGTGGTTGGTTTGGCAACCCCTGTGTTCCATCTTACACCTGCATCTTGGCGCCTGGTAGCTTCTCGTGGAGAAGGAGGGATGTGGTCAGACTAAAGCACTGACCTTCTAACTATTCCCAGGAACCCAGTGGGAATGTATTTTCTATTCCATTTTCCTGCCCCTCCAGATGGTAAGCCAGGGACAAACTATGTGTGCGATTAAGTTCAAGTCAAGTGCAACGTCTGCTGCTACTGGCTCTGGGAACAAGGGCATGCATCTTTATAGGACTTCACAGAACATATATCCAGACAGGTATAGACAGGCAGACCCATGAAATTACAGAGTGATGCTAACTCTGGGGAGCCTCACGGCAAGCACTGTAGGCTGATGGTTGTTCAGCAGACTCAGGAGCCAGGGACAATGCACACAAGAAACCCATGGTATTTTCTTGCTTTGAAAAGCATGAATGAGAATTCTCATCATATCTAAAGGACCCTGGGAAAACCATAGAAAACTACTCCTCTTTATGTAACATGGAAGACGTTTGGTTTAATAACACAGATCGATCACATGGCCCTGAGCATTGTTTCCTTCTCTTTGTGCAGTGCCCATACACAGCATCTGCTCCCAGCCTTGCTACTGCCCAGTGCACAGGGCATTTTTCTCTCTGTCTTTCCCACCTGCAACAACTCTTTATGAGCCACACAGAAGCCTTACATAACTTCCATCTCCTTCATAAATGGTGCACATCACTTGGCCTCCCCTAAATCTACACCACTTTGAAAGCACCTGCAGACAGCAGACTCCCAGTTTCATCTGTCTATTCATTCTATTCAACAAGTCTGCATTTTCCTCCAACTCAGGAGTGAGAACATTCACTAGACAAAGCAAAATGTAGAATGTGCATTCTTTCCAACCACACAAACGTGACCTTAACAAAGCCTCTGGTACACTACGAATACCGTTTCAACCAGAGGTTTTATTCCCTCCCAATGTGAATTGTTATCATCATGAACAAGATCAGCACCACCATCTTGACCATAGCATTCATCAGCACCACTATCAGCATCATTGTCATTATTACCAACATTAACATCACTGCTGTCATCATCACCATCGTTGCCGCCCCCTTCATCAGCAACACCACTATCATCACCACTACCTTTGTCACTGGCATCGTCACCAACAACATTATGATAGCCATCAACAGCCTCCTTCTGCCAGGATTATAGGCATCCACCATTATGAAACTGAATGTTCTTTATACTTGAGGTGCTTTTCCTCTGAAACTAGAAACATTTTATACGTATAAATATAAACTTATCATGCCAATGCTGCATGTTCTATATCACCATAATTAGGGCTCAAGGTACCACAGTGTTACAGTGCTGATGACTCCAGTAGTCGTGTATTTCTAAGAACTGGGGAATGAAGTTACGATATAGCTAGAGGAGGAAAGCCAAATGGCTACTTGGAAAACATTCAAGCATAAGATAACACATCAAGATATGAGAGAGGGCTGTCTGAATGTTGAGCCCATGTTAGAGAAAACACTAGTAAAGATGGGCTTTGTAATCCAGAATGGGGGACAAGAAAATTGCCAGTTTATTTTAGCAAGATAGGCCCAGTTGGGGTTTTAAGCGTCACAGGTATTAAATAATCGAGCAAAGCAGCCTTGAAACACAAAGGGTTTCACTATTTTCCTGACTATAAACCCTCAGATCCCCTCCCACTATAGCAGGGTAGGTGGGAGAACAAAAGCTGGCAGAAGCCAGTCCTTGGGGAGATGGAGGATGCTGGTATGTGAAAGAAGCCTCTCCACCTACCCAGCTGAGAAGGAGAGAAGGAGGCTTCAGGGAGTAATTAACTGTCACGCATAAGATTAATTGACGACCCTCCAGTTTTGCCCTAAACACAGATGTATTGGGATCAGGACACAACCTTGAGTGGGAAAGGTGAAGGGGAGCAGTTATTTCTGGACCGGAGCAAAGTGCATATGCAGAACGGTGGGCGATGTCGACACGCTAGCTGTGGAAGCGGGGCAGGCTATACATCATCAAGCCTTGTCAGAAACCAGCCAAGGACTTAAATTAGAGCCGGCGGTGTTGGGCAGTTTCTTCGTAGCAACTTGTCCACAGAGAGTCAGTGCTCCTGTGACACAGGCCGGGGCATACTTCTGGCATGTACTTCCATGACTGTCTCTCATTTGGAGGAAGATATTAAAGACAAAAGTCGCAGTGCCATACCTATAGATGTAGGAGATGATGCTCGCGACTTCACAGACAGAATGGTACTAAGCCTTTTACTCCAGATTGCACTTTTAGAGAAAATGTAAACCAGTTTCCTTCCAGGAATTCTGTGTGCCAGGATTGGGGCTCTTCATATAATATCCTTGTATAACCCATCCTCTGCCCATCCTCCATGCCTTGCCAGCACCTGTTGCTACACCGCTCCCTGGTGATGAAGTGGGGACTCATAGGTACATTTTCTTCTGAATTATCTAATCCACAACGGATATGGACAAAACAAGATTTTTCACTGTATCCCAAAATGGCTCAACAAATATTTGACAAGGCTATTTTATTCTGCAGCACCTGAGATGGAACCTGGAGCCCTTCACAGGCCAGGAAAGCACCCTCTACCACAGCTGCATGCCCAGCCTCTGTTACAGATTACTTTTTAAAAAAATTTTTATGGTTTATTTAATTTTATTTTATGTGCATTGGTATGAAAGTGTCAGATCCCCTAGAGCTGGATTTTCAGACAGTTGTGAGCTGCCATGTGGGTGCTGGGAATTGAACCCCGGTCCTCGGGAAGAACAGTCAGTGCTCTTAACCGCTGAGCCATCTCTCCAGCCCCCTGTTATAGATTCTTAAAGCTGACATTCCCCTTTTGGTGTCCAGTTTGGCCACGGCAATTATGTGTGAGGACTATGCACAATGGCCTTGGTTTGACAATAATTATTCTTCATGATGCCAGTTAGTGGTTTCTATGGGCTCCTTGTCTCTGCAGATATAAAAACCAATTTTGATCTAAGAAAGCATGTTTTAAAAATGCCCCTGTATCAATCCAGCACCTAGTAAGAACAACAGGGAAACTCCTAGGTTTTCTTTTTGCCTAGAATATTCTCTGGGTGCCAAAGAGGACACATTTCTGATACACATTTCTCACACAAGGGTGGTGAGAAAACACAGGAAATAAGAGGATAACTAACTACTAAGGAAGCTTTGTGACAAGGCTCCTGACCCCCTCCCATACACATACACACACCTCTGCTTCTTTTTACAAAGAATGTGAAGTCACCATGCCGCACCATGCCTGGCACCGGCCCATCTAATTAGCAGTTTCTACTTTCTACCTCCATATTATTTCTGTTTATGGCTCCTCCACAGACTTTCACAGACGCGCAACCTAACATGAGTGGACTTTCCCTGTGGTGTGCCCACTCTGATCCACCCTACCTTGAAGGTCCCAGGCACCTTTCACCAAAATGGCATTTTTCAACATCTCTCTGTCTTCACCACTTACCAGCACTTGAAGGTACCATGGGAGAGAAGAGAAGAAAGTACTGGAGCTGAGATTCACTCCCCGTCTCTTACAGAGTAAGGAAATTGTCATCCTTTACCACCCGCGAGTTTAACAGAAGCCTGGTCTTACTGGGGTTTTGTTGTTTTGCTTTCTCTGCATACAGAAAGCTTTCCAAGGGTAAAGAGCTACTTAAGGAATATGATAGAAGCCTTCATAGCCCTGCCAGGTACTGACAACAAATAGTTCTCTCTTTTTTTAATAGTCTGAGACAATGAAGCAGAGATTTCTCTATGCTCAGATTTGGAGCATCTCCAGCCTTTAAATGTTATTGGCCAGCAGAGTGCCCAACTGTGTTTGTGGGAGGGAGGAGGCAGGCCATTAAAATTCATTTGGTAAGAAGTCTCCAGAGGAACACCCAGGCTTTCAGCCTTCCGACTTCTCCGTCCCGTAGAATCCAACAGCCACCAATTTCTCAGGGACTCCACGAACAAACGAGTGACAATAAATGTACTGTTGTGTGCTCATGTTGTCCCTCTGTGACCAAAAGCACATGTTTCTTAGCAAGGGCGCATAGCCGGGGCAGAGACAGGGGAAACTGGGAGTTGGCTTTGCACGTGACTGTCTACGAACAAAAGCAGTTCAAACCTCAAAACTACTTCAACTTGAAGTTACTGAAAAGCAGGCTTTCAGGGTCACCAGCAGGAGCCTGTTAAGTTCTGCTGTCTGCTCAGAGCTAGCCAGCCACATGAGACAAAGGGCTCAGGAAAAAGAGTCTTTCTAATGAACGACAACAAGCATTGCAAGGGTTTCCCTGTGTGCGCCTTCTGTGTTGACTCCTAAGCAAAGGGCTCAGGAAATAGGGAGTTAAGAGTCTGAGCCTTTCCATAACTGGACACCAGGAGGAAAGCCATACTAATGGATTATACCTCTCTGTCCCTCAACAGAACAAATGCAGCCAGGTCCTGGATCCTATGTGGCCAATGGCTAGGGGTCAGCCACATTCTGATCTGAGTTTGAGGAAACAATGTTAATGTACAGTCTTAAATTGTCACGTGCTCTCTGAATTCACTGGGAAGCAGAGTAGATCCCTCATTTCATACCCAAGCTTTTTTTTTAAATTTTTTTATTCTTGTCAAACTGCCTTCCAAGGCCCCTGATCTCCTTCAGGCTGTTCCCCTGACCCTTTAACAAGGAGAAAGAAAACAAACAAAGCTAGGGCATTAGAAAAGTTACACCTTTGAACAAAGCTAACTGCGAAGGCGTTTCTGACAGGGATGAGCACTGTTCGTCCTGTGGTGTACGAACACCAGCACTGGAACAAGAATCAGAGCTCCTCCGTGAAGAGAGAGCTCAATCAGCAGAGCTAGCTAGCTGCCTCAACTTCCCCCATCAATATCTGTCACAGGCTGCCAACCAGATGGCAGTTGTCTGTGCCACTGCGTGCTGTCCACAGCTGAGCTGGCCATGCTGATGCTGGGATCATCTGCAGTTTCTGTCTAGTGGCTGCTTGCTACTTTGATTTCAACTTTCACTTGCTCTCTGTTTAATGAACTCACTCACTCAGAACTGAAAGTACAGCAATTGCAGATCATTTTGCAGACTGTATGAAACATCACAGCTCACGGGGCTTTGCCTGAGGTGGGGGAGACACGGCTTAGTTTATATTTACACTAAAGCTCCTAGTTCCTAAAGCTAACTCTGTTGTCCAGCCAATCACCCCTTAAAAAACAAACAAACTGCTTTGCCCGATGCTACAGTGTTTCTGGAGATACCTTTTCTGCACAAAACTTCTGGAAGACATAAAGTGAGAGATACAAGTATCTCCAGTCGCTTTGAAGACCACAGTGCTCCTCAAAGTCAGTGGTAGATTTTAAAGCCACATCCAAAAAGACAGTGTTTTCTGTCTTTCTGAAAGGTGGCCTTAAGCTCCATTAAAATGAAAGCTTATGATGGAACAAATCCATTTACCCATAAAAGAGACCTGAAGCAAACAGAGCTGATGACGTTAATGACAAGAACTGTAGGAGCTTCTCTCACATTGTCGTTCATCATCTTTTTATTATAAGTGGCAAGTACCTTCTCGGAACTTAATCTACAGCCTTAAACACCATAAAAATGACTCCTCCTATAAATCTAGGCATGGAGCATTCTGGGGCAGAGGAAGGGCAGTTGCAGAGGGCTGCGGTGACCTTGGCAGGCTTTAAGATGAGCAAGCAAAAGAGGAGACATATAGCACAATAATGGCAAAACAAATCACCGGGAGACATGGTCTCTCTCTGAGGCAAGAAGAGGGCAGATGTTGTAGACCCTTAAGACAGAAATCACTATTTTCTCTTCTTATTTTCCAAACAGAACAGAACACTATTGGATTATTTTAAGTACAATATTATCAGGGTATTTTAAAGTTTTTATTGTGGTTAAAGGGAATTATGAAATGTATTCCATCGTTCATCTAGGAACACTTCAGTAGTGTTGAATGTGCACACAATGTTGTGTCTTAGATGGCCAGGACATTTCAACCTTGCAAATCTGAACCCCTATACACATTAAAACACAATGCTTGGGCTTGAGTGACGGCTAAGTTAGTAAGTCACTTACCTCGAAAGCACAGGAATTAAGCACAGGAACCCAACACTGACATTAAAAACAATCCAGGTATAACAGTATATGCCTGTAAGCCCAGCACTGGGAATGTGAATCATAGGATCCTGAGGGCTCAGCTGTCTATCAAGCCACACCCAATCAGTTAGCCCAAGCCACAGCGGATGCACTTGTCTCAAAACACAAGTAGATATTTAACTCTGACCTTCACACATGTGCACATACATATAACACATACATACATAAGCATGTCCACACACAAAACACCCCAAACTCCATATCAATTCTCCTCTAATGTCCTGGTGACCACCCTCCCATTTTATCTTTCTGTGTGTGATTAGCGTGGATGTCTGTTTTAGGTGACAGCAGATCACGACTATCTTCTTGTGACCATCCTTATCCTGTTGCTGACCTCCGATTTCATGCATGGTGTAGTATGTGCTGCGGTCTCCTTCCTTTCAAAGGCAGAAGAATGTTCTGCCGTGGAGAGGCAACTCTGGTTATCTCCCCCACCAGGCTTGTTCCTTGTGAGGAGCCACACTCACTATTCGCCATTACAAGATGGCGCTGACATCCTGTGTTCCCAAGTAGTAAACAAGCTTGCTGTGCAGACGCCAAGGGATTTTCCATTCCTTGTGCTCTGCCTCTCCCGTGGCGTCATCTCGTGCGATGGGTAGCAGCCAATTAGGAGCCTACACGTCCTAGGCAGAGGATAGCCTCTATATAAGGGATGGCTTTCCCTGGTTTGGGGTCTCCGTTCTGGAAGCTTATGCTCTCCCTCTCAAGAAGCATTAAAGCTTACTGCAGAAGGATCCTTGTGTGATGCGTCGTTCTTGCTGGTGAGACGGTTGTGCGGGACAGTTCCTCCCCGTGTGCTATTATAAAACATGATGATCTGAAGATGGACGTGTGGTGGTTTCTGATTTACACTTGCCTATTGTCTGGGCAATGGTTTAGAAATCAAAGGTGGGCCCTGGGGAGGTCAACTAGGGAGATGCTAAGATAACAGAGCCATGGGTACAGAAACCAGATGAGGGGGTAGCTACAGAATTATCAAGAATGGAAGACCCAGCAGGTGCTTTGAGGACAGGGTCTGAAGGACATTCTGACCCTTGGAAAAAGCAAAGACCAGGAAACCCTTAGAACAGTGAACTCGGAACCTGACATTTTGTCACCCCTAAGTACAGGTGAGCAGCCATTATCATCCTTACCTAAGTCTTTATTGTCATTAAGACTGTTGGAGAAGTGAATTGACTATATAACAGACCCTGAGACACTCCAAGGTTCTCTAACATTGCTGACATCCTGGCTCAGCCCACCATCCTTACCAGGCTCCTTCTCCTCTGTTCTCCAAACTGTCCTGATTTGCCTGACACTGGCTTTAGTTCTTCGCCCAGTCTTCTCTACAGCTACTTGAGAATAGTTTTCTCCAAGAAGGGAGTGAGACTCGCCCTTCCCAGCCCTCTTCTTACATCTGAGTTTTACATAACTCCTCCTGTTCCAGTCCTTCTCCAGGCATCCTCCAAAGGAGCAAGGGCATTGCTCTTGGCTGGTCCCTCTTGTTACCCAGAAAGAACCTTGCAGGACACCATCGGGTCACAGTGACAGTATCAGCTAACACAACTCCATGGTTCCCTCAAGGCTCAGGGAACTCTTTCAGCATTCTATATTTATATGTAGTTTTCTTTTAACAGCAACAAGTTTCATAGAGGCATTTTGCTTAATATAAAAATTCATATTTTGTTTAACTTGCCTTGCCATGACCTTGCCCCTTCCTCTTGCTGCTTTGCTTATAATTTCTTGGAAACATTTTGTTATAATTTTCTTTTTAGATGTTAAAAATTATTTTATTATTTTGTGCATATGGGTGTTTTGCCTTCATACATGTCTATGAAATACCTTGAAGGTCATAAAAGCTCATCTGGGACTGATGTTACAGATGGTTGAGAGTCACCAAGGAGGTAACTGGGGATTGAACTCAGGTCCCTGAAAAAGCAGCCAGTGCCCTTAACAACTCCAGCCCCTTCTTCCCTAAATTTTCTTTTCCCCTCTGTTTGTGTGTGTGTGTGTGGGGGGAGATGGTGGTGGGGATGTGTGTGAGGGGGTGTGTGCACATGTGAGTGTAATACCTGTAGAGGCCAGAAGGGGGCATCAGATTCCCTGTAGCTATCAGGAGGTTATCAGCTGCTCAACACTAGTCCTAGACTCCGATACCATCCCTGCAAGAGCAGCAAATATTCTTAACACCTGAGACATCTGTCCAGACCAGTCACTGCTTTTTCTTTTTCTCCATTTTTTGTCCATTAGACCTCTTCCTCTCCTCTCCTACTTCTTCCTTTTCTACTCTCAATTCTTCACACACACACACACACAGCATGCACATATGAAAGCATTCCAGGATCCGTCTTATTTCCTTTAACATTGTGATCTCAGGTTCCATCTCTTTTCCTATACAGGTTACCAGCTCAATCTTTGCAACTGAATAAAAGCACTCTGTGTGTATGAACTGCATGTTCCTGACCCAGTCGTCTGCCGATGAATGGCTGGGCTGACTTCGTTCCTTGTCTATTGTGAACATAGCAAGAAACATCTTGTTCTGTCTGAGCTCAGACCCTTCCCTCTGCTAACTACTTTCCTAGAGCCAGAAGAGTTTCTGTAGAACCCGCCTCTCACATGATCCCTGTGGTCCAATCAGTACCCAATTAACCACAGCCAGAAAACACTGAGAAAAGGAAGTTTCACACTGGTGCTGAGTGTGGCCAGGCTACTCGTGTCTCTTTTCCCCAAACAACGTGACAACTATCTGTCTGGCTAGTGAGTCCTAGCTGCCAACTTGATGCAAACTAATATCACCAGAGAAGAGAGTGCTAATGAAGGTTGGTCTAGATCAGGGCAGCCTGTGGGCATGCCTGTGGGGAGGTGGTTGTCTTGCTGGTTCTGGGAGGACTGGCATCAAATGGAAGGGCCACTCTTTTATGTGCAGGACACTGGGCTGTACAAGAGTAATGAAGTCTAGCTAAGCAGCAGGAAGCAGCAACCATGCATTTATTCCTTTTGCTCTTTGGTGTGTATGCAATGTGGCCCACTGCTTGACTTCCTGCCTTGACTTCTCTGAAACAATGAACTATGATTTGCAATTAAAAGCCAAATAGACCCTTCTTTTCCAAAGCTACATTAGGCCACGATCTATTGCTACAGCCACAGAAATGAGACCGCAGAAGCGCAGAACTGAAATTCTGTCCGTCAGAGCGACTTCCAGCTCACAGGAAGGAGGCACACAGTCCCTGTGAGGAACCAGAAATTCTGTCAGCCAAAGCGATGTACAGCCGCCAGGAAGGATGCACACAGCCCCTGTGAGGAACCAGAGAACCCTTGTCTGTTGGTCTCCCCAGCACGTCCTGGAGTCAGTCCTGTGAGAATACCAATGGACAACTGTCTAGTTTGCTATTGTAGCCATGTAGTGCTTTTCAACATCTAACTCCTGCCATAACACTCAAGAGTTTGTTCCAGTCGCGAGGCTCCTCCTGGTCCTCCTGTTTCACTCCAACACTGGATCCAAACATTGAGCTCCATCTTCCAATATTTGAAAGAAATAAATGAGTTTCCAGGACCAGGACCTCCCCAGAACATGTGTGTCACTCTTACAAACAAGACTGCCCTTCTCAAACGCCCACTGAAGTTTTTCCTTTGTACCATAGAACCTTATGTTGTTGTTGTTGTTGTATAGGGCTGGTGAGAAGTCTCAGTCACTAATGGGGCTTCCTGCCAAGCCTGACATCCCGTGTTCAATCCCACATGGTAGAAGGAGAGAAGTGCCTCTTCCAAATTGTCCTTCCACACCTCCATGTGCACTGCGGCATGTGAGCACACATGCCCACATAAATAAATCAGCGTTCAAAAACATTTGTGGAGGTATGTTCTCTTTGTACACCTATGGACTGGGTTCTTGAAACTGGAATGAATGTTTTGATACTTGGCATCATCTCATTTCTTCAACAGCACTCCAGTATCCTACGGTCTCTGTTTGGCTAGGGATACATGGAAGAAACACGTGGCTAAAACACACTCAGAAGTGTGGAATATATCCTCTTGTCCCAGGTCTACCTGGAATTTAAGGATTTCTTTTCCATCTGAATGTAACAGAGGCCTTTGGTTTCCAAATACTATCTTCCTGTTTATTAAAGAAGAGGCCCTTTCCCACAGGCCATATTTGCTAATCACAAGTATGTACATTTTTAGACTCCTTTTTATAAACAAAGCCCAGTGAAGAATGCCACAGTGAGAATCCGTGTGTGTGAGCTTTGCATTTCTGTTCCTGATGGTGACTCACTGAAAGTGACAACCATGTAAAAGTGATTGGCAGCCAATAGCTTAAATGAATACTTAAGACACAGAAGCTGTAGAACTAAGGCAGAATCCCCAAGTCTGGTTAAAAAATAAAGATGTTTTGAAAACAGAATTACTCATTTGACATACATACTTTCTCCTGATCATGTGCGCACACACATGCATGTGCATGTTCACATGTATGAGGACATATGCTTGCACATGTGCACATGCTAACACAGATGAGGGATAGAAGACAACTTTGGCTCTCATTCCTCAGGTGCTTTCAACCTTGCTTTGTCTCTCACAGGTCTGGAACTTGTCGATGCTGGCGAGCCAGCGAACCCGGAAGATCGCTGTGTCTACCTTGCCAACAAGCTTAGGTATGTATGCATACATTGTACCTGTTTGGTTTTTGTTTGTTTGCTTTGCATGACATCAGATATTCATCCTTGAAAGGTAAGCACTTGCTGGCCGAGTCATCTCCCCAATGTCTCCTGCTTGTGTAAAATATAAACCATACACATATGTAATGAAGTGTATGTATGTGGAGATTCCCAAAATCAACAGGGCATCAAGAGAGTTCATATCCAGTCCCCCCACACTATCAATCTACCTGATGGTCTGGGGTGTCAAATAAGACTGTGTATTTGGAAAATGATTCTACCTGCCATGCTCTGAACCCCTCTACACTTTTACCTGAATGTCATTTAGTGTCTCTTTGAAAGGGTACCATGCAGGGATCCTTGCCCCACTACTGCCCCTGTGATCTACTTCCATCTGCACGTCAAGGGAAGCACGAACCAGTGCAGCACAATCACTAAAGCAAACACATTAGATTCCAAATGATCTCTGAAATAAACTGACTGGTGCTGCAGGCGTGGGAATGCAAAGTGGAAGCTGGATGCACCACTGCCCCTGATCCAAAGCAAATAGATTCCAGCAGGGGGGCTGCCAGGATGCTGTGAATCAGACACAGTTGTCAGAACACTGTGGGCGAGGGCGCTATTGCACGGGCCTGGAGCAGCCCCTGGAGACGTGTGGGGTCTCATCTTGGGGATTCCTGTGTCATTCAAGGCAATGACTATCTTACCTCTGAACCTCCACTCTCCAGAAGGAAGAAGAAAAGAGGCAAGTTTATGATCATCAATGCTTAAACATGAAGAGATAAGGAGGGTAGCGCATGGGAAGAAAAGCAAGGCTGATCTTGGGAAGGAAGAGGCTGAAGACAGGATAGAGGACGTTACCGGAAAGGCTGGGCTTGGGTATCATGGTCCTCACTGCACATTTTGCCTCAGAGAAGGATGAGGTGGGTGACAATATCTCCCCCCTCCTATGTGCACACATCTTTCCCAGGTCAAGTCTTCCAAATCCTTCCTTATCATCTGTTATTCTTTGGTACTGGTACTGAGCCAGGCTGTCAAGGAGACACTTATAAGCACAGACTGGAAGTAATTATGCATTACGAATTACCTCATTGCTGCAGTGGAGCTGAGAGACCCCAGCTCGCCTACTGAACAAGCTTAAGTCAGTCTGAGAATGGCCAAGAGATGTCACACAGAGAAGACCAAAGCACCACGACCCCTCACCGGCAGCATGAGCAAAGTTGACCACTCCAAATAAGGGGCATGAGCAGTCCAGGTCAAATCAGCAAAGGAAATGCCCACATCGTCTACCCAGTAGCTAACTTTTGCTTTAGGCCCTGGAATATGAAGATTGTTTGTTGCATGGCAAAGCTAACAATTGCAATAGGAAAATGATATGAAATCTCAAGCTTGTGCTTACCGAGGTAGAAGAGAGAGCATGAGAGATTGTTGGTTGGAAATGTCAGGTTTGGGGAGGCTATGCTGAAAGCTCATGTTTGAGAAAGTGATGAATGACTTAGTGGATGCTACAGAGTGTAGAGGAAACCGTTGGTCAGTGACCGTGAGGACTCGGTGCCTTTCCTGTAAATGCTCTTATGCATTGGTGTTTCACAAACTCTACCCATCCTCTCACACACGCATTGTGATGCTATATACATTGCTTTATAAATTCTCATTTTCTTTAAAGAGAGACCCGGGTAACTCAGTTTAGCCTAGAATTGCTCTATCACCAAATATGATCTTGAACTTTTGATCCTCCTGTCTCGAACTCCTGAATTACAAACAAGAGCCACTGTCCTAGTTTCCTTGCTAAGGATAAAGTACTGTGACCAAGAACAACTTGGGGAAGGAAAGACTCATATGCATTGTGCTTCCAGGGAACAGCCCACCACTGAAGGAGGTCTAGACAGACTCAGAAGCAGAAACCATGGAAGGTGCTGCTAAAGAGCTTGCTCAAGTTCATGCTCACCCAGCGTTTTTATGCAGCCCAGAACATTTTGCACAGGAAATGGTGCCACCAGTCGTGACATCTCCTACATCCATAAGCAATCAGGATGGTCCCCAAAGACAAAAGGCCTTAAAAGTCGATTAGTTTGGGGCAATTTCCCTTCTCAGGTAAGTCTAGGTGCTGCCAAGTTAATAGTTAAAGCAAATGAGAACAGTCACATTGGGTGGTGTTCCTATGCTTTCACTTGTGTAGACACACACACACACACACACACACACACACACACGGTATCTCAGGTGAGTCATTATTTATAACCTTCCTGTAACGGCACACATGGGTCTACCTTGTAATTCAAGGGGCCATATAATGAAACTCTTCAGGTTGTAATATGGTTTCACTATAAAAACATATGATAACCCCAGTTAGTATTTTGATTCAACCTAGAACCAACAAGGACAGATAAAAGACTAAGAGAGAAGGTATTTTAGCCCATGACCAGAAACAGGAGCTTGTACAAATGATCCATCAAGGGTACCTATCACCCTAGAGGAGGCCAGCCCTGTATGAGAGTCAGCAGGTAGTGACAAAACCCAAAAGAGGTGAGAGAGCAAACCTGGCCTAGACTGATATTCTTGTCAGCATCATTTATATAACAGTAGTGCGCTCTCTGTCCCACACTCTGTCTGTTCATGTGATGACCACTCATGAGTAGGCATCTCACATCTGTTGAGGACTACCTAAGATTCATGTGGGTCTGACATGGCCATCCACCATCATAGAGCAGAGGTTACTGTTGACCTTTGGAAACCTGGACCCTGGAATTATGGCAACTATACGAGCCAAATATTACAATGACATCTAGGTTCATGCTGATGATAATGGGGATCAAAAGTCTTTCATAGAAAGGGGAGTCGCAGACTTCCCTGGGGTTCCAGCTGCCACTCTGTCCTGCATCTCAGTTGCAGGTTGCCTTAGAAAGGGCAACAGTATATAGGTGATGGAAGGCAGACTGAAGGTGTGGCTGGCTGGCTATCTCCTTTACCTTGGGTCATTTGCTTATCTCTAGAGATTGGCATGCTAGTTAATCACTCAAGGGTTGTCTGTGTAATCTGTCTCAGCCTCTTCAAGACTGAAAACACAGAGATAAGTCACTGTCCTAAACTTAAAGTCATCTTAGGTTCCAGGAATGGCAGAATTTCACAGGACAGACCACCTTCCACCCCAGAGCTATTGGGGAGGGCAAAGCTATGGCCCGAAGTAAAATTGCTCATCAAGTAGGCAAAGAAGACAGACACAATATGAAGGCATATGTTCCAGACTTCTATCTTGGACCTATAGGTTCAGGTGAAGAATCAGTTCTCAGTTCTCTTTAGGAAAAACCCCTTCTGAGTGATTGTCTCAAAGTAACTTCTGCAAGACTCTCTCTCTCTCTCCCTGACTGTGTGTGTGTGTGTGTGCGCGTGCGCGTGTGCGCGCGCACATGCACGTGCGTGTATGCACGCATGCACGCGTGAGCATGCTTTAGGTTCAGGCAGTTAATTTATAGGTAGCAGGAGAACCTCAAGGGCCTTGCCCTCCACTGTCTGTCTGTGTTTCAGGATGCAAATTCCAGGCTAATTATCACATGACCTTCTAGGAATTCCCCTCTCTCCCTCTCTAGTCTTACAGTAGAAGTGCGGGAGTATAGATGTGTTCTACTGCTTCTGGCTTTATGTGAGTTCCGGGGACCAAAACTCAGGTCCTCACACTTGCAAGTCATCCCCTTAGTCCTTGCAAGATCTTTCATGATGGGCTGAACTGGAACTCCTGACTGCATTGTTGGCTACACTAGAGGCAGGCGCTCTCCTTGGGATTTTAATAGGGTTCTTCAAGATGAGACAACAGGCTTTAATAAAGTAGTGGCCAGTTATGCAAAGGTTCTGATGTCAAATTTCCTTGCAGCCTAACTAATCATGACTAATATGACCTACAACACTTGTCCTGAGTTAGAGACATAGGATAGAACCACAGACTTTCTCTGTACATATCCTCCCATTCAGGATGTCCAATGACCAAAGTCGACCAAAATGAGGTTTCAGCTCTGTTGAAGGAAGAAATGGTCCCACTGATTCCCAGGAAAGCAGTAAATGTGCATTCACCACAAGAGCTCCGGCACAGACACTCAAAGCCATGCTCTCACTTTGTCTCGATGAGAATGCAAACATGACCGAAGAAGGAACTTTGCCTTGCTCACCACCATCGCCCAGCACCTGCAGGGCCTCTGCAAGTGTTTAGTGCAGCAATAACCAAACGGATCCAGAACAGAAGAGGAGTCTCAAGAGGGCTCTGAATACCAAGCTGGATCAACAAAGAACCTCCAGGGAGAATGACCCATTTAGTAGCTTAGGGGAACATCTGAGTGCAGTCCCTGACTCTCATCACAGAGCTCAGGAAGTCACTGTGAGAGAAACGGAGTCTAAGAAATGCACTATGAAATATAATAAAGAGACCCTTTTCTAGACTGTTGAGCTGGTCACGTGTCAAAAGATCTGTAACTTTGGTAGGCAGGAGTAAGAGAAAGAATCAGACTCGAGAGCAGAGAATGCAGGCTCCTAATAGGTCTCCTTTTTTTTACCTTAGAGATCTCAGCTGGCTGTACAGTATTACAGTTCACCCAGTCAGCCCTTTCTGGAGCATCTCCCTCCAGGGGGTAGAGAGTCTGCCTGGGAGGACAGGAAGAAAGACAGCAAACTAGCTGGACCGACACCATCAACCAGAAATTTAACAAGTTATGAGGAAGCCTTGTGATTAAGGGAAGTATTTATTAAGGGGTGAGATGAGAGACCATGGCCGACATGTGCAAGGTCAACTACCTACCATGATGACTTATTTTCTGCACACGTGCCAGTGCTGGCTTCTCTTCTTTAGTAGAAGAGAATGGTAGGGTCTGGATATGCCAGTTCCATCTGAGACTCTGCCCAGGTTCAGTCTCCTCGAAATAGCTTCTGCTTTTATACTCTTCAGACTTCTATAGTTTTCTGGCTTGATTTTTCATACAGCCTGGTGTTCATTTCCTCTAGGGAAGGATCTGCGCTGTGTTTACAGCATTGTGCAGCGCAATCATGCTTCAGGGAGGGTTGCTCAGAATGGACCCATGGCTAACTGATGGGAGCTGGATAAGCATTTTGGATTTTCCGTGCACGTCTGTGTATGGAAGGTATATATACTGATGAATGGTGGATTGGAAACAGATGCTGATTTTCTGGCTGGAGTTTCATTCAGTTCCCAGGTGCTCTGCCAATTAGGGAGCTTCTGTCTTTGCAGCCTCAGCACCATGATTAAGTATTTAGGAGCTACTCATACTACGCAACAGGTTCAAGAAAATGTTCCAGGAAGGCAGACTTTCAGAATGGCTCCCTCCTTAAGAAAAATGACATTCTCTATAAACAGTTGGCAAAGGAGAAGTGAAGTGTGATGGCAGCTCGGTGTCTAGAGTTTTCTAGAATGGAGGTCATGATGAGTTCAGTCATCCTTCCACCTGGCAGCAGAAGAACATCAGAGAAACACTTTCTCCAAACACAGCTTGCCCAGTGTGCTCACCCTTCCTGCATCCATTGGCCCATTCTCCTTTGTAATCCAAGCAGGTGACAACTTCATTGAACTGTTGGCAACAAGAGGAGGTATCGATTCCCCCACAAATGCCCTAATGACTAGAGACTGAGACACAAACCATAAATGGAGACTTTCTGATTCCAAGTGAAATTATAGTTTGCCCTATGAGATTGCACAATAAATCAGTGGAAAAACCAGCCAACACAGGACTCTGGGGTCACTGAAGAGATGTTGACACATTACAATAATGAGAACTTGAAATACCTCATGCCCTATTGATTTTCAGGCTGAATCATTCCCACTGCAGAAGATTACAAGAGTCTGTCCTGGAATCATGGCTCACGCGGGAGACGCTGATGAAAAAATACACCCGATGCAATCAAAACGAAAAGCTTCTCTTCTTATTACAAATCTAATACCATTGTCCCTGGGCTGGGTGATGGGCACTTAACCTACGATGCAAAGGGAGAAAAGAAACATGCAACCACTTTTTTTCTTTTAATTAAAACATTTTTCCTACCTTTTTTACACTCGGCTCTTTGCTATGCCTCGACAGTGTAAAAAGTAACCCTGCAAAGAAAATGGGCAGAATGGCTCAATTAGTGCATAAAAGGCAATTTCTTTATGCTTTTCTAATTCCAGGGTGGCTTTCAAGTTCTCTGTATCACCGTATCATTTTGAAGAATGGAAAATCATGTCCTAACAGCCAACTTATTTCCCAGTCAATAGCAGAAGACGCAGCCCACCAACGCCGGCTTCTACAGTCAACAAAGAATGCCAGGCTGATCACTCCTCTCTGCCTGCCTGCTAAGTGCTCCATGGAACTGAATAAACACAGTTGTGAAAGGCCAAATGGTGACACAAGTTAATTACTAACCTGTCACACAGGCATAGGATGGCAATAATTTATTTTCCCTGTTGCATTAACCATAAATCTTTTCTCCAAAAATGGGGTATATTGGGGAGACAGGCTCACTATATACCTTGAACACAGTGATGTCAGTATCTGGGGTACAGGTCAGACATAAACTACAGTACAGTTTTTGCTATGCATATTGACCTGTCTGTAAGTCAAAAGCAAAGTGTGAAAGTGGAGAGATGTCTGAGTGGGTAAAGCATGAGGATCTGAACTTGGATCCCTAGCACTCACAGAAGAGCTGGGCATGGTAACACTCATCTGTAACCCCAGAACTGGGCTAGAAAAGGTAGCAGAGATGGTAGCAGCTCATTCATAGCTTACTGGACAATCAGTCCAGCCAAATGGATAAGCTCTGAGTTCAGTGAGAGTCCCTGCTTCAAAAGATAAGAGTGGTGATATAATTAGAAACACATTACGTCAACCTTTGGTCTTGGCACACATTCCCATGACCGAGTACCCTGTACATGTACAGTGCACACATGCACAAAACACACAGCAGAATTGCAAAAATAACTTGACTTTTAGCAATTAGAAATAGTAGTCTTTCCTCAATAGGACACTGTTCAATTATTGCAGATATAACAATTACCCAGACTTATGAGGACTTATTAGGTTATCCCTAGCTAGTTTTAATCCATGAATGTCAAGCATACTTGGGAAATGCTCATGTAAGAAATTCACTTTTCTTTGTTTACTTGTTCTCTGTCTCAGTAGTTCTGTAACCTCTCATAGTTTAATCATTGAGATGAACACCTACCTACCTATGGGCAGAATTTAGACATCTGAGTGGATCTGCTCACAGAACAAATGTCTGTATCCTTCCAAGAAGGTTTAATGCAATAAATGAATGGTTAAGAAGGTGAGATATCTTTTCTTTTGGATATCCTGATAATGGTCCCTGGGCAAACCGAACTCAATACCTCCTATATACATCACCATTTATGAATCTTTCCAAAGTTCTACTCTGTTCTCAGGTCATCAGCGTGAGACCCACTAACCAGAATTCTCAGACTTCTTCAACCGGAGAACAGGCCATGCTTGCCCATGCTGTCCATGCATTTTTACTGGTGAATTGGGCAAGCAAGCAACTGGCTTCAGGTGCTTTCTAAGAATTGTCAGCAGAAAACATCTTGGAAAGAGACAGGAAAGAGAACTTTGAGGTTAATCTCTATGACTTTTCTCTTTTGCTGTCCTTTAAAAAAATTGGGGGATTGACTCAGCAGGTAAAGGGACTTTACACCAAGCCTCACCACCTGAGTTAAATCCTTAGGGCATGCATGATGGTAGAAGAGAAACAACTCTTACAAGTTGTCTTCTGACCTCCACACATACATCAGTGGTACACACGGACATGCATGCACGTGTGCACACACACAGTAACTTCAACTAAAAATGAAAAAAAGACATTTCTTTTTATTTTCCTTCATCTTTCTCCCAGCTACCCTGTGTAATTTACAAAACCATGTTAACTGTAGTCACAGAACAATGGACTAGGCAAGAGCCGAAAGAGAACCCAGGCTCCCTGCAGGCCCTCCCCTTCTCCATCTCTGCTCCTTGAATAACTAGTGAATGTGGCATTCCACAACTTCTTCCCACATTTGTTATACCCCAGAGGGTAAGCATGCTGGTGGTAACTGTGCTTGCCTGTTGCCAAATCCCAGAGCCCTTTACAGTAACTGTATTATCTTGGGTCATGTTTCTATAAAGTACAACAGCCTCATCTATAAACTGAAAATGATCGCCACCCTGCCACACAGGCCATTAGGGAGGCTCAAACAAGCCAGACAACACAGGGCACCTTGCACAGCACTTGTCTGATACCAAACCCAATGCTGCTAACTGTTTTGTTTTTCTCCCCAAGAGCATTGGTGCCCGAGCTTGGAGGACCTTGCTTTGATTATCCAGGCCCGACTCAGCAAGGGGCGATGTGGGACAGCAGCAATTTTGAATGTTCACTACACCTAAGCGGACACATTCAAGTGGGCAGCTAAAATTGATTCCCTGCTGATTGTCTCTCTATTAGCAAGGCTGCAATGCAGCTATTAAAGAGAAAGGCACGGCAAAAGTTCTGAGTGTATAGAAATATAACTCAGTGATGGCTGCCACACCAGTGCCCAGGACCAAGCAGGTTTCCACTCTGTCTATCCCAGTGGAGGGGAAGATGACGAATGAATGAATGAATGAATGAATGAATGAATGGGGATGATGAAATAAGCTCTAACTATTAGATAAGGCCACTTTCTCCTTTCAGAGAAGTCTCTGTCACTGCGTTTGATCATCCAGTCTACATTTTCAGGGCAGAGGTTAAAGGGTCAATGCCCTCTATAATGAATGACCAGTCAGAAAGGTCAGGGCATCAGTGGGTCTCCCAGGTCTTCCTGGAAACTCTCTCCATGACATGTCTAGTAGTAGATATATTTCTTGTTAACATCTCATGGAACTGTTCCATAAGCATACACTTGTTCTTGTTGTCAACATTTTGTCCTGTCACTGCAACAGATGGCTTTATGCTGAGGCATATGAAAATATTAAATACTTTATAAGCCAGAGAGAAATGGAAAATGTCTTCAGAGGAATGTAATCTCCATCACTTAGATTAAGTGACTCTGAGGATTCTGTTAGAAACAGCTGCATTGGGCTTGGGTTGCTGAGTGGATCTGGTCAACCAGCAACCCCATGTCTTTGGCAAATACAGGAGCAGGGGGAAGGAACCCAAATTGCCAGAAGGTTGATCTGGCCATTTCAAAAGGCACAGCCTACCATCATGGAGAGCTGTGAAATATGACAGTGTGTAACCGAAAGAGGGCTGAGAAACGTGTCTCTTTGCTATCCAAAAAGCCAGAAGCAGCATCCATCTGTCTCAAGAGGAGTTATTCAGCACTGTCCTCTGAGCCAAACAGCCACCATCTTCTTGGGTCTGACCAGATGTGCTTGCTGGCAAAAGATCAGCACAGCTGGTCATGTTGACATTCCTTCATAGAGAGAAGGTTAGGAGCTTCCTGGGACTCTTATCTGAGTTTCCAACACCTTCTCCTAGTCCACTGCAGTCAGTTCTTCCCTAATTGTCCTCAGGATCCTGACAGGTGTTAGCATATAAGGTGGCAGAGGTTAATTGAGAGGGACTCCATCCCTGTGGCTATCCATGCTGGGAGACAACTCAGCACCTCAACTTTGTGGTCATCCCTCACCCCTACTCTTAAATAAGCCCAACGTTCTCATTGGCTCCTCAGAGGGAACTTCAGTGGAACTGGACTTTGATTTGTCATCTAGACCTTAGAAGGAGCAGCATAGGAATGCTAGTCCCCGCCGCCCATGACAGAGTGTCAGATAGAACAAGCTTAGAGGCAAAGTGGTGAGCTACAGGACCCGGAAGTCAGGTCCCTGACAGACCTTATGTATCAAGACCACTGAGGCTTCTGCTACATTCACAGATAACTCAACCAATGTGTGTGATGCCCTCACAGACAGCCCAGAGGTTTCTGACTGACAGGTGTGTGAAAGAGAAGAAAATGTGAAGTCCTGGTGCTGGAGGATGGCTCAGAGGTTAAAAGTGCTTACTGATTTTAAAGGGGATCCCAGTGCAATCTTTAGTAACCAAGTCAGGCAACTCACAGCTACTTTATGGCTGCAGAAGCTCCAGAAGATCCAACATCCTTTTCTGACCTCTATAGGCAACACCACTCAAGTGGTATATGTACACAGAGAGAGAGACATCAATTTAATCTATTAATTTGGAGGGTTATTTATTTTATTTTGTTTTGCCTTTATATCATGAGTTTTTTCATCTCTACCTTCCTCCCAATTCATCCCCCACCTCCCTTTTTTCCCCTCCTCCACTCCTCCTCCACTGCTTCTCTTCAGATACAACTGGCCTAGGCTCATAGGGGCTCCCAGAGACTGAACCAACAACCAGAGAGCCTGCAGACTGACCCAGACCCTCTGCATAAATATCACAGTTGTGTACCTTGGTCTTCTTGTGGGAATGGAGTCTAATAGTGGGAACAGAGGCTGTAATTGACCCTAATCAATTAGTTTTTAAAACTATGCCATCCTCACAGCAGGGCATACCTGTAAGGGCCACAGTTATTTCATCTCTGTACAGTTACTTTAATATCTTGCACCCCATCCTCATCCATAAATGGGGGGACAATAGCAGCAGTGCTTCTGAGGCTATTGTAAGAATGAATGGGTTTCTGCATAAAAGAGCCTTAGGTCCAGACTGGCACGTGCTGGACGCAATGGAAATGTCAGCCACTCTTTATAGTTAGCATAATGCTTACATGGAAATCAACACTAGATTTTGTCTCTGTTCCTTCATCAGTTTGTATACAACTGCCATCTACTTCCCATGGATACAATACACTCAAGGCTTTCTAAATCATGAACAAACTGAAGATGGCCAAAGCTCATTCCTTATCCTGGATTCTAGAGAAATATAACTCATGGTTATGAGAAGACACAAATGCTCATAGCAGCTTCATGTGTAAGAGATCATCCACATACTCCCTGGCAGGCAGTAGTTAACAATGGTGAGCACCAGCATGGGCAGACTCCAGGAAAGGATGCTCAGCAAGGATGCCAATAAAAAGGCTAACTACTGAAGACTGGAAGGATGCTCGGCAAGCAAAGTGCCTGCCAGGCAAACATAAAGACCTGCATTTCAATCCTCAACACTCATGAAAAGGCTGGGCATCAGGGGAACACATTTGGAAGCCAGTGCTGGGGACCGAAATGGATGGGTCCCTTGAGTTTGCTGGCCACCCACATAGCCAATCAGTGAGCCCCAGGCTCAATGAGAGACTCTGTCTCAAAAAAATAATATGGAAAGCAATAAATGAAGATACTGACCATCAAGCTCTAGCCTCTTTCTGTACATATGACACCCTCCCACACACACATACATTTACTATACTCACACACATAAATTTAAAACATCTGAAAAGGTTAAATACTGTGACTCCAGTTAATTTAACATTTGTAGTTTGATAAAAGTTTAGAGAGAGAATAACAATGAGTTGGATGACAGGTGTTGAGGAGTTAAAGGGGAAAGGAAGGAAGAGGGTATATACAAGGAATCCTTGGGAAGTGGCTAAGGAGGGTACAGGAACTTGAACATCACATAGAATTAAGCAGTCTTATAGTCAAGCTTGGGCAAATCTGGGGGCATTTGAAGATGATCATAGCAATGTCAACAGCATAGAGATAATGTGACAATACAGACTTACAGGGACAGGCCACTGAGGTTAACGCTACCACAGGAGGGAACTACGAATGAACATTTTTATCCCTGCATGACCTTACAGTTTCATGGGACAGTTATCCCTGTTGAAAATCTCAATAAGAGATAGACAAAAAGTGCTGGCCATTCACACGTGAAGACTGAGGTTTATAGTCCCCAGCATCTACAAAAGAAGACTAGGCATTGCAAAGTGTGCACCCGTAATCCCAGCACTGAGGAGGCAGAGACTGGAGGATCCCCAGGGCTCACTGACCACTCAGTGAGTCAAATCAATAATCTCATTGAAATACTTGCCTCAAAAAGTAAGAAGCCACTTACTTTGGTAGGAGAAGTTACTCAACGTTGATTTCTGTCCTCTGCATCATGCATGCATAAGAACATGGGGACCTGCACACATATGTGCACATAAACATGAATATAGACACATGCATACACAAGAAAAAGCTTCTTGAAAATATTACCCAAACTAAGCAAAAGTGGGAACAGAACTATGACTTTCCTTTGGGATCACCAATCTCCTCACAGTATTTTTTGTCATTAAAGAAAACAAGGTCCATGGGCATCACCTAGATCTATAAAGTGATCTTTAAATTTTATGATGCCTGGGCTGTAGTGATGGCTCAACAGGTTACACACTTGCTCCACAAGTATGAGGACCTAAGTTCAACCCTCAGCACTCATGCATGGCCATGTACGTGCATAACCCCAGTGCAGTGGGATTTGAGAGTGCTTTGGTTGCTAGTTTAGCTCTAGTAAGAGACCTTGTCTCAAGAGAATAATGCAGAAATTCATGGGCTAGGGCATCTGATGTCATCCTCTGACCTCCATCTCTGCATGGGCACACGTACCTGCACACACTTGTACACACACCACTCATGCACAAACAAACAAAAAAAAATCAAGATTTGTTCCCTTTGGTTAGTTGTCTTCTATATTGTACTGACTACTGCTGCCTTTGTGTATTCATGTGGCACAATGCAAAGAGTGGCACTATGGTCAGTGAAGTGCCCAGGCTTCTGAAGCAGGCTCAACAGTACCTGCCTCTCTCTGAAGTGTTTTATTATTCCAAGTCGGGCCCAATGCATCTCCCAAGGTATGAAGTTCAGCTCAAGATAAAAATATTTTATCTGCCCTTACAGCAAATTGAAAGGCTATATAAAGGGTTTTGTTATTGCTGTGTTTTCATAAATATATAGTAAACATCATTCACAGTGGGAAACACAGCACAGAATACAATTTCCATGCACAGCCATTCATGTGCCTTGCAAGGAAAGATGAAATGACCCAGAGATGAATAAAAAAATAATAGTATACAACTTTTAGCAGCCTGCAGTCCCTGACAGACACCCGCAGCTGGGAGGATAAGGATCATGATTTCATGGTACTGCCAATGAATGACAAGTGGCTACAGAAACAGGGAAATTTGCTTTTCCTCCACAGCCAAACCATTCCAGTTAACACTTAGATTCCACATTTCCAAAACCTGAGGATAGAAAAAAAACCCTCAACCAACCACTTCGTTCTGGAGAGCATGCCCATTCCCACACCTGAATGGGATTATAATTTCAAATCAAATCTTTATAACCTTTATTATTTAGGTGTGCGTTGGGGGTCTTCTTCTTCTTTTACTTTTTCTTCTTCTTTCTCTCCTTTTCCTTCTTTTTCCTCTTACTCTTCCTCCTTCTTCCTCATCTTTATCTTCCACTGTGATTTCAAAGTAATGGGTAGCATGGAAGTCAGGGCAGTGTCTACACTGATCTCCATCAGCTCTTGGGTGAGGGGTGATTAGAAGTTGTTTACAAATAAAAGGAGCTTCCATCTTACCAGGGGTTTTCACTATCAGAGTTGTTCATGTCTGTGGAGGAGAGATGTCTCAGTCGGTAACGTGCCTATTGCAGAATCATTAAGACCCAAGATTGATCCACAGAACCCAAAGAAAACCCCCAAGCACAGCAGCAGCACATGCTTATAACCCCAGTGCTGTAGAGACAGAGATGGGTTGACCCCGGGTTTCACTGGCAGGTCAGACATGCTGAGTTGGAAATCCCTAGGTCCCAGTGAGACATTGAATCTCAAAAAACATGGTAGGGGTGGTGAGGTGGCTCACAAGCAAAAGTGCTCACCACAAGTCTGATGGCTTGGCTCCATCATGGTTAAAGGAAAAAAACCAGCTTCCCTGAGTTGTCTTTCGACCTCTGCATGTGCACCATAGCAATTGCACAAGCACACACACATATATACACACAATAAAAACATGTTTTAAAATATGATACAATTTTAAAATTTTAACGCAACACCATGGTAAATGGCTCTGACCTTTGATGTCCACATATAAACCCCTACACACATGAACGTGCTCACACAGACACACACAGAAGAACATGCTCTGAGAACATTGAAAGAGGCATAATAATTACCAAGTAATTTCCACTCTGTCCTGGGAAGATGGTTCAGTGGGTAAGAACACTTACTGTACAATTTCAAGGGCCTGGGTTTGAATACCAAGCACCTATGTAAGAAGCCAGGTGTATCCACACATGCCTGTCACCCCAGCATTGGAGGGTGGAGAAAAGAGGACTGTTAGGACTTGCTCGTGGCTGCTCTAGCTCCAGATTTTCTGAGAAATTTTGGTTCAAGAAAATAAAGCAAATGGGTGATAAATCTGGGAACCTGATTCATGAGTGTGTGCATTTACACATACACGAGCACACACACACACACACACAGAGAGAGAGAGAGAGAGAGAGAGAGAGAGAGAGAGAGAGAGAAACCCAAGCACACATACAAACACAATGAAAAATTGACCATTTTCCCTATGAAAACTGTTTACAGTCCACACTTCAGCAGTGTATGCAATGCTTTTAAATATTCTGTTTTCCAATGTGATATATGAATTTGCCATATAGAGAGAGACTATATATGTGCATAAACATAAACAGATTTTCATTTACTTCTCAGTTATTATACATCTCTGGAAACTATATTTCTATACTCTATCAATTTTCCTTCTGGATCATTACTAAGTTTATGTATCTAACTTTCCACCCCTCCTACTTATCCATCACTCACACACCCTCTATCCATGCACCCATCCATCCACCTTTGCGACCTTCTACACACCTACCTGCCTGTACTCACCCATCTGTTCCCTGTTCATCTATACACCCACTCATATGTCCATCATTCTGAATCTTGTGCCAGAATTATAAGAGATTTAGTCCTGATACAAACAAATCACCTGATCTGGGTCACAGTCATTTTTAGCCAGTGGTATCGCAATGACTGCTGAGCAGTGGTCATAAGAAGAACTGGATTCAGAAGTCAAGTTTCAAATTCTGTCACCAGCTCTTCCCAAGCAGTAGCTATTGGTAACCTGGAACACATCTCAAGACTCAGTCTTCCATCATGAGAAAATGGGTCTCACAAGGACATCTGCCTCAAAGAGCCGCTGAAGAGTCTAACTGAGCCAGGTTGATGTGGGATGTCGCACTACAGTGCCCAGGGCAAATCAGCCAACTGTGCCTGTAAGGAGAGTCCCAACTTTGACTTCTGTCCACTGAGCAGATCGTTCACTGGTTACAACCAACCCTGTTTCGCTCTTCTGCCAGCATAATCAACAGCCTGGACCTGATAACTGACAGAACACTCCAGTAACTTTAGAGAAATCCAATCCTGGTGTTGGGTGCTATCATTACAACAAAACATAACACTGGTCAGTGACCGTCTGTTGTGGTTTGATTAGGAAATATCCCACACAAGCTTGCATGCTTGCACACATGGGTCCCAGGTGGTGGTGCTATTTGGGAAGGCCGTGGAACTTTTAGGAGGTGGAGACTCACTGGAGAAAGACAGTCAAAGAAAAAGGGCCTTGAGTATGTTTATCCTGGTCCCACTTACAGTTCATTGTCTGCTTCCTGAGTGCAGATGCAAGATGACCAGCCAGCCTCTTGCCCCCACTGCCATGCCTTTCTGTCCATGATAGATAGCATCTCTCCAGACTGAGAACCAAAACATACCCTCCCACTTTTAAGTTGCTTTATTTTATCACAGAAACAGAAAAGCAAGTGGGACACCATCATTTCTGACACAGGCTCACACTAAGGTAGAGGAATATATCAGAAATCTATGTCCCTGGACACAGTTAAAATGTCACTCTTAAGTGTAGTTTCTGGAGCTGGAGAGACAGCTCAGCAGTTAAGGGCGCTCACTGCTCCTGCAGAGGACTGAATCTGTTCCCAGGACTCTGGATGATTGACACCCATCTGCAACTCCAGCTGCAGGAAAGAGATGCTATCTATATTCTGGCCTCTAGGGGCACTGTATGCATAAGGTGCTCATATATACACACCCAGTTGCACACACTCATGCGCAGAAAATGAGAATAAACCTTTAAAATGCAATTTTCCATCTCTCTTTATGCACACACACAGTATATGTACATATACATATAACTTATTGGGATATACATATAATCACATATATTTGCATATAATTTTCATTGTAGTACTACAGACCTATAACATCTACAGAGCATAAGTAGGTAGTCCTTCTGTGTGTGTTTCATGTCATTTACTTTACCTTGGAGCAACCAATCCTGGACCCATTTTAAGCCATTTCCTGAACCAACACATATAATAGGTATCCCACAAAAGCCAATTCGATGAACTGTATTAAAAAGGACATTTGATGACAATGGATCCAACATGAGCCTTTTGACAGTTTCAAAATAGGATTCGCTTTTTGCTTTCTTTGTTCAATTGTGAGTTCACTGGGCCTGAAACTCACAAAACAGTAATGGTTTCCACTTTCAGCCCAGATTCTGCACTGCCTCAGGAGTCGGGTGAGAGCAAACTCAATGGTCCAATTCACTGGATTTAGTTTGGGCAGATTCAAGCTGGGCAGGCATGGCCCTTTCTCTTTTCCTATGTAAAAATCTGCAAGTTTCCCTGTTTAAAAAAGGGGGGATTCATGATTTTAAGTTGTGATTAAGGACTTTCAAGGCAGCGATCAGAGCACTGATATCTCTGTACCAAGGCCTAAGGGATGTGTAAGTCTGGATATGAAGACCAGGGGGAAACCTGGCATGGGACTGGGACTTCTCAGATTTTGGTTCTCATCACCATGCAAGTGTATTTAATATGCTATGCATTGGATATATAAGCCCACATGTGCCCCTGGAAAGACATAGAAAATAGAAGCTGTTCCATCTGTTCAAGAGTTGTTCTCATTCATTCAGGTGAGCTCCCACTCCCGTCGTCTGTACACTTAGTACACGTGTTTAATTGCAGCCTCACAAGAGATCTCCTTCTTCTTCATTTTTCTTCTAAAGCAGAATAAAATGTGTCAAATTGGCACTTCTATTTAAAAATCAACTCAATTGTTTTTCTTTTCATAGAATTTGCTACACGCTAAAAATTCAACAGAGGGAAAAGACAGGCATGGTCCCTGCCATGGCCTGACAGAAAGACGATAAACAAACTGGCATGAGGGAAATGAGCCAGGAATCAAGAGCCCCATGTCCACCCCAACACACTCACTGTGGATCACTCAGGTTCACTGGGAAATTCAAAGAGCACCAAAGAGATGCGCGTCTTAGTGAATACTACATAGCTCGGTCCCAACAGCACAGTCAATAGAGAAACAGATTGTTTCTCGTGTAGTATTGCATCTTTGTGTGTGTGATTATGTGCAGGAGTGTTGGCATATACATGTATCAGTGTGACTTTAGGGGTCAGATATAAACCTCGGGTGCATCCTTGCCTTTACCTTGTTTGAGACAAGGTCTCTTTTTGTTCTCCATTGTGTCTGCCAGGCAGGCTGACTCCAGATTCTAAGCATTCTCTGTCTCCACATCTTATCATGGGAATGCTGGATTGCAGACATATATTGTCACGTCTAGTTTTACTTGGGTTTGGGGGATCAGACCTCAGGTACTCACTTCCACAGCAAGCACGGGAGTCACCAAACCATCTCCTCAGCCTTCTGCTGTACCCTTTACCCAATGAACCTCAATGCTCTTCTGGGATGCTGTTGGTGGTTTTATGGTTAAGTCAAAGAGAACACTCCCAATACTGGCATAGGATTATTTATTAACTCATTTATTTATTTAGTTTTTATTCAAACATTTATTCATTTTTAAAGATCTGGGGAGGGGGTGTGTGTGTCTGTGTGTGTCCGTGTGTGTGTGTGACTGACTGATTGACATAAATGCTGGGATTTGAACTGGGGTCCTCTGCATGAGTAGTATGTATTTTTAACGGCTGAGCCACCTCTCCTACCCAAATTTGGTTTTGTTTTGTTTTTGTTTGAGATGGGTCTTCTGCATCCCATGCCAGCTAGTAGTGAAGGATGACCTTGAACTCCTGACCTTCCTGTCTCCCACTCCTTAGGTGCTGAACTACTAGTATGAACCACCACACCTGGCTCGGAATGCTTAAAGGAAAAATAAAGTTGCAAATATTGGGCTGTATGCCCTTTCAAATATGGCTAAGTTAATTTTCTTAATCAACTACCCCCAAACTAAGTGTCTTTTGTTTCAAAAAACATACTAAACAATGGTGCCTAAATAATTCCTGGTATAGATAAAGATATTCTAATTTTTAACCAGTCCAATCAAGGACCCAAGAGCCCAAATTTTAGATTTGAAATTGTACGTTGGCCACTTAGAAACTGGGTGATCTTGGATAACTTATTTCTCTGTAAATCTGTTGCCACTGCAAAGAAAAAGAAGAGCCCAGCAATTCCAACCTCTCAGTCTTGAAAATCAAATTAAATTGGAAAATATTTACAACAGCATTGGCAAATATGAAATAATATGTGTTTAAATAAATATACCAAGCTAGGTGTCAAAGTTTGAAAGATAAGGAGACAATGATGGCATTTGAACACTGATGGGAGAAAAACAAGGTACAAAACACTCTGAAAATTGCTCATTTAGCTGCCTAAGCATCTCTTCTTTAGGACAGCGGCACCATAGAAAGAAACATCATTGCCCAGTACTGATGGACTTACCAGTGACTAAATCATGACTTGGGGAGAGGACAGACCAACACAAGTACCTCAATGACAACGAACCACATCTTATTTGTATGAAAGAGTTTTCAAAGCCAGTAGCTATGCCAGTTTTAATGCCGGCGTGTAAGAAAATGGGAGGCTTCATGGGAGAATTCAGAGAATCCAGAGGAGATTTTTAAAAATTTAATCCCTGGGACTTTCTGCCCTTTGGGCTAGCTTGAATCTATAAGTCATCCTCACCCTGAAACCACCTAGGGCATTGTTATTCAACCATCAAGCACTTATGGAAAGACCCTTCCGAGTGGCCTTAGAATAGGAGGATGTCCTGGAAGCCCTGACCTCCAACCATTGAATGCCAGCAGTAACCCGTGCCCAAGTGTGAAAACCATGAACATCTCCAGTGCTACCAAACATGCAGGGTGGGAGAAAATACTCCCGCGAGTCCAGGACTTCTGCTAAGCACCCATTTGTGTAGCTTCTTTCTGCCTCCAGATTTATAAATTTCAATGGTATCTTGGTTAGAATTTAAAAAAAAAATCTGCAATCTGATTACTTGAGTCACCCAGTCTGGAAAATCCTTGTCCCATCTGTGAACTGGAAAGAACAGTACACGTGGTATGCAGCTATACGGAGGACCAGAGAAGACATGTTTGCAGTCTGAGTCCACTGCCCGATGCCCAGAAGTATGAGGTGGGATGAATTCCCCATTGAACTGCTCTGTTGGTCACTGTGCCCCGACAAATCTCCACCCCGTCCTCATGCTCTAATAACACAAGGCCTCTATCTATGCACCCCTGACATCTACAACAGGTACAGGGATACCCCATACCTCAGCAGCAAGATTTTTCTGGCAAGCAGAACTTCCAATCTGAGGACAAGCACACACATCAACAGCAAATGATGCAGAACAGTTGAAATGAGCAAAGGGAGGGCTGCGGAGGCTCCAACACCATCCTTAAGGCACTGTGTCCTTTCGGCACAGCCAACAGCCGCAACAAGAGCGGCTTGACTAGGATACTATGGCGTGAACTGGAAGTGTGAGAAGGATGGCGTGGCAGGGGCCTCCTTGGGATGTGTGTGTGCATGGTATTTGTGTGATGACATAAATCAGGCTGGGAAATTGAACTCACTGGCCAAAAGCTTCAGGCAATTCAGTGGGGGATATATTGGAGTAAGCATTACTCTAGAAGCATGCCCATTTCAAAGAACAATAAATAAGCTTTGGTATATAAGACAAACATGAATCCAGAATGCTGAACTTCTGTAGAAACAAAGAAAAGTGAACAAAATCAAGAAAAGGCAATAAGCGGAGCTAACATTGCATAAGATGTACTCATATATATATATATATATATATATGTACATACATAAATACATACACATATAAATGTCTACACACACATAAATACCTATAAATCTTATCACACCTATGGAAACTGGATTTCTTTTTTATTTCCATCACTGTTCGAAGAGTCTCCTCTGGCCTCCATTAGACCTGGCCATAAGATGACTCACTGCTGATAAATACTAGCGAACTAACTACTATTCATTCCCCAACTCTGGCTTCAAACTTAACTCCTCAGCTACTTGATTGTTGCCAACATCCAATGAACTCTATTCACATCTGTGACATCAAAGCCTTTGGACATCATAAGCAAGGGAGAAACGGGAGCCCTTCATCACCTAGTGGTTATGCAAGCACCTAACCAGAAAGAACACTTTGAAATTTTTATGGAGCAGGAAAAATTGGAAGCATACTAATCTAGGCAGTGAAATTGGGCTTTTTGTCATGTTTAATTGCTTGAATTCATAACCTAGTTCTACTGAATCAAAAGCAAGTTGTTCCTGCTGACGTTAGCTGTTTGGTCCTTTTTGGGCACACGAGCCCACAGATAATCCCCACAACTTCTCACATCAACTTCAGATCAGTTAAAAAATGCACCCTAAAATTGTTTGGGAGATTAGCATTATTGAATAACTTAATTTGCAAGAGTTTTCAATCCAAGTTCTGCATGGGAATGCCAGCTTCTAAAGGGTTGTTGGCCTTGGTGTGTGGAAGCTGAGGGGTAAGACATGTCCTCATCCCTACAGATTGCGATTCTAGGTGGTTCTGCGGGATTTAATTTAAATGCATGCTGGTCAAAGTTTCCTTCGTCTTATTTTCTACTGTTTACTATTGTTTATAATATGTAAGAATGTTCTGTCGAGCACAAAAATGAGAAGAAGCAGGACAAACCCACATACCCATAAACACACAAAAGGCCCCAGTGAGTCCTCATGTTCCCAAGCTTCTCCTAAGCAGCAAAATTAAGTTTCATGTACAAAACAACAACCAAGCAACCACCTCGGAGGAGCCCTACCATCTCCTCCATATTCACTTTAATATTCGTCAGAAAACCAGCACAAGATGAGGAATTAAGGCCTAAAGGGGTATAATTGGATCATATTCTTTCTGCTCCCCAACACCTCACAGATCCTTCCCACCTCCCAAACCACTGAAATTCCTATTATTTTACTTTCAAAGCATCTCATCTAGAGACTTTTGTGATAACTTAAAGATTAAACATGCAAAATTCAAACTACGAGAGCTAAAAGTGAAGTCCATAACAGTGTTTTATTTTATTTTATTATTGTTATCAGTGTGTGTGTGTGTGTGTGTGTGGTGTGTGTATACACACACGCATGTGGAGAACAGAAGGCAGCTTTCAGGAGTTATCTCCTTCCTTCCACCATGTGGGTCCGGGAATTGAACTCAGGTCGTGAGACTTGGTGGCAAGTTCCTTTATGCAATGAGCTGTCTCAATCTCCGAATAACAGACCTTTGTTAATATAGCGCCCATTTTCTTACTCGGTACATTGCTTCTCACTTCTTAGCTCAGACACCCCGTATATAAACCCTGGATCAGTTCAGCTGAACAATATGAACTCTTTCATAAACACGCTAGTGTTCTACGACTGCATTTTCCAGCCATATTTTCTACTCTCAAGCAAAGACAATAAATGGATGAAGGATGTCTGAAAATATGGTAAGGAATTCCATATATCTCATCTGCTATAAACCATAACGATCCTGTAACCACCACTTAGAGGTTAAAGCATGCCCTTTCTCTCATATTCCCCTCCTGGGGAGAAAGAGAAGGCCCCAGAGCTCGGGGTGGGGAGGGTGGTAACCAGCTAGTCCTCTGGAAGAGTCTAGAGAACACAACTGACTTTTGTTACACATCATTGTCATTGTACTCAAACCTGCCCCTGAGTCCATGCTGACAGTTAAATCTATAATGGCCCCACAGGAAAATGCAGATACGGAGCTGAAAAAATAAAAGTTTGGATACAGAGTAGCAGCTGCCAAACCACACTTATCTCTGTCAAATCCTAAGAGGCAAAGAACGCTCCCCAGCCAGCTAGCCAGCTATCAGTTCTTTCAGGAGTTTTTTTTTTTCTTCCAGATTCACAGCCAGAGAAAATTAAGAGTAAAGTTTGCATGTTCACATTCTGTAAGGTTAGGATATAGAGGTTGTCTGATGCTAAATAACTCTTGTTTGTGAGCAAAGTGTTCCAGGGGCAAAAGGCCCTTTGTCGTCATTGGGTACTAAGCATTTTCTATACTGATGTATAGCAGAAGCAACCTGAAACACTTCCTGGAAAAAAAGGAAACAAATAAAGACAGCCAAATGCAAAGAAACACATGGTTGGACAAGTGAAGAGAGGAAGGAGGCTGAGGCGGGAGGAGACCCTCCCATTTCCTAAGTCTTGAGAGAAGCAATCCAGTTTTCCTAGACTTTGGCATGATCCTGTTCAGGTCATGGGGATGGAGGGGGCAGAGAGGCACAGAATAGATTTCTCAGAGGACACCACCCTTGCAGCAGGGCATCTCTACCCAGACTTGTGGCAAACAACTGTGGCTGGTTTAGGTGACTGGCCTGAGTACAACGTAAGCACAGCCAACCTCCAACACATCTCTCTCCACTTCACACTCTTGCCCTCCGAGTGAACTTACATGTGGGTCATAACTGTGAGAATCTGAGAATGACTTGGAAGCCTGGGAGCCAAACCATTTACTACATAGCTGCGTAGGATGCTCACACGACTATTTATTTGACTTCTCCAACATAGGCTACACTCGTACCTGTAAAGCTAAAACGCAAACCACATAGTGAGTGAATTCTGAGTCAGTTGATGACAGCAGAAGTCACCCTTTACAGACGATATGATCATTTTTACTAATGGGGTGCTGCCACGAAACTTTGGGTCCAGGATCCTGATTGGATCTGTCTGAAGTAGGAAACCAAAAAACACAGCTCTCTCGTCAAAAGAAATACGCAGAACCCTCAATTTCACCTATCGCCTGGAGGTAACGGCAGAAAGGATGGGCTCTAGTCTTTCCAGGTGCTGATTCTGTTCTAAGGAGTGGTGTGTACAACACTGTACATGCTCCCTCATTGGCTCTCAGTAAAGATGTTTCTTCCATGAGATAGCTGAGCTCAGGGTTTGTGTGTTCGAGGGAAAGCATGCGTTCAATATTGTTCATGAAATGCCTCTTCCACAGGTATCTAGAAATCAAGAATGGTGGAAGAGCACCATGCGTGCATGATGGACAGGGTCGACCTGTCTCTGGCGACATGCAATGCTTCTGCACACGCACGCACAGGCGCGTGCCAACTTTCCAAACGCGCGGCCCATCTGCCCATTCATCCCCCACCCCCAACCTCTATCTTCTTTGCAAAGCACTACGTACTGCTTTCAAAAAAAAGAAAAGAAAAGAAAAGAAAGAAAAGAAACCAGAAAACAAAACAAACAAACAGAAAAAGCAAAACAAACAAACAAACAAAAAAGCAGCCCTAGCCTGCTTGTCTTCTAACACCAGTCCTTTATAAACGCTTATTCATCTCCGGGAATAAAGTTCAACGGAGCCAATGGCTATTAACAGGGAAGTTCCCCGCGAACTTCCAGTTGGTAAAGCGAATAAATTTATCCTCCCGTTCCGAGCTGGTCTAAGCTCCCTAGGTATTGAGGGGACCCTCGGGGAGCCCAGGGTGAATCCAGATCGTATCCCACAGGACTCCGGAGCTGAACTTACCTACACCGTGTAATTCACTTGCTGCACACACATCTGCGTCCTGCCATTGCCTCTCAGGGCTCCCTGGGCTCTGTCCACCTCCAAGTCCGGATTCTGATCCACGGCCCCAGAGGCGCACACGCCCGCCCGCCACCTTCTCTGCGCTAACGTTGGACAGCGGCTGGCGGCGGCTCGCCTGCCACAGGCGGCCCCGAATGTCAATTCGCACACTCCTCCCCCTGCCGCCCGCCCCCGTCCCTGTGCGCCCTCCTCCTGAACATCCGTCCAGCGGACTCAGGATGCTCGGATGCTGGTGCCAGCGCTGCCTTCCCTTCCTCCCAACCATTCAGTCCCTGGCTCCCCCTCCCACAGTGTCTCCGAGCCTCCCTAGCTCGCCTTACCTGAAGGGCATCTCCCACGACTGCAATTAGCTGCCAGGATTTCATCGCCTGCTGCAAAAGCGCCTCCTGCTCCCTCTCATGCTAGCTCGCTTTGGGAGAAACGCGAGGCAGGAGAAGTGCCGGGGCAGCAGCAGCGAATGGTACCCACGTGCTAGCAATGTCAATGATTCCAGCTTTCTCTGCTGGGCTTGGCCGCGCCTTCACCGGCCGGCCAGGCTGTTTTGCTCCAACCACCAGCAGGTGTTCAAGGCCTCCCGAACAAGAGAAAAGGCCAGAGATTGAGCAGACAGGCGGCACAAGAGCGAGCGCCCGGTGCAGGGAGGTAATCAAAGCGCCAGGAGCACACAAAGACAAACCCACCGCCTTGCAGCTCTGACAGTCAAATGATGGACAGCCTTACTGGACGTCTGGTTTTTATTTTAATTTTTGCAGAATCTAGCAACTGAGGGAAGAACTGCGTGTCACCCTCTTTTCCCAAGCACTTGGAAAGTGTATAACTGATGGCAAATCTCGCCTCTCCCCCGCCCCCTTTTCCAGCATGTGTCTCTTCCCTTGTTCTTTCAAGCATTAAATATGTACCACATGACAGAATAGGGCACCTTGCACGGTCCCCAGAGTCCTCACTTGACAACCAATTTTAACTCAGGAGCAATGAGATGTCCACGGCAGGATATCAGCACAGGCAATTACTTACGCTACTCCCCGCATTATTCGCAATGTTCTTGGCCGGTATTTATGACTTCCAATATGCGACTTCATGGAAGAATTCCGGGGAGGCTGGGAGACCCCACTGTACCATAGCTGATGACCTGCCTCCATTTCCCCCAAGAGGCAGCTGTACCCCCGTTAGGAGGTTGACTCCTTGGCACCTCGAATCTCCCAGCTCTTGTGTTAAATGAGAAAGCACTGAACTTTGCTCTTGCTTTGAAGGGCTGAAAACGTTTGGTGGAAGTTCAAAAGATCAGCTTTGAAATGGATTTGCCTCCAGTAACATCAGCAGCCAGGCAAATGTCCTATTCGGTCCCCCCAAAGCCTTCGTAGATCCCTACCCCACAGTGTGTGTGTGTGTGTGTGTGGTGTGTGTGTGTGTGTGTGTGTGTGTGTGTGTGTGTGTGTGGTATTATCAGCTAAGTGTCAATTAGGTCTGAGTGGCACTTGTTTTAACCTTCTCCCACCTGACAAAAAATGCTCTGTGTGGAAACTAAACCTTCATTTGTTTGTAGAAGCAGGACTTTTTTATGCAAAACAATTTATTCTCTCTCTTTCTTACTGTGGGAACTTCATGATACACTCACTAGAATGCCCTTATTTCTTTAAGTGTGTGTTAGTTGGATGTTAGATCTCTACATAAACAAAAGCTGAACATATCACACATGTATGTATATTTACCTGTAGAAATATGTGTGTGTTATATGCTCAGTTTTGTATATATAAGACATACCACATGTATCATATATATGATATCACAATACACACATGTATGTAATATATGTTCTATGTTTTGTGAAGGATGAAGTGTTCACTGCCCCACCGAGTCATCTTTATTTCTTGAAGACCCAGCACACAGTGAATGGCACTTTTCTACAGTGGAAGCAAATTTGAAAACTCGATATATCTCTCTAGTGTTTACTTTCACATTTATTGCAGCTCCATGCTGAGGCCATATTTCCAGAACTGCTGGGATGTGCCAAGTCCTTACATAATCATCACCTGTCTCTGTCACCTCAGGAAGTAAATGACAAGGGATTTTCTCCTTCCGCTAGAAATGTGTTTTGATATGGCATTAAGATAGTGTTTTCAGTTTGTTTGTGGTGTTAATAGGAGTTCTGTGTGTCTCCTGTGCTGGCCTTTCCTAGGAACAGGGACACTTAAGGGGGCCAACGAAGACGCCAGGTAAAAACTGCTTCCCAAGGATGCTGTGGTACAGAGCAGACTCCAGTCCCCAGTTCATTCCACATGGTTTTGTGGTTCCTGAGCTGACTCGGAACTCATACCATGGCTGGGGATGACACTGAACTTACAGTCGGTCCACCCCTACCTAGCCAATGCTGGGACTGTGAGCATGCTGAGTTTATGCAGTCCTGAGACTCAAACCCACAGCTTCATATATGCTCCATGAGCACTTTACCAACCGAGCCACATCTGTAGATACAAAGGCAGCTTCTAACCTGTATCACACCCGGGATGCCTTTCTCAACAGAATCAAGGGGGAAGGAAGAAAGGTGGTTTGGACTTCCGCTGACTGACGCCCCGTAAGAGCACTGAGATCCATGACTACAAAGTATTATCATAGCACAAACTTCATTCTCAGTGGGATAATTTGATTCACAAATCAGTTCACAAAAGCAAGGTTATTCGAAGTGAAATGTAGAACGGGTGACCAGTGGGGAGACAGCGAATCCTAATTACAGCCTCATTGTCCCTGTGTTCTCGGGCACATATGGCCATTTAATCACTGAGTGTGACAACCTTGGCAGATGTTGCCAGACCTGGTTATTGATATAAATTGCTAGTCTCATGTGGAAATGGCACAGCAAAGAGTTAAAACATCATCCGCAGGGAACTGGGGTCTCCACAAGCATCTGGAACTACAAGACAAGATGCGACTGGGACAAGGTTGACTCTTTCCTCATACTCCACAAGGAAAGGATAGGAGGGACAGATATCCTTCTAAGAATGGGAGATGAACATCTTGAACACACTCCACATGCACAGGATCGTTGTTGGGAAAGCATGCACACCCAGCAAGCAGCAAGCAGATTCCCATTTAACATGTATCCTACAAAGCTACTCAAAAGGTGTATCAGACTGGGTGGTGCATGTCTGTAATGTAAGCATCCAGACTAGCCTCAGCTCCACATGGAGCAACAAAGGAGGATTCTATTGTATATAAGATGTTTTGGCTTTTGTGAGGTGCTGCAATGGGACCCAGGGATTTGTATATGCTAGGTCAAGGGCTCTACCCTTGACCTACATACCTAGCTAGTACCCTGGTTTCCATGTTTGGTGTCTAAGTATTGCACATACTTATGTAGTCAGATCTTTTTCTTCAGGACTACCAGCTCACCAATAATGACAGAGAGACTATATTAATTATGAAAGTTCAGCCTGTAGTTTAAGCTTATTTCTAATCTAGCTCTTATAACGTAAATTAATCCATATCTTTTCATCTATGTTCAATTATGTGACTCAGTTGCCTTTTCTCCATCCATCTAATGATGATTCTGCTCTTCATCCTAGAGCTCTCTCAGTTTGAAAATCCCACCCAGATACTGACTATCCAGCTTTTTATTAAACCGACCAAAATGATAACTTTCCACTATTCATATGAGGAGGAACCGTCATCAGCTGAATGCCCATTGAACTAAAAAAAACAAACAACAGTATATCCTAACCTGGCATACTACACAGCAGCAGAAACAAGACACAAATGCATCATTTCTGCATACACATCACTATGTAGAGTTAAAGGGCTGAAGAATACTGTCCTGGAGAGTTCTGTTAACATGACACAAGCTAGAGTTTTCTGAAAGCATGGAAGCTTAGGTGAGAAAAGATCTCTGTAAGATCCAGCTATAGGACATTTTCTTAATTAGTGATTGATGAGGGAGAGCACAGCCCATTTCGGTTGGTGCCATCCCTGGGTTGATGGTCCTGGGTTCTCTAAGAAAGTAGGCTGAGCAAGCCATGTAAGCAAATCAGTAAGCAGCCCTCCTCCATGACCTCTGGATCAGCCCCTGCCTTTAAGTTCCTGCCATTGAGTTCCCACTCTCACTGCCTTTGATGATGAACTGTTAAATGTAACCGTGAGTGAAGCAAACCCTCTGCTACTCAAGTTGCTTTGGTCATGGTGTTTCATCCCAGCAATAGTAATGCTAACTAAGACGAACACACACACACATTTTAGGGAACTAATGATAATAATAGTGAGGTAGAACTGCAGGTTAGGAACAAGTTTCTAAAGTCATTATTCAACCATTCTATAAATGTGCATATTCAAAGCTAACTGAGGCTAACAAGAACATGTCTCAAAATAAAAAATAAAAGTGTCAGAACATAGCTCAGAGGTATAGTGTTGTCCAGAATGTGTGAAGCCCCATGTCCAGCCCCCACCACTGGAAAAACAAAATGAATAAAAATTGTTATAAATGATGAATGTTGGAGATGGGCAGCTCTTTCTCCCTCTGCAAGAACATTTGGGGCTGGGGATGTGGTTCAGTTGACAGTGTTCACCTTTTGTATGGTGCATAAGGCCAGTGAAGGGAAGAGAAACGCAAGGTCATCTTTAGGTACAAGGGGAGCTTTAGAACAACCGTTGTTACATGAGATTCTACATGTGTGCATATCCACCTCCCAACTCTCTCTCCCTCACATACATTTGTATGTATAAGTACATATACGACAGTGGGGAGGGGAACATAAATCAAATAAAAGCAAAAACCAATGATATGATTCAATGGTAGAGTGCTTATCTACAGAATGTGTGAGTCCCTAAGTTCATCCTGTGGTACCGATATGGGGGATAGGGAATTTTTATATTGATTTATAGTGATCTTATTCTTTATCTTCTTCCATGGAAGCTGTGGTAGGGACCTGCTGAAATAGGTCCCACCCTACGGAAATACCGCTCCTTTACTAGTTTGAAAATACTTCCCACACAAAAGCACAAAACAGCCCCCATCTAGGAATAAAACAAAACACCAAACACTAAAATTCCATAGCAACCACACTGTAACTTCACAGGATGAGAACAGTGGGGCCTAATGCTGCTCTTTGTCCTGGTACCTCATAATTGCCTCTGATTGAGAAGCGCAAGCTTAATGAGGCAATTTGCAGTAGGTGAGTGTTCAGTTGAGGGTGGGCTTTTCCTATAACCCTACCTGGGAACTCTTACTTCCTCTTGGTCAGTGGCAAATGATCACAGTTACTTATAAACATATACACAAATCACCTGTGACTATTTCTAGAGCCCTGTTTTCATCGATGTGTGTGTGTCTGTCTATGTCAGTGTATGACATGTGTGGGCAAGCACTGGGAGAGGCCAGAGCAGCAGACCCTGGAGCTAGGGTTGCAGGTGGCTGGGAGCTGTTCAACCTGGTTGCTGCAAATAGAGCTCGGATCCTATGGGAGAATATCAAGGGCTCGTAACTGCTGAGCCGTCTTCCCAGCCACACCAGTGTGTATTTAAGACAGTTCTCTACAGAATGGTTTGCCTTAACACTACAAATAAGGGACAGTGAGGAGTCCTTTTTACAAAACCAGATTTGGCTTCTCTAGAAAGTTCTGCCTGCCTCCTCAGCACAGGCACAGAAAGCCTCCTCCTTGCATGAATGTGATCCAGTGGCACCACGGTGAGGGATGTTTTTCTAGGCACTGCCACAAACAAGCATTGCATTCAATATCTTTTCAATGATCGTAAGGTCCGGACCAGGCAGAAGACTCAGCACATAAAGTGCCCAGTATGCATGCACGAGGCCTAAGTAAAAGCACCCAAAATCATGCACAAAGCAGGGTGAGAAGAGGCAAAGCCATAATCCCAGTGCTGAGGAGGTGGAGACAGGGATTCCTACCCACCAAATCTGTGAGCAACAAGTTCAGAGAGAGACCTTGTCTAAAAAAAATAAAAGCAAAAGAAGGCTCAGTGCTCAAGAAGTCCTCCTGCTCCTGCAGAAGAAGCATGTTCATTGCCAGCATCCACAGCAGGAGGCTCTCATCCACCTGTAATTCTGGTTCCAGGAGACCTCCTCTTCCTCCTGAACACACAGTGCACATGCATGCTTAAAAATACAATAAATCCTTAGAATGATAAAAAATTAAATGGAAAGTGATTGTGACATCCTTGCCCTTCCTTCCAAAGCATGCGGGTACACTCATGTTTACACACACATACATAACAACACAGATACATATGTACAAGAACAGAATATTAACTATAAGACCAATGAATACTCATTATTTACTGTGGAATGTTTAGAAAATTTGGAAAATGGTGGGGGACAATTCTGTATTCTGTCAATCATGTTTTAAATAAATGCTGATTGGCCAGGCAGGAAGTAGAGGTGGGAAAACCAGACAGGAAGTAGAGGTGGCACAAGGAGAACAGGAGAATTCTGGGAAGAAGGAAGCCCATTCCCCTACTCCTGCCCTGTCCACTGAAGAAGCGGGATATGAGCTGCCCAGCTGAGAAAGGAACCGAACCATGTGGCTAACATAGATAAGAACAATGGGTTAATATAAGTTATAAGAGCTAGTAAGAAGCCTGAGCTAATTGGCCAATCAGTTTATAATCTTATGGAGACCTCTGTGTGATTTTCTTTGGGGCTTGCTGGCAGTGGGGTACTGGGTGGGACAAGCAGGCCGTCATGTTACAGGAAAAGCACAAGAGAAAGCCATTCATTGTTTTCACATCACAGATAACATGTAAGGCTTTGCTGCAAATCCATCCTCTTGATGGTATTTTCCATGACTTACAGAATGAAAATTCCATCAACACACAAATGGCATCTTACCATATAAACTACCTATTATCTTCTGTACATTGCAATAACATACCAGGGATGTTTGTGGCTGCATCAGAAATTAACAGGTTGCATCTTTCATGTTGCAATCCTACTCTAACAAGAAACCATTTCTTCTTACACTGCACGACATAATGGCACAGTGAAAATCTCTGCCTGTGGTTGCAGGAGCAAGTCTCTGTTCACATGTACAGGAGAACTCCAATAAGTGGGACCGATTCAACACAGGCTCTGTTTTTAGGATTTCACAAAGATCTCATATCCTGAGCTGGGGAGATCCCTCAGTGAGTAAAGCACGTTTGTGCAAGTGTAGGGAGCTGAGTTCATGTCCCCAGGATGTAAATACGTGTCCGATGTAATATTCTAACACTTTTTGAGAGACAAGAAAGATGGAGAATAAAGACTCTCTGGAAGCCTGCGAGCTAGCTAGCCTATGGGGCAAGCAAGTAACCTGTCTCAAGCAATCGAGGACTGACATATGAATACACACACACAGACACCTGCCTCAAATCCTGGAAGCCTACACTCCATACTTCTGGACAAGTATAAAAGATACATCATCTTACCCTGGGTGTTATTTTTCAAACCTTCCCTCTTGGAATAACTGCCTCTCAGCTGGGCCCCTGTCATGAGATGAGCCATAGGGGAACATGTCTGTACCTTTCCACGATGTCTGAATTCATTACATAGCAATAAAATCACAAGGTTTAACAGGTTTTAATGGCAGCAATCTGCCAGATACTCCTGCCTGCCCTGGTAATCTGGCTGAAGGGACATAGATTCTTGCATTTCAGTGTCAATTACTAATATTAACCACGTTAAAGAGGCTGCGATGGGGTTCCAAAGGTTTCCCAAGTGGCCTGAGGGAGAGTGCACCGACAAGATAACAAACTAGACCCACGCTGGGAGGGAGCTGCTGGTGGGGCAGATGGAGTCAGGATTTGAGAGCAAAGCTGCAGAAGTCCATCTGCAAGAACGTTTGCCTTGGGTCCGAGAATAGAAGACAGCAAGCTCAGGACCATGTCCATTTGGTAAATAGGGAGGCAGGCAGGCTGGCGAGTCTAACATCAGGAGACCAGGCCCAGCTAAAGCCCCAGAGGCAGCTGGGAAGTTCTCCAACTGTCTGTTCCTAAAACACCAAGCATCAAATGATAGGTTGCTGTGTTAGGTGTCTGTCACTAGATAGGGACCAGCAAGGGAGCTTCACCCTTCCCTTGGTTTGCTGTGTCTGCTAAGCTCTTGGGCCTGTTTTTCTGCAATATGTCCTCATGCTTCTACAATCTCAATTCACCTCAACAAAGAAGGGTTACCAGAAATAAGCCAACCATCAGTCTGTTCTGGAGAGGTGGTGCCTGGACAGATGGTGCTGTTTCTGGGTCCACCCAGGGCTGCGATCATCTTACCTCAAAACGGATTCACAAACTCCCTGTAAAATGGAGGACTCCTAGGGGAAGGCACAGCCTGAAAAAAACAGTTTCCTATGCTATTCAGTAGCTTCCCGGAAGACACAGCCTCAGCTCAACATTTGGCTCCTGGAACCTGCCCTGCTTGCCTCCACACCACAGCAGACTAAATTAGCCCAGAGGAGCTCAAATCCTTTGGAAAGCAAAGAGGTAATGGGAAGCGATTTAAATCTAAGCTTATTTAACCTAAGTGGCTAGTGGCTGCCCATTTTGTTTTAATTGCCTTTTAAACTAAAATCAATGTTAAATTACCTGAACAACACACCCCGCACAACCACACAAGGAGAATTCTTCAAGTGCCTCCTCAGAGTCGTTGGCTTCTGTCTGTCGGAGTGACAGGAAGAGCCATCTCTCCGCCTTGCATAGCAAGGCCTTTGAACCGTGGAGTCTGACTGAAAGGTTCCAAGGACAGCCTGCCAGCCCTGGGATGAGCTGAGTCTCCTGGCACCGGGACAGAGTCCGTGCTTGGAGGGCAATGTGGAATTTAGCAAGTGGAGAGTAGCGCCTGGTCTGTTTTGCCTTCATGCTTTTCCCCTGCCTTTCCTTCCTTGCCTTCCTTCCTCCCTCCCCACCTCTTCCCTCTCTTCCTCTCTCACCCTTTGTATTGCTTTTTGTGCTCTGATAAAACACCATGACCCAAAACAACTCACGGAAAAAAAAAAGTGTTCATTTTTGGATTATAGTTCTAGAAGGGGACTCCATCATGGGTTGGGGGCAGGGGGGCATGGCAGCAGGTGGCCACAGCTAGAAGCTGAGAGATCCCATCTTTAACCACACAGACAAAGCACAGAGCGCAAACTGGAAGTGGGGTGAGGCTATCTACACTCAAAGCACACCTCAGTGGTGTATTTCCTTAGCAAGGCTCCCCCGCCTCAAGCTCTAGAATGTCCCAAAGCAACCGAATCAATCAGGGACCTAGTATTTAAATAGGTGATGGTATGGGAGACATTTCTGATTCAAACCAATGCACTCTCCTAGTCCTTCGTTCTTGGCTCTCTGCCTCTTTCTGTTTCTTTCTCGTTCATCCTTCCTTTTTCCTTCCTTTCTTTCCCTTCCTCACCTACCTACCTTCCTTCTTTCTTTCCTTCCTCCCTTCCACCCCCTCTCTTCCTCCTCCTTCTTTTCCTTTCACTAGAAACTGGCTATCTTAATATATACAGGAGCCCTTCTTTGAAAAGTGACCTCTGACCTGTAGCTTGCACCATCCACTCAGGAAGCCACTTTTTTTTTACCCCTTTCAGTAAGCATTCCAGGAAGCCAGGCTAGTCAGGCCGTGTTCTCCAGCACCTGGTCCCAGAAAGGCAGCACACATCTCTGGAAGCCTTGGCAGGACACCAGCCGGGATTCGTGAGTAACTGACAGCACCTCCAATGTTCCTTCCCACTGTCAACTTGCAAGGAAACAGAAAAATCCCAACATTCTACTGGGCCCACACCTGTTCATTCTGCCATGAGCAACCTCCAGTCATGGGGTGGGTGAAGGACAGAGGCCTTTAGTCAAGAAAGAAGCAACAGGAAAGGGGCAGAGGCCAGCAGCCTCCCTCCTCGGTACCCTGAAGCCTTCCATTGTTTTCTACCATTAAGGGTCCCCCTATGCCACCTGTGTTTGAGTCTCCACCAAAACACAAGCAGAGCCTTCTGACTCTCTGCCACAGCGAGCTCTGATGCCATCACATTTAGCCCATTTTTTTCTATTCCACAGTTATTACTTATATTTGGTTCTGTCTTAACTAAGCACGATGGACAATCCATGACCCAAACAGAGCTCATGACCGAAAATAAGAGAGACATTACTGACTTTTGTAAGCATTGTGAGGAAAATAAGTCATGATACGATGAAGAGAAAATGGGGACACAAGCCTAAGAGACGATTCTGGAAGTCCAAGTGGTAGGGGCAGCACCTGTATTAAAGATACAAGACTGATTGACTGATTATGCCTCCTGTGGTTGCTGAGAACTGGAATGCAGCAGATTATTTAGGGTCCCCTTTACCCCCCTTAATAATCATTCATTGCCCACCTGAGTCTATTCCCTTTGGTGTGAGAACCATCTTTACATCAACACGTTGTTAGAATCTATTACTGCATAGATCTGTTCCTTGTTTCTGTTTCACTAGAGGGGAGCAGATATCATCTTTCCCACATCATGGGCACAGAAGGCAGGCATGTGCTCTGCCAATCAGTTGCCTCAAGGAAGAGGCAAGGTCAAGGATGGCAAGAAAACAAAATAGGCACTTATGTAGAAAGAGAGATGTGGTGTGAGTTAAGGCCCTTAAACTCTGAAGCTGGGAGAGAAACATTCTTGGGTATCATAGGAACCGTGTGACTCTAACCTGGAGATGCAGAGAGGTACATACGTGCTGACACTCATTTTCTGCTGTTTTTACAGGTTACAACACAGCCATGCAAACCAGGGGAAAGTCAGGGAGATTTCCCTCTCGGTTTCTGTGTTCTTCCTATTACAAGCAAGCAGAATTCCCTAAATAGGACATTACACAGTTTGGAAAATAATGAGTCATGAAAAAGATGGCCAATCTCCCTTTGCCCAAGTGCCCTTCCCTGTAAGGTGTCAGGAGGATGTCACCATGTGAAAGACACAACAGGATGCTGTCTGACTCCTGGTCCAGTGACTTGATTGCCTCTGAGCTGTGCACAGGAGTGGACATGTTGAGTGCTTCTGAGTGTCCTTTACTGAGGGTTTAAAAATGGAATGCTTGCCATGCATGAAGGCCATGAAGGAAATCACGTCATGCCAGACATGTCTACTGTAGAGTTGTCAGCCACATCCCTATCCCCTGCAGCGTTTTGGAAAGGCTGTTCCTCTTACACCCTCCCTCAGTAAAACACTGCCCAGAAATCATGTGTATGGTTTAGCTGGAACTTCTACCAAAGGTGTGGGATTTGAAGAGAGACAGAGTGTTGAGTTTGAGCAGCTGGACTTAGACCTGAGGGATCTTATGATGTCACCTGTAGGCTGGGGAGATGGTGCAGTTGGTATAGTTGGTAAAATGTTAGCTCCACAAGCATGAGCACCTGAGTTGATTCTCAGAACCCATGTCGGAAAAGTCAGGCATTGTGGTACATTTATAGTCCCAGTGATGGGGAGGTGCAGACAGGCGAATCCTTGGGACTCCCTGGCCAGCCAGTCCAGACAAACTGGAGAGTTCTAGGTGAATGAGAGACTGTCTTAGCACACAAGGGGATGAGAGACTGAGAAAGACACCTGAGGTTGACCTCAGGCATCTACATGCCTACAAGAACATATGTGTAAGCAGCCCCTCCAAACACGTATACAAATGTAAGGACAAACTAAACTAAATCAATAATCAAGGTGATTATAGAGAGGGAGAGAGAGGTGTCTGGAATGGAAAGGAGAAGGAGGTGCTACGGGAGAACCTATTGGCCCCAGAGAAAGACAGATTTGGACACATTGCTTCCTTGACTGGTCTCCTGTGGTTTGAATGTGAAATGTCCCCACAGGTTCTCAGTTTGATCACTTGGTCCCCTGGAGCCAGTGCTATTTGGGAAGTAGAGCCTCACTTGAGGAGATGGGTCCCTTGAGCTGTCATAGCCAGGCCCCACTTTTTTCCCTTCTTTGCTTCCTGGCTGCATCTATTTCCTCTGCTTCTGCCGACATGCCTTCCCCATCATGTCTGCCTACATCCTTTCTTAAACTGGTAAGTACAAGCAATCTTTCCTTCTGCACACTGCTGCCTGTCAGCTGTTTGCTCATAAAAGTGATAAAGAAACTGTATGTGGTCCTCCTTAGCTCCAGGCTCCTTCCCCAACCAGACATGCATCCAAGCCAAGCCAACTTTCTGAGATGCCCAGTCACATTCCCCATACCAGCCACAACCACTATATACAGCTGAGACAGTTCAGAACATAGCCAACCTACGTCCTATAAAAGTGTCTCAGGTCCTTTGCCTCGCAGACAAAGTACTCCTTGTTAGGATGAATGAGCCACTTCCCTGTAGCCCAAAATCCTTTGTTCTTCTTTTCCTATTTTCGTGTGTGTGTGTGTGTGTGTGTGTGTGTGTGTGTGTGTGTGGTGGATGTACATGCATGTTATCATGCATGTATGAGCATGTGGAAGCTTCAAGTTGGTGTTAAGAATAGTCTTTTCAGGCTCATCCCCCTTATTCATGGAGACAGGGTCCCTCAGCCAAGCTCAGCATTCACTGATGCATCCAGTCTCTGGAAATCCTCTGTCTCCATCAATGGCAGTAGGAATTACTGGAAGGCCCCTCTGCCCCGCTAGCATGTAAGTGGCTTTCTGGGGATCCAAATCCTAGTCCTCATATTTGCATTCATGGAACCATCTCAGCTCAAGGCTCAGAGTCTTTCCGGGCTCAGCACTAAGAAAATATAGGTTTTCTAGTCATAGGGATTACCAGAATTTCTTTATCTGTTTGTTTGTTTGTAGTTTATTCATTTATTCCTTTCACCTGAAAGCACAGAGATGTATTCTGACAAGAAACTATCACACACAATGACGCATTCATTCTTTTGACATCATCTATGTGAATAGTTGCTGGAAACATCACCCCCTTGTTAGGCTAAGGATTCTAAAAAAGATGACCAGAGCAAGAAAAGAAGAAAGACAATTATAGCATAAACTAGTATTGTAACTGCCTCCATAAGTGAAAGAGAACGGCTGACTCCGATGTGCTCTCTGGGATAGAGTAAATATTCAGAGAATTCAGAAGGTGGTAAAGAGCACGCTGGGTTCTAGAACAGACATGGGAGCTTGTCCAACATTCCTCCAGAGAGTCAAAGGGAAAGGAGAGTCCAAGGATGGGAAATAGTTTGGAAGAAGACGCAAATACGTGGCTTTATCAACCAATTGTAGGGCAGAGGCTGGAGAGCCTCAGGGACCCCCTTGTCCTAGCTTCCCTTGGCTGGGATTAAAGTCAGGCACCACCATACTTTGCTTTTTTTTCCTGGGTTCTGGGGTTTGAATGTAGATCCTCACCGTTGTTTGACAAGGTCACTACCAGTTGGGCTTTCTAACCAGCCCTGGTGCCTGAGTCTAAGTGCACAAATCTTTTCATTCTCGCAACTCCAGTACAGTTACAGTAAGGATTAACCCTGGTGATGCAGGGGAATAATTTTTGCCTTCTTTTCTTCCATTCAAGTTACCAATAAATCATTCTTACTTTAAAATGTATTAAATAAATAATTTCAGAATCTAATCATCTATTTCCTCAGAAATGGCTTAAGTGAAAATGAAGAAATTATTTTACCAATTATTATTTTTAAAATAACCTACAGTAGAGAGGACCTTGTACCAAGGCACTCAGAGCAAATGGGCTTCTTGGATTCTCAAGCACACTAACCGCTCCGCAGAGAGGACCTAGAGATTCCATTCAGTGCCCCTCCATCAAACGCCCCATGCCTCTGGGGGAAGGAAAGACACAAATAAATTCTTTAATATTTTCTGTTTTCTTAGCTTATAAAAGGTGCTCTTCTCAGAAGAGGAACATAAAAATGTGAAGAAGAAACCTGACTCTAAGTTTGTTTGTTTGTTGTTGCATTGACTTACGTGTATGCCTGTGCATCTGAGCTGGAGTGTATGCACGAGTGCAGCTGTCCTTGGAGGCCAGAAGAGGGCATCGGATCCCCAGGAGCTGGAGTTACTGGCAATTATGAGTGGAGAATGAACTCAAGTCCTCTGCAAAAACAGTGCTCGTTCTTAACTACCGAGTCATCTCTTCAGCCCCGAGGATTTCTATTTTTCCTTTTTGATCACATTCTATTTATTGCAGATTTTATCACATTTCTAGCCTGCAATTTGTGGGCCAAATGTATCCTGGGCTAGCTGTGTATGTGGCCCAACACATTTGTAGACCACAATATCATGTCATAGTCTCAAAACATTAGAAAACTATTTCAGACAAAGGGAAGACAGGCTGCACCTTCAGAGTTAAGAATGATTTTTTTTTAAGAAAAATAGGAAGTGGAGTTTTAATTTACTGTTTGCCATATTCTACTCATAGATGAGATCCACATATTATCTGGAGAGGTTCTGCAGCCATAGAGAGAAGAATCCACAGCAGAGAGGTCAGGTTGGGCCGTTCAGGGTCTCTTAAACTTTACATGCATCTGTTTTCTGTTACCTGTGCTTGTCACCTTTGTTTCCATTGTGGCTTCAGGCTTTTGTTGAGTTCTCCTCCTTTCCTTTTTATTTTTGTTTTCTATGTGCGGGGGGCCAAACTCTGACCCTTGGACCCCCTGGCACTCACTGTACTGGCTGAACTAAATTCTCAACCCTTATTACCTGTTAACAAGAGCAGAACACCTTCTCTCCACAGCTTGTGTTTCAGAAAACAAGCTCTCTCACCCTTCAGCTAAGGACCCCTGTCCCAGCACAGAGGTCTACTCCACATGCACGTTCTGTAGGGTGGAGAGTGCAGCTCCTCTAAACTTGAACTGCAAAGACAGACATATCTATGTGTCCTTATTTAGCTCTGAAAGGAAGAAGCAGTTTTCTTCCAGGGATGAACCACCTGGAAGGTTATTCAATCCCAATTAGTTAGCTCTAAATGTATGTATATATGAGCAACAGTAAATGAACTCAGTAGGATGTGTATATATATATAATTATATATATTATAATTATATTAGAAATATATATGTATAGCCAGGCGGTGGTGGTGCACGCCATTAATCCCAGCACTCGGGAGGCAGAGGCAGGCGGATCTCTGTGAGTTTGAGACAAGCCTGATCTACAAGAGCTAGTTCCAGGACAGGCTCCAAAGCCACAGAGAAACCCTATCTCGAAAAACCAGTATATATATATATATATATATATATATATATATATATGTGTGTGTGTGTGTGTGTGTGTGTGTGTATGTATATATATAATTACTGTGTGTGTATATATGTACACTAATAATTAAAGAAGAACAAGTATTGAATTTGAGAGAAAGTAGGGGGTGTGAGAGGAGCTGAAGATGTGAGAAATAGAGGTGGAAATGACACAAATACATTACTCAGACATGAAATTCCTAAAAAATAAAGAAAGTTTTAAAAATATGAAGCTAGAAACACCCACAACACTGATAAGGCTAGGTGTAGAGGAGGGTGATCTTGATGATGTTACTACCATTTCCACACATTAGTCCATTGGATCCATATCAATTTAATTTAGTTGTATTAGCATAATTAATGAACACACTAATCCAATTTAACTTTACTAAATTTTATTATATTGAATATAATTTGTATTAATAATTAAGTTATAAGAATGATTATAATAAACTTCATTTAACGATAGTAAGGTCAATACACCACAGGAATAATAATTCCCAGTTAAGGACCTTCTGTTTCTTTGTCCTTCTGTACATGGAATCTAAGTCAATTTCAATTTTTTTCTTCGCTTATTCTGTAGTCTAGTTGGGACATTCTAGGAACTCTGTAGTGAACACTCTGCACATTCTTCTTCCCCATCCATTGTGACCTTGGGGTTCTTTCATGGAACTAGAAAAGTGGAAGAGGAAGACTATGTTCAGTCCCCAGAGATTGGGCAGCCACCCACTCAAGTTTAGACAGACTGAAGTCTGAATTCTGGCCCTGGAAAGTTCCAAGAACTTCTGTGAGTTATGTAAATCCTCCTGAACATCTGTTTCCTCCCCATAGAAGGGGCTTAGTAGCAGCTAGTTCAGAAGTGGCTGACAGAATTGTGAAGCTAAGTAACATATGTCACTTGGGATATGGCAGACATTTGGAAATGTACAGAAGACTGGCCGATGATTCCACAGTGTACTTGAGAAGACAGTACCCAATGATGGTTCTGAAGCTTCCACCTCATTGGGTGGTTAGGTGCCCGATTAGCCAGAAAGTTTAAAAGCACTGGCTCCCACAAAAGCCCACAGTTTCTAGCCTCTTAGTTATGTAATGGTGACTCCAACCAAAGTTTGGCCTTGATGGAGAGTTAGCACACTCCTTTCTCTGGGAAGGGCAGACAGTAAATGATTTCAGCATTCAAGGCCACATGTCTTACAACAGCTAATCAATGCCAGCCTTACTGTAGAAGCAATAGCAGAAAGCGTGGCCACAAATATACACAGTCATGTACCCAGAACATTTAGTACGAGGTCCTATAGACCCATCTCAGAGGGACAACTCTTGACCGAGTGAACCCTCAGAGGTAGGTGAAGGGATTGCCATGTCACTGTTTAAGGGCGTTTAGGATCTGTAAGCACCAGAAGGGCACAGTTCAACCAATGAGCCTTTCTTTCCAAGATAGATGTGAAATAAAAGCCAGCTGGTGAGGATGGAACCTAAGGCACTGAACTTTCTTAATTCCTTTCTGTAGAGTCAGCATTTAATAGAATGGCATCCTCAGCCACAGGGATTGAGCGGCATGCTCCAGAGGGTAACCAGGATCATCGGCAACAGCCCATAGGGTTTGGGGAGTCAATGCGACCTCAGTGGCTAATGAAGCCAGAAAGGATAACCCAGTCCTTAGCACTGGGCTTTTTATTTGCACATCCTTGAATTGTAAACCACACTGAATACGTACATGGTACATAGAGAAATCAGGTTGGTAAGCACCTGGAAGCTTCAGCCCTAGGTGTTAGCTTTCGTTGTGCTGGAAGGTGCTGCACAGACTATCAGAGGAGAAAAGTAATCATCAGTCTTGGCCAGCTGTGCACCCTGCAAGTGACAAATGACCTACCCGCAGAGTAAGGCAGAGACCTGGTCAAGGTGCAAAGAATGAGAATCTGCAGAATGTCCGGTCCTGAACTGGGACATCTGTAGCACACCTTCTCCTCCAGAAGCCCACAGATCATTGTGAAAGAGGAGAATGAAAGAGTGGAAGAAAAACAGACTGCAGGGAAATGGTGTTTCAAATCCTGCGCTACCTCAAGCCAGACAACATTCGACCATGGAGAGAGGAGGTGGGCATGAAATTCTGCCCATAGATAAAGAACTTTCGTAACAGATGTTGGGAGAGAGAGACAGTCAGTTATCTTCAAGGATGTGACCTCTGTCTGGTGTTTTGTTCACACATCAGTGGAACTCACATATCTAAGAATAGATGGTTCCACCAGCTCCACTGGATGAGTTAACAACAACTATAAAATGAAGGCACAAGTTGTGCAGGTAGGGAAGTGTGGTGAACTTGGGAGGAACTGGGAGAAGATGAATATAATCGAAATACATTGCACAAAATTCTGAAAGAAGTTTTAAAACTGAGCTAAAAAAAATCAATAGTGGCTTTCAGGCATAGTGGCATGGGTTTGTAAGCCACATGCTGGATAAACATAGGATCCTGGGGGCTCTCTGGTCAGCCACACTAGGCTACTATGTGAGCTGCAGGTGAATTTGTGACAAATGGATAGATAGTCTGACAGACAGATAAATGGACAAATGGACAGACAGATAAAAAAAATCAAGATGTATGACTCCTAAGAAAGGACACTGAGGCTTTCCTTTGGTCTAACTGCGCATGTGCACACATTTTTACCTGCATCTGTCTGTGAACACACAGACGCAAAGACACAGAGGCAGGCACACACACACACACACACACACACACACACACACACACCCCACACCACACACCACACACCACACACAATGAGAGAGGCAGACAGACAGATGGAGACAGGCATAGAGAGGGAATAGTGGGCTTATGAGCAGAAAGTATAGTAACAGTGTCCTCTTTCTCCCCATGAAACAAAACAAATGAACAATAAGATAGTGAACCTCACTTACCACTGCTGTTTTTCCCCAATTATCTTCTCTGCCTTGCTCTGAAAACCCATACAGACTTGACCAACCACTTCGGTGGAATAAAACCATGCCCTCATCTCCAGAGAGATGGATTAATAGTAATAAAGCGGAACTCCAAAGAGCAATGTGTCCACGTGCATCCAGAGCTCCGAGGCTCACGGTCCATCTACTCTTCAGGATAATGAGACTCGAGATAAGAGATGGAGATGATTGTGTTCTTCTTACAAAAGAAGATACAAACTCACTAGAGCTGGCAAGTGGCTTGCCCTGAGCTAAGAAACCATAGCTCAAGAACTGACCCTAGGACCTCCCTGCCAGGGGCTTAGTTCCTTGTTTGCCACTCAGCACGACTAGTGTTTAATACACTTCTAGCCGGTCAACTTGGCTTAAACAAATTGTGCAGGAAGGAGAAAAGGTGAAATATATTCAGCCAAGTGATTAATGCTCTTGCTGAGTAATTAAATGTTTGGAATATGAGCTGTAATCCATACAGAAGGTGTAATCAAAGCATGAGCAGGGTGACCTGACCACTCTCGGGTGAACTGCTGCAAAATACTAACAAGGGCAATGATTCGAGCACTAAATCTTCATTAAGGGGCTGTTTTCTTTACATTAAAATTGTTTTTTGATATTAAAAATGTGTAATTGCCCTCTATTTAAATGTCAGGCAAATGCACAGTGAGACGGTCATTCTGTAATCGGTTTGTGCCTAAGATCCATTAGAATGGAGTATGACTTTGATATTATAAATAATGGCACATCAAATGCTTTAATGGGTACACTTGTGTGTATTTGGGGGACTGCTTTCAAAAGATAACCAGCACCTGAGGGGCTGGAGGGATGGTCCAGGCGTTAAGAGCACTTGCAGTGCCATCAAGAGGACTGGAGTTTAGGTCCCAGCGCTCACCTAAGAGGCCACGAGCCTGGAATTACAGTTCGGGGAGGGGCAGGTAGAAGAACTCTGATGTTTCTTTGCTTCCAACCTAGCTGGGAAAACATGGGCCCCTGGTTCAGGAAGACTCTGCCCAAAGAAGAAAGGTGGAGAGTGGCAGAGAAGAATGCCAAGGTTTTAAGGGCGACACTGTGTATCTTTTAATGGCACTTCAGAGAGAGGCTAATTTGCACTCCTGCCATCAGTTTATGAGAATTTTATTATCACACAGTTGGCTACTGCTGATCTTGTTAGTATTTTTTTTTTTAGCTTCAGATGGAATTGCAGAATCTGATTCTTAGTTTCCACAAGTAGTTGAACCACTTACAATGGAAGAGTCGCCACTGGCTGAACCCTGATCAATCAATACATCTTATAGCAATAATGCTACTTGAAGGGTTGAGTTCATTTTTAAGAACTAATATGGATATGTGATTTATATTAAATCAAGTGTTATGAAACATCAACAGTTTTAGCAACCAAAGGACAATCCCTCTTCTGCTAACATTTAAATTTTCATTATTGACTTTGCCTATTTCGAGGTAATATCAAGTGGAATAGCTCTTGACGAGGAAATTCCACTTGCCCATCATGGTGGTGTCCTTAGTGACAGGAGCCAATGAGAGATGCATGATGGCAGTTGTCAACTCAGTGAGGTCCAGAACCATCCTTGAAACAGGTTTCTGTGCATGCCTGTGGGTTGACTGAGGTGAGAATACATGCCCACTGTAGGTGACACCATATGCTCAGGTGGGACCCTGGACTGTACAGAAAGGAGAAACTGAGATAAGCATGTGCTTTCATTTTTCTAGCTTCACGGCTATGAGTGCAATGTGACATCTTCCTCAGTGTCCTGATGCCATGTGTTTCCCATCCTTGACCTGTGAGCCAAAATACTTCTGCTTAGTTGCTTTTGAAGGCTGTTTTATAATAGCAACAGGAAAAGTAATGAATTTAACCCCCAACAAGAGGGAGTGAGCTAGAGCATGTAAGACTCAAAGTTCCATTTTTCCACTGTTAGGAGAATGAGGCGAACCCTGGAGAGTTAGGAAGCATCGCCCTCTTCATGGAAGTGGAGCCAAGCCTGACACTAACAAACACAGGAAGGAAATTGCATGGAAAGCCCCAGCTCTAGTGACAACATGTGACCTTTATGGATCCCTGTCTAAGGCAGCCTGAGAATCTTCCAGATCAGAAAGAAACACCTTTCCTTATTGCTTGGCCCAATGTGGGTGTAGTTCCTGCTAATACTCAGAAACCTAGCTGGGATTCCATATGTTGCCTGCCATTCCCATCTCGTTTTATAGCATTCTATGAATTGAGCAAAATCTTCTAATATGCAATAGTGAGAGAATCATTATAAAGAGCAAAAATAAGAGTAAAGAAAATGTATGTGCACATGTGTATGTACGTTTTTGTGAAGGTGTGCCTATATGTGTGTGCACTTAATGTGATAGGTAGAGCATTAAATTGGTGTCACTGTTAGGACAACTGAAACCTTGTTTAAAATCTGCATTTTTGCACTTCCCTTTAAAAAAATAAATGGCAGGTAATTTTATATAATTTCAGTATAAAAACTGATCTATAAAGAATTATAAGAAAGTATAAGAAGCTCTTTATATAAGATTTGAATATGGGACAGGTAGCTCCTTAATGCTGATGATAAAAATGAAAATCTTTTATATGGAAAAGATTGTGCAGGTAAAATCAAAAGGCAAGCAGCAGCAGGCACTCTTCAAATGCATAGCTGGCTCAGGTAGGCTGCTTTTAAAAACCAAGAATTTCCACACATGAACAAAAATATAGATAAGCCTATTGCAGCTGGACGAGTATTTTGCATCAATAATTCATATGAGAAAAAAAATACTGCAAACCATGAATATTCAAGATGTGCAAATTGAGGCCACAATATGCCATGTGTCAAATCCAAACTCAAAAAGATGGTTGATACCCGGGGCTGGCCAGGTAACGTTGGAAGGCTGCAAATTGCTCCAGTGAATTTGCGTTAAAACCATAGTAACATTTGTTGACATCAAAGATTAGCTCAACTTTTGCTCAATGTTTTTTGTCAAGTTTTTATTCAATGCTGAAACTAAAGAAATACAGGCAGCTTACTTATCGTAGGAATGAGTATTTCAGCCAAAGACAACAGACAGATCCTAGGTAGATAAAACCTTAGGCATATCTGTGAGGGAATGGCTGAGCAAATAACAACACAGCCGTACTGCAGATAACTATGTAGCTATTAAAAAGGAACGGAGAGGTTTTGAGAATGGTAATAGAGTAACAATGCTTTTCCAGAAAAGGAAGTAACTGAACAAAATGTAGAGCACTGGCCTGTCATTTGTTAAAAGAACATGTATACAAACAGATACATTAGCAATCACATATATTTTTGTCTATATTTATGTAAAAATGTATATTTGCATATGTGTGTTTGTATGTGCACATGTGTGTTTTTCACAAGCATATTTACATATGCACATGAATGTTTGCATGCACATATTTGTATACACATATATATGTTTTCATGGCTATGTTTTTATGCACACATGTGTATTTGCATCAGCAAAGGAACTAAGTGAAAAGAGCAAATGCCAAACACCAAGTTCACCACCCACGGTACCCGACCCTCCCAGAATGAGGCCTGAAGACTGACAGATGAACTGAGAGGAAGCACTGTTTGTTTCCGAGATATATTCTGTGCTGTATTTAAGGTTCAAAAAATATATTATTTTATTTTAAGTACATGCAACTTAAGTAATTTTTTTGACAGAATCATCCTGAATGTTTCAATTAAAACTATTTTAATAGAAAGGAATCAGAAAGAAGAAACAGTCATGATTCTTGTGCCCAAAGGTTTTCATCTGCTCTGTCTCCAGAAAGCCCACCATGTGGAATATTCAGTGTACAAGTCTCCTGGCATTCATCCAGCCAGAGCTTGCCCCACTGAAAGCTAATATGGGCTGTTTAACAAAGCATAATTAAATGCATGGAACAACTAAAATATCCATATAATTACCGCAAAGCTGATCTAATTGCATACATCCTTTTATTGGATGATATTATTGTCCCTACACAAGCAAAAGATAGCGTCAACAGAACGGTCCTCCCAGCGCTGCGGTTCAGCTGAAATTATCCAAAGGATCTGCAGATTGCCACTGAGAGGGAGGCAGTCTCTTCAAGATTTCTGCGAAAACAGAACAGAGTTATTAAAACCCTGTGTGGAGACACGGCCTTTTCTTACTTGGAGGGGAAAAGAGAGGAAAAGGAATTTCCAAAATGCAATGACACATTCCTGTTAAATCTAATAAGGTGAATGTCACAGAGACGGTGTGTGAAAAGAGAAGAAAATGTCTTTGTCAGCCACGGTGATGCAGGATTTAATCCCAGCAGATGGGATGCTGAGGCAGGGTGGTGAACTCAAAGACTGGGGTAAATAAATAATGAGAATCTGCGTTTAAAATGTACACACGCATCACACTCACATGTACCATACACACCACACACACACACATACATACATATATTACACATCCCACATACACACATACACCACACACATAACACACCACACATACAACACACTCATATACCATACACACTATACCACACACACATACACACATATATCACAATCCCACATACACACATACACCACACACATAACACACCACACACACAACACATACATACATGTACCATATACACCATACCACACACACATACACATATATATCACAATCCCACATACACACATACACCACACACATAACACACCACACATACAACACACATATGTACCACACACACCACAAACACACATACCACACACACCATATACTACACACACACACACAAACCATACATGCATACACACACGATCAAAACAGTCTGAAAGATTATGGATAAGAATGTGGCTTTAAAAATTAGAAACACCAGGGCTGGCAGGACTTGGGTCTCCAGGAATCACATAAATGGACACTTGCAATTTTAGCCTTTTTTGCTTTCTGTGAGAGACAGAAGAACCCTAGAGCAAACTGATTAGCAAGATTAGGCATGTTGGTGAGCTCTGGGTTTGATTTACAGATGCCGTCTCAATGATAAGGTGGAAGAGAGATATGGAGTGGTTCCGAATTCTATCTGGGGCCTCTACGGGCACTCACATGTATGAACATAACCACTAGTATACAGGTGTGTCTGCTTTAGAATGGGTTGTGTCCTGCAGATTCACAGGCTGTATTCCAACCCTGAGTGACTTGACATGGAGAGGGGCTGTTCACAGGCAACTTCTGTTACAGTGGGGCTAAATAGGAGAGTTTGAAAGCCAGTGTCAAAGGAGTTGTTCCAGACAGAGCAGACCCACACATGACATCTACAACCCAGAAACAGACCTGACCTGGGAGAAGATGGTCACCCTCACATGGGGAGGAAGGTACTGGAATAAATTAATCTTCTGAGGCCTTGATCTTGACCCTCCAGAGCCTCCAGACAATGAACATTTGACATTGAAGCCACCAACCTATGGTGCAAGTCAATGTCCTCACTGAATGCCTCACAGCGACTGACAAGGAAAAAGGCCGGACGCCAGTCACAGCGCACTGTAGATGCACCACGCAGTAGCCATCTTTAACATTAGAGTCAGCATTCAAGAGCAGTTTCCTTAAACAAAGCTCACTGGGATACAGGGCTTTCGAGACAAGTCACTTATTAGTGACATAACCGTTTGCTTTCCAAGGAGGATTCCTTTCTAACAGCTACAGAATTTTAAATCTTCCTAAATCTTGAGGAGGTAGGAGGAAAAAGGGGAAAGAATTAAAAGTCTTTTGAACGGGTGGCATCCTAAGCTGAGTGAGCAGCCTGGGTGAGGAAAAAAAAAAACTGCTGATTTCAAAACTCCAATTTCAAAGGCACCAAATGTCTAGTGAGATCTTCAATAGAGCACAAGATGTACTTATCGCTTCTTGTCTAGGAAATGCTATGAACGTGATCAGTGATTGGAGCCTTCTAATCACCCATCTTTCGGGAGAAAACAACCACACACAGAGGAAAAAGACTTTCCCCTCTGGTAAGTCTGGAGCAGCACAGGGAACAACATAAAGAGTCTGCAAGGACACAACCTCTAGAGCATGATGGGATATATCTCAGAAAGCAACTTGTCTGAGATGCTGGGTCGAAGTCTATCGGATGGTTTTCACAGTAAATACTGCTTACATATTTTAAGGTCTTTCATTCCTAAGTCAAGTGAGTTCTCCAGCAGATGTCCTTGGGCTTTTCTTTAGTACATACTGCCCCACGGTTAGGGGCTGTGTGCAATGCTTAAAAGAAAACACCACACATCCATCATCTGTGTGAATGGTATGTGTGCAAATGTGTAAGAGTGTGGGTTCGCCTGAATATGTAAGCCAGTTGTCAACCCTGGGTGTCATGCCTAAGGATTCCATCTACTTTTTGTTGTTGTTTTGAGACACGGTCTCTTACTTTAACCCAGAATATCCTGATTTGTGCTGACAGGTGTCTAGTGAACCCTAAGGATCCCCCCAGATCCACCTCCAGAGCACTGTGGCTGTAAGTCACCACGCCTCTTTTATGTGGGTTCTGGGCCTCAAACTCAAGTTCTTATGCTTGTATGGAAGATTCTTTATTTAATAATCCTTATTAAATTAAATTAGTCCATCAATGTTTTTGTCTAAAATAGAAGTGGCCAGTGTCTGGTGCCTCTGTATTCTCCTGACCAAAGGTACAATGGGATGAAGACTGGAGAACAGTAACTAACCTGTTTAGTTCACATCCCTGGTGTCACGCTGAATCCTATCCATATGTGGCCTCACTGTGCTGCGAGGGAGAACTCGGCAACAATGTACAGCACAAACAGACTGGGAGCTCTGCCACGTGAACTGCCCTGGGAGGGGGAGCCTCGAACTCATTTTCTTTTTTAAACCACAGAATTTACAGTTTCAATGGTAACACCAAGTTGTATACAACAATGAATTAATTTCTTTTTTGGGCAGAATCAATGATGAAAAGTCAGCAAATCACTGGGGTTCACAAAATTGTGTGCCAGACCAGACATCAACCTCTACTCAGAGAGACAATCATTTCCAAGACCCCCACTAAGGATCCTTAACTGGGAGGGCTACAAATGAGCCGGGCAGTATAATGAATCCTAGGGCTCCCCTGAACTGTGCTGAAGCTGGAGCCCAGAGTTAAAGGGCCTGGAGAAGCAAGGCACAGTGTGGTGGTGGTAAAAATGCTACCTCAAACCAAAGGCAGTGCAGGGAGACTTCCAGAAAGCCAAGGAGCTTCATGCAAGACCCTTGAGATATGTCCGGTGCACTTGTCTTCTTTTATTGTGCATGCTTCTAGAGGGGATCATCACGGTGTCCACTATCAAGGGCCCTGGGGCTCCGCACCACATCTCCTGTAGAACCTTGATACTTCCGCCAACATCCAATGTGTGCTTTTTCCATGATCTTCCTGGCTGCCTTTGCTAAGACTTTTAAGATTTTACCCCAGGAGAAGACATCGCTCAGTGTCAGGATCCAAAGAGCCCTTGGAATCTCTGTCCCTGTCCCTCTTCAGACTCTAGAGTTCCCCATGAATTCCCATATATTAAAACTTACCTTCAAGCCAGAGCGTTTAACCTGGTCAGTGACCCCAGTTCCCTTCTGAATGTCAGTTTCAGTCGCTCATGCCTAATATCTACACACCGTCTCTTGTGTTCCAAAAATCTCAGATATCATACCTGCCTATGATATGCCATCTTCTCACTAAGACTCAATATGTCTTTCTTTTCCAATTTTTGCCATCTTATTAGTAGGTATGTGTTTCTCATGAGAAAGTTCCAGAAGGAATGAATCTACCTGTCATCCTCTATCACTCTACTTTGCAATTAATTAGACTGGAGTTAATTGGTCTTCCCATTTCACACCTAACACAGCCCTCCCAGTTACTTGCCTTCACACACACACACACACACACACACACACACACACACACACACCATCTTTCCCCTGGGCCAGCCTTCCCAGCTCTGTCCCCTGCAATCCATTCTCCACACTGCAGGCAGAGTTATCTTTCTATATAGAAAATTGGATCCACCTCAGTAGTCCCCAATCGTCCCTAAAGTAGAAGCTAAACTCCTTAACTTGCCTTTACAGAGCACTAAGTTATGTGATGCTCTGTCTCTCAGGGTTCATTGGCCACGGCTTTCTCTGATCATCTTTGATATGCTCTAATAGGTGGATATGCGCTCACATGCCCTTCTTCAACTGCTTCCACTTCCTGTCCAGCTCCAGGCCTTTGCACTTGTCTCTCCCTCCACATGAAGGATCTGGGCTCCCTCGGATCTTGACTACTGATGCCGCCCAAACCTGATCAGCCTCTATCAGCAACCCAAACAGAGTAGGTGCTGATAAGTTGTCTTTGAAGGAACACAGAGCATGAGTGGACACAAACGCCTGTCTGCCTCCCTCTCTTCCTTCCTCCTCTCTGTCTTTACACTCCTCTTTTTTTCTTCCTTTCTCGTTTCCCTGTTTTTCTCCTATTGTAATTCATTTTTAAGATCTGTTTGTATTTCACTGTATATTGAATGACTGGGTGGGCACATGTCCATGGTTGACCGGGCAGACCAGAAGACAATGTCTCATTCCCTGGAACTGGAGTTACAAGTGGTAAGCCATGGTAGCATGGTACTAGGAACTGACCTTGGGTCTGCTCTAAAATAGTTCTAAAATAGCATCAAGTTCTACTGACCACTGAGTCATCTCTCCATTTCAAGTAAAAATTCTCACATATAATGTTTCTTCTAAACCTAGTGGCTCATTTTGCCCAAGAGTCTGAATTTACTTGAACATATAAAATCTTTACATTTCTTCACAATGCTTTTTATCAACTACCCTCTTTTTTTCATACAAAAGCTCCCAGTTTCTCCTGTGTTTGTCTTCTCATTGCTTCTAGAATAGAGACTTCTATTGTAAGTCACCTTGAAACTCTTGAGAAGTAGGAGTGCAGTCAGGGGGAGCAACTAAAGGAGGACAGGGTGCTCCTCAGGCTCCCCTCCCTACCGGGGCCCAGCAGTGTGAGATACTGGGAGAGTTAATGTGTGATTAAGAAGTCAACACAAATTGTGGTCCTGAGCTCCTCGTTCACAGGAAGAGCCTGGAAGAGGACTGGCTGCCATTCAGAAATATTGATGGAGGAGATCCAGAGCACACCACTGAGCTGCCACAAATATGACGGCAGCCTCGGTATGATTGATTATCGCATGCCCACAACCACTGCCCTCTGGAGACAGGTGCGGCTTCCACGATCGCATGCCACTCATGGGGGCAGTGCAAGGTCACACCACGACACCTCCCACCAGCTATGCTCTTTCTCTCTCTCCTTCTATCTCAGCAGAGTAGGAACAGTATCGGGCTCTGAAGCCCCTGTGAGAATGAAAATTCCTCACAAGATAACACTCTTCTTTCTCTCCAAAAATATCACCTAGAAGAGTCTGTGGGATGGGAATTGGAAAATAGCCCTGGAAGAGAAGAGATAGGACCAAAAAGCAAAATGGAAGATAGAAGCAAACAGGGAGCTGGGGATGTGGCTTGACTAATAGAGTGCTTGCCTTGTGTGTACTGAGCCCTGGGTTCCATCCCCAGTACCACTTAAACTGGGACATGGTAGACCACACCTGCAATCTTAGGACTTGGGAAGTGAAGGAAGAAGGATTGGCTGTTCAAGATTATTCTCTGCTACATAGCAAGTTTGAGGCAAGCCTGGGATACATGACATTCTATGGTCAATCTAGTGGGGACATTTTCCCTCTCTCAAAAGATTCTATCTAGCCTGTGTAAAGTTAACATAAAACTAGCCATCACAACCAACCCTCAACATACACACTAGGGCATTCCTGATCCTCTTGTGTGAGTGTACACAGATTCACCATAAATACACTAACACACAACACAAGAAGATGCGTAGATATGCAAGCAGTTAAATACGCATCAAGAAGGCAGCCATCTGTGAGTCAAGATAGAGGCTTCAGAAGAAACCAACCCAACCCTGACAACTCCTAGACCTTAGGCTTCTAGACTCCAGGTCTTTGTGACAGGAATTTCCCACTGCTCACACTGAACTAAGGCTGCCCAAAGAAACTCATCATCGTGTCCTGACCAATATGGCCACTGTGAAACACTAGAAAGATCCAAGCAAGGCACTCAACTCTTAAGAAAATGTAAATATCCACACAGGGCTTGTGCCTGTCACATTTGACTGCGGCAGAGGTAACGCACTCTGGAAAATTCGGACTTGGTCTTGGTCAGCTCTGTGTCCCACTTAACGCAGGTGTGCAATAAATGCCTATGGAAGATGAAGAAAGAAGGACTCAGGGAAGTGTTCCGATTGCCCGTGCTTATTCTCCTGAAGAGCAATATGCTGACTCTTGGCTTGACAGGGTCTAGAATCACCTAGGAAACACACCTTTACTATCTCTATGAGGAAGCTTTTAGAGCAGTTTAACCGAGGTGGGAAGACACATGCTAAATACGGGCAGTACCATTCCACGGGCTGGAGTCCTGGACTGCATGAAAAGGAGGAAGCCAGCAAGTACCAGCATCTCTCTCTCTTCTCCTCTCCTCCTCCCTCTCCCTCTTTCTTGCCTCTTTGCTGTAAACACAAGGTGACAGCTGCCTCACACATACTGCTGCAGTGACCCCCATAACAACTTTCACTCTCAAACTGTGAGCCAAAATATATCTGTCCTCTATTAAGTGTCTCCGGCAGGCAATTTGTCAAAATAATAAGAAAGGCAAATACTATACTCTGCGACTTATATCAGTCATGGAGAATGAGAACCAGGACTGAATTGTCACCTTGCAGGTCCAGGCAGAGCACTTCCTGATTATCTCGTGTTCTTTCAGTCACCTTGGGGAGATGATAGTCCTCCCCATCTCTCAAACAGCGAGGAGGCACAGAGAGCCAAGGAGTGTAGCTGTGTGGTAGAGCAATACACAGCATGCACAAGGCTCTGAGTTCCAGCCCCAGCATTTCCAGAGTGCCTGTGTAATACCTAAGTTCACACAGCCGAGGTGGGAGAGAAGAATCCCCAGTGCAGCAATATACCCAGGAGGGTTGTGCTTTGGTCACTGCAGTCAAGGCCTGCCTCAAGTTTTACTTCATTCCATAGGTGTCTGAAATAGGCTTCCCAGAGAGATTTCACTTTCCTCCAAGAGTTGTTTCTTATAAAGTGGAGCTCTGCAGACTAGGAAGATGCTCAGTGGGTAAGACACTTGCTGCACAGGCATGAAGACCTGGCACTGAATCCCTGGGACCTGGGTGGAGCTGGACATGGTAGTGCATGCTTGCAAAACTATCACTCTTTTGGAGCAATGGGGAGAAGAGAGACACAGGCTGGCATAGGCGGGTGAACATAGCAGAGGACAAGAGACCATGTATTAAACAAAGCAGAAGGTAAACAATGATATCCATAGTTGTCCTGTGATCTTTACAAGTATCCTTGCACACTCATCTGGAGTCAAGAAAGGATGTAGGAAGAGTTCACAGACCTAAGATCCAGCACAGCTTTGCCTGTCTTCTTTTGTGATGTGAGACTTACACAGAGACTCCTAAGTCATATGTGCTCAGGAAAGCATCTAAAACATGTGATAAGCCTGAAATAAGTCTTTTGAGAACTGAACAGTGAGTATGAAGGCTACAGAACCCCCAAATCACTCCACGGGAAGCTAGTCACACTTACAGAAAGGGACTCTGGTCTCTTATGCTGTCAGGTGATGTCCAAGGTTCAGAAGCACTAAGGAGATGATTTATGACTGTGCTCTCCCTGAGTCGCCCATTCTCATGGGCTAAATGGCAATAAAACTAGACCTAATGCCTGGGGTTAAAAGTGAGAAAAAAAATCACATCAAACTGGCAAAATTATTAAGCAGAACATTACTGGTATTCCATAAGTGTCAGTGACCATTATCGCTAGCTAATTATTATCTATATTCAGATATGACTTCTATGAAACATCACTTTAGGCAACTTCAGAATTTACATAAATAACATAAAATATTATTTATTCTTTTCCAGTTTCCTAAATAAATCCATAATATTACAATAATTATCACATATATTATATATAATTATCATAGTGCCTCAGTTATTCTCTCTCATGCATCTCCCTATCACAGGAAATCTTTTTCTTCCCCAGTAACTCTCCTACTGTCATATCTTTGTGTGTGGTGTGTGTGTGTGTGTGTGTGTGTGTGTGTGCATGTGTGTGTGTGTATGCGTGTGCCTGCCTCTATGTTTCATTAGGGTTGCTTACATAAGCAGGGATGAGGTTTTTGGCTTCAGTGGGAGCAACGTAACAGTGGCTATACCACTGAGGAATCAGACCCTTTCTTCTGCAAACTTTGACTCCTACAGTTCCTTTTGGTTGGAAGGGTTCCTTTATGAGTCCATCCCAAGTCACGGTGAAAATGAGTAAGAATAGACAGGGTGTTAGCAGACTTGCAAGCAGGTACTCCTGTGCTGAATCTGAGCATGAGGAATGACGAGTGAGAAGGGGAGTGGGGAACTGAGGGCAGAAGACAGCCCAATGGCAGATGTGCTGTGGGCAGCCCTTCCCACCGCTCCACACTACCTTCAATGAGCCCATTTGTTCTCATTAATATTATCCCCTTGGATATTTGAGCTTGTGGCCCCTGCTGAGAAAAGATATAAAGAGCAAGACAAATCGATATTTCAGGAATATATGTACATATATATTTAGATATTATAATTTATGACTGATTTTTTTCTTGCCACCTTGAGTCCAGAAAGGATTAAATTGGTTCATATTGACAAACACAGTACAGCACAATAAAGTGGATTTATTTATCATCTTAATAGGTGACAAACATAACATAAAATAAAAGCAGTGGCAATGGGAAGGGGGAAACTGAAACTAGGAGTGCATAGCTCCAGCTGCAAGTGCCCTGGGTTTGCTGTGCCATAATGGGATGTTCTCCTGGGTTCCCTGTCCATCAGTGTGGAGAGAAACCCTACCCTGAAGCAACATCACAGGGCATGCTGTACTCATTTCCTTTCTTCTGCCATGACAAAACATTGGCATAAAGCTACTTAATGGAGGGAAGGGTTTATCTAGCTAATACTTCCAGTCCTTCACTGAGGGAAGTCAAGGCAGGAACCTGGAACAGAAGCCATGGAAGAAGGCAGCTTAGTCACTGCCTCACACCCTAGCTCTTGCTCACATGGCTTTCTTCTGCAGTCCAGTGATACTGCCACCCACAGCAGGCTAGTCCCTCTTGTATCAATAACTGAGACAATCTCCACACGAAGCCCCACATAGATCAATCTGATCTTGATAATACCTCAACTGAGTTCTTGCAGATCATTCTAGGCTACATTGAGTTGACAATGAACGCCAATTCGGTTAAACATGTATTATTAACCAAGAATTCAAAACCTACAGTTATCCTGGAGGGTGAAACAAAAGATGGCCTGGTTATCAAGCAAGGCAGCTGCTCTTGCTGTGCGATTCCAACCAGTTACGAAGTTACCAGTTGGGTGTCCTGGAGCCGAAGTTTGTGGTGGACACTGTCTGTCCTCTCATATGACAGGCAGGAAGACATACTGTAGCAGTTAGAGGACTCTCCCATAGCAGAGGAGTAGAGCTGGGACAAGGGTCCAGGCAGTGCTAGCACAGGGAAATCTAGGTTTGTAGCTGCTTTGCTGGCCATACTGAAAGACCACAGTGCCCATCTCACCCCCATACAAGGACTAATGGCATCGTGTCCTCAGATAGGAGTGGTTTCTGGAGGGAAGTAATGGCACCTTGCACTTGGTTCTCCAATGGTTAGGTATCACCTAGCATTGAATTCTAGATAATCTAGAGGTAATGATTGGAAGAAACCTTTCTCAAACTTCTCCTGTGTCTTACACCCCCCTGATTCAGGGGCAGTCGAAGGAAGCCACCTTCCTTAGCAGAACCTGATTTGGTTTGTTGCTCGACACTAATGCAATATTACCATTACACATTCCCTCCAGTATGCTGAGTTTAGAGAATGTAGAAACCCTCCGAAATAACATTGGTAGTTCTGCATTAGTGATTTAACCAAGCATTGATGCCAGGCAGCAGAAGACAGGAAGCCTTTTCCTTCTCACAGTGCCATCCCACGTGCCGCTGAGCACCATGCGCCAGGACAAGAAGGAATCAAATTCTCCAGCTCTGCTCACTGAAAGGAAGCAGCTGTTTACAGGGAACTAGAACCAGTCAGCCCTGAGCGGCCATCCATAGAGAACAAACATCTTTGTGACGTCTTTGGCAACTCCTTGTCAGATGCCTGCCTTCCAGAGAAATCCACAACCCAGAATGTTCTACTCCGAAAGAAAACCACTGCAATTCCCAGAGTCCACTTGCCATGTTCCATGTCTCTAAAGCATCCAAACACTCCACAGAAAGCAAGAGGGGTGGTCACAGGCAATCGGTATAATTTTTCTCTGAAGGGGGAGATGATGGGATCATTCAATTCTGGGGCTTCATGCAGGGGAACCATCTAGAGAACCAGATGGATTTTAAAGACTAAGTAGTCATATGTATATATGTATAAGTGTACATGTATACGATGTATGTTCGTGCATGTGTGCATGTTTGTGTGTGTGCGTGCGCACGCGCACCTGTGGAGAACAGAGGCTGACATTTAGTGTCTTCCTTCTTACTCAACTTTCTCCATTATAGACTGTAGTGTCTCTCACTAGAGCTCACAGATTTTGCTAGTCTGGCTAAAGCATCTGCTCCACGGTCCCCATCTCTACCTCCTATGTTCTGGGATTATAGGTGAGTCACCACGCCTTAGCAGTTATGTGGTGCTGTGGATTCAAGCTCTGTTCTTCACACGTGTGCAGCAAGCATGTTACCCAACAACCTCCCCAGGACTAAACCGTTTCATTTCAGGAGCCTCATTTGAGCTCTCCTCGCACCGGCCCCTCCCTTTCTCTCTAAGTGATTAGTGACAGGTTTCAAAGGCCCTCCTCATTTCAAATTCAAACCTGTGTAATCTGGACACAGTGACAGGACTGTGACGTTCTGTGTTCCACCTCACGCCCTACTTTCTCTGTCAATGTGACTTTATATAAAATCATCCACATATCTGCTGAAATTAGTTTATAAAAATGTATTTTCCCTCCTTTTCTCATTAAACTGTGATCAAATTTAAAATGCCTGCAAATGGCCGCTTTCCCTGAGGTCAGACTGCAATCTGTTCTATAGAACCGGATGAAAATAGATGCTACAAATGTGCTTTGCATTTGGGAAACACTTAATAGGTGCAATGGTGGAAAGCAGAAAGAATCCGCAGAATGTGCACATGATACGCATGCACACTGCGCTTCAGTTGTGTGGCTGAGGGCCTGAGAGGCAGCTCTGAGTACCTGCCATTGGCTCTTCACAACCGGAGATATCGAAGACCAAGCCAGGTTTGAATAATGCCAAAAACGACAAACCTGCACATGGTTCTTGTTGTTGCAGGGTAGAGATGGGGTATAGCTTTGGAAATAGAATGCCTGCATGAAGGCCTAGGTTGCCAAGTCTGATGCCCAGTTGAACACCTTAGACAAAAGTCAGTAGTGATACAAACTTGTCACCTCAGTTCTGGGGCAGGAAGACGAGCAGATCACCAGGACTCATTGACTACTCAGTTAGACTACTTGGGGAGCTTCAGGCCAATTAGAGGTCCTTTCTCCAAAATAAAACATAAATATTAATTGATTAAAAGGAAGGATAGCATCTTAGGAAGGATACCTGCAGTTGACTCATGATCTCTCCAGGTTGGGTGCAATTAAAGAAGTTACTTAATGTCAAAAAAAAAAAATGACCCCTACAGGCCCACATTGGCAAGCCCTTCTGCTTATACAAGTTCACATACACACACACACACACACAGAGAGAGAGAGAGAGAGAGAGAGAGAGAGAGAGTTCCAGAACAACATAATATTGAAACTACTGTTAAAAGTGAAATGAAAGGCGCAGAGAGAGGAGAGAGGGCTAGGAGAGCAGGAGCGTGGGGTGGGGGGCAGAGGAGATGGCTGCTCTTCTGAGAACTTGCTGTTATTTTGACACAGACAATCAGTCCAGGACTGGTAGCAGCCCCGTGCTACGCTCTCCTAAGCAAGTCTCCACACTCAGGTTTATGCTGACTGGATGGCTGCCTTTCCCCTGCCTTAAATTAAAAAGAACGGATGTTCCTCCTTTACCGTCGCCTTTCAGGATGATGAATACATGGTTTAATTTACTGAGTGCTAAAAATAAAAGCCTTCCCATAACTCTTCAGCAGCGTTGAGGGAGCAGAGAGGTTGATTTCAAAATCTGGATTATGAATTCTCTCCCTTTTTAAACACTTTTTATCAGCAAACTTTTAGTATAAATAAATATGCAACTTCTTCATGCTCATAGAGACATACACGATGCATGCCTATTCATATAGCTGTAAACAGAATTAGCACTGGGTCTAAAATGGGCACTTGTGCACTAAGAGACAGGCTCGGCCAACCATCCTGGCAGCAAGAGCTAACCCGTTAAAATGATTGAGAGCCATTGCTAGCTCTCAGAGTGTTCTGTCAGTCCTTTCAACACCTACCAAATTTTCATAACATATCGTCCGTAGCGCTCCCATTTCTACACAGTCCAATTAACTTGAAACAGGTATCTAATTGTTTGTCTTGAGGGATCTGTTAGGCCATTATTACTAAATTATCAAGTAGATAGCAAGCTGACATTTCTAAATCCACTTCCCTCCCGGCCATGGGTTCCAAACGAGGCCTTCCTGGCAGACCATACAACCATACTGTACTAGAAATCTGTTAGACAATCTGTCACATAAACATAGACGGGGAAACGTAACGTAACCCGATGCTTGAAGGAAAGGGAGCCCAACCGACCATGAACTTTTAATGAATGGGTTTTAACAGTCTGCAATCTGGTGCACCAGGCGGTTTTCAAAGTTTTCCTCTTGGAAAAAAAGAATATGGCTTGTGTTTTTCTTTTCCTGGACTTGATTTAATTGAAATGACAAAGGGCAGTGATATATTGTTAAGGGAGGGGACACACAGGAATGAATGGCAGCTAGCATGACAAGAAAATACCAACCTTACCTATCAGTATGTTAGAGGTACTCTGGACTTCTTCCTGGTCTGGCAACAAATGGGGACGTACTAGCACTTTCTGGTATGTTCTATGTCACTAAATAGGGAAGATTCTGAAATCATAATCCCATTACTGTATCCACTCCTTTGACTTATTTTTGCCCCTTACTGTATTTCAGGGTTTTAGAATATAGAATAATTCAGAATTGCAGCTGTGATAGTTAACCTGACTGTCTACACAAAAGAAAGTAATTGTAAATCCATTCCACTACCTAGTAACATAACTGACAACTACAGTAAGCCAAGAAAGAGCATGTTTCCACCCAGGCCCCACAAGCTTAAGCAGTTAGCCACGAGTGGCTCCCAGCTTTTTCCCTTCCTCATGGAAGAGAGAGGACAGAGGCTCACAGTTATTGACAGCAGTGTCCCATCCTTCAGTGTCCTCTGAAGTGCCACTTGCACAAGAAATTTCTTTTAACTTTAGAATGTATCCTCAAAAAAAAGAAAACCAAAAAACAGACAAACAAACACACAAACAAACAAAAAACAAGTGGTGGAATGACTGAAACCAAATTGCATAAAATGTTTAGTTTTAAATATCGTGTGTATGTGTGTGTGTGTGTGCGCGCGCGTGCGCGCGCGCGCGTGCACAAGCATATGTGCATGAGTGCCCCCAGAGGCTATAAGAGGGTGTTGGATCCCCTGACGCTGGAGCTACAATTGATCCTGAGCTGCTGACGTGGATACTGGACCATGTTTGTGTGGGCTCCCTCATGGTGCAGAGGGAGGGAAAGAAATGCCGGACGACCTTCCAGGTTGGGGTGACAGAAGCCTGGAGGCACATCTGTAGATGAGAATGAGGAGGATGGAATGCAGGGATATGACATCCGGGTGGGGTTCTCTATCTCTTCTTTCAAGAGTGTTTAGGGAGAGGCTGTTAAGAAAGATCACATCTGGGGGTGTCACTCCTGGGTGAGGCCTTGCATGGTCCTGCCTTACCGGAAGCAAGGCTGTTGTGATTCAGCACAAAGCCCGGCTCTTCATGTCCTATGGAAAGCTTAGCTTTTAGCATCCCACTTGTGCTAACCTGCATTTGACTTGCCAGCTCGTCAGCACCACAGGGTGTACCTCTCTAGCCTCTCCTGGTCTCTTCTGCCTGGAACAGGGGCTATCAGAGCACCCAGTGACTGGGATGTGCCAGGCGCTGGGCTGGGTCCGCAGAGAGCATGTGGAAGAAACCTGCTCTTGGAGGTCTGACAAAACACTGAAGGTCAGCTGACCTAGGCAAGGATGAAGAGCCTGATTTTATTTATTTTTTATTGAGAATGTCTTTCATATATGCATATAATGTGTTTTAATCAAATCTTCCCCAGTTTTCTCTCCTCCAATTCCTTCCTTGTACCAATGATCATTTTCCTTCCTCAGCTTCATAATCTTTCTTTTTTCCCCCTTTTTGTAAAACCCACTGATTCCTCCCAGTGCTTCTTGTATGTGTATTAGATGTAGGACCACCGGTGGGAACGTAGGTAGCTTTTCAGAGGTTGCATCCTGAAGAAAATTTACTCCCTTTACTGTGGGATAATGCTCTTGTACCCTGTAAAGATTTGTCACTTGTATTGGTTTAATAAAACACTTATTGGACAGTAGCCAGGCAGGAAGTATAGGTGAGGTGACCAGACTAGAAGAATGCTGGGAAGAGGAAAGGCAGAGATGCAGTCACCACTCAGACTCAGAGGATGCAAAATGAGAATGCCAACACCAAAGTATGTGGCTAAACATAGACACATTTTAGGGGCTAATTTAAGTTATAAGAAGTAGTTAATAATAAGCCTTGAGCTAATGGGCTAAATAGTTTATAATCAAATCTGTGTGTTTCTTTGTGACTAAATTACTGTGGGACCAGGGAAGACAGAAACTTCTTTCTACAACCACCCCCAAGAAGCCATCAATTGTCAAATGCTTCTAAGTTAAGAATGGAATTTTATGAGCCCCTCCACTGTCCATTTGAGGATCCTCGCTCACTTGATCACATGACCGTAGTCTCAGTGGCTATGAGTGCATGTGCACAATGGTCTTACCATATTCAATAAACATTGTTTTACTGTAGATATACATTCTCTCTGTTTCTTAAAATATTTCTGCCCCCTCTTCTGAAATGATCCCTGAACTTTGGGGGAGAGTGTGGTGCAGATGATATCTTTCCATTGAAGAGGCAACCTACAGAATGGGAACAAATCTTTACCAGCTATATAGCTGACTGAAGGTAATACCTATAATATACAAGGAGCTGAAAAACTAAACTTCAAGCAAACAAACAATTCAATAAAACAACTTGGAACAGGGAACTAAATAGAAATTTCAAAAGAAAAAATACAAATTGCTAAGAAGTGTGTGTGTGTGTGTGTGTGTGTTTACAACAACCTTAACCCTAGAGGAAATGTAAATTTAAGATAATTTGAGATTTTTTACCTTGCACCACTCAGAATTGCTAGGATTAAAAAAATGAGAAGACATTTCGGAATGGATATGGGGAAAGGAGAACACCTGGTCACTGCTGGTGAAAGTGTAAACCACAGCACCCTCTACAGAAATCAGTGTGAAGACTCCTACATAAACTAGAACTAGATCTACCATATGATCCAGGTACACCATTCTCACGCATGCTCCCAAAGGACTTTCTATCCTACTACCGTACTTCTCGCATATCCATATTCATTGCTGATACAGTCACAACAGTCAAACAATGGAACTTGTGTAGATGTCTATCAAAGAATGAATGAATAAGGAATATGTGCTGCAGATAACAATGAAATATTATTCGGGTAAAAGACAAAGGAAATTACTAAATTTGTAGGTAAACTGATAGAGTGGGAAATCATTCTGAGTGAGGTAACTCAGACACCGAGAGGAGTTAGTTTTAAGTGAAGTCTACAGCATCATAGATGCTTCAGAATGAGGCGATAATGAAAATGAACTCCATATTTCATTCAATACACCGTAGATTTCTCTGTTGCTCTGCTTAGTCGACTTCATTGAACATTTCTTGTTTATACACATATCCCCAACACTACACAGGGACCTTCCTGAAAACTAGTGATGTATAAATTATACCTGTGGATTGACTCTACAACACAAATGAGTATTCAATAAGTATTATTTGATGATTAGATTAATGGGTGGGTAAATGAATAAATGGTTGGATGGATAAATGGATGGATGGATGGTTGGATTGATGAATTCATAAGCAAATGCATAAACAAATGGATAGATAGTAGATAGGTATATGCAAGGGTTAATAGATGGATGGGGAGGTGGGCATGTGGATGGGTAAGTGGTTGTGTAGATAGATGAATAAAAATACTAAACTATGTCTCAGAAATGAAAGAACTTTCCTCCTGCCCTTTCAGTTTTACAAATCACTGATTAAAACTGCATCCTTGATAATAAGTACATTTCAGTGGCTCTCATCTACGAGATAAGGACATCCTTCATCCAGTGGGAAAGACGTTACAGAGCACACAGGGTGGGTTTGAGCATTGTTAAGGCTCCTGCTCGCATCCTTGAGAGATGCTCAGCAAGGTCCTTGTGTGCTAGAGTGTGGCTGGGGATAAATGCTTCAGAGGGAAAAATCAAAACAATGCAATCACTTGCCAGCAGGATTTGGCCAGAATGGGGCTAGAAAAGCAGTAGTAATGGTAAAAAAAAAATAGTTGTTTCTAAAAGAAAATGCATTTTTGGTTCTTTCTTTTTTGTATCACTTATGGTGGTGAAAGGAGAGGGAAGGGGAAGAGTAAGATGGGGTTCCACAGGAAGAAAGGGGGAGAGCAAAGGGAAACTGCATATGTTTCGCTTGGTCGGATCTTGACAGGAATGAATATCTGTTTCCTTCTAAGGATGGAAAGGTTACAGTGGCCCACCGAGGGCTATATAAGGTACAACCAGAACATTCATGTGAAAAAAATAAGGGCCAAGAACTGGTTGACATAGTCTAGTCTTATAGGACATGAATACAATTTTTCAAGAGCACATCTTGAAGAATTTTCTCCTGCAACCTATGCCAGAATCAGAATCCTTGGGAGGATTCAGGAATAAACATTTTTCTAAAAACTATCAATTAGTATTGTGTGTTATTATATGTGTGGCAATGGGGGACACATGTTGGTACATGCTGTGGAGGTCAGGCAACAACTTTGTAGAGTTTATTTTATTCTTGTAAGTCCTTGGACTTGGAAGCAAGTGTCTTTACACACTGAGACGTCTTGCCAGCACAGGAAGGTATATTTTTAAATCAGATCTTACAGTTTGAGAATCCCTATGAAAAGATTGATCTGAGAACTCTTTCCTGTGATGTATCAACATATGAAGTTAGCTAGGATGGATAAAAAAAATAACAAAGCTCTGACAGCACATTATGGAAATAAATCAACTCTGGGAAATAATAAATAGAAAAATAAAGAGCAGCCAACATCTTAAAAGACTCATTTAGGTGATGTTTGCAAACCCAAGGAGAAGTTTTCTAAGGGGGCTTTTTTTGCAAGAGAAAAATGTTCCTGTTTAAGCAGCAAGCCAGTCACTCTAGCGCACCTCTTCTGACTGCCTCCTCCTTTAAGCACTAAGGGGACACACTGAGATTTTCAGAGGAGCTTTCTAAATCAGGGTCTGTCTCCTTCAGGTCTCACAAGATAGCTCAAGATGGACCCTGGCACCCTTTTCTATCACTCGGCAGCCTAGAAGGGAAGTGTGGCAGAAATGAGACTGGAACTCCAATGGCTTAGAGACCATGTCTGTGATTTCCTTGTCAATATTTAGAAACTTGCTCCCTGTCTTGGGAAGTGGCTTGGTTATTAAAGTGCTTGCCACACAATGATGATAAGTAGAATTAGTTCTTCCCAGGTCAAAAAGAGCCAGAGATAGCAACAAGCATCTAACATTTTAATGTTGGAGAAAGATGGGAGATTCCTAGGGCTTACTGGCCAATCATTCCAGCAGAATGCTAAACTCTAGGTTCAAGGAGATACCCTCTCAAAAACAAACAACAAAACTAACCTCTGGCCTCAGCATGGTCTCTCTCTGTCTCCGTCTCTCTCATAGACACATGGAACTGCCAAACCTCAGTATTTTTGTAGGAATTTATCCTGTGAATAGAGTCACCATGACAGTAACCTGTGATACCACCACTCCTGTAGCTGCCACCAGTGATGAGGTCATCAGAAGGAAACAATCCAGAAGAACAAAAATTTCCTTTCCTGGACCAGGGACTCTGAGGCTATCTACTAAGCTTTATTTCTGCATTGTGAATAAAATGGCAGAAACAAGAAAAATATCTAAAGCTATGGAGAGATGTAGAAACTCACAAAAACAGTATACACAAACCGCTCTTTTTAACAGCTGCCCTTTGTGTATACTGACCAATAGGAATGGAGAATCCTTTTATGCCCAAGTGCCTGCTACCTCTCTCTCTCTTCCCTGCTTCTTTCTAGATATCTGTATTGGTAAGGTTTTTTGAAAAACAGAACATGCAGCATTAAATGCATATATGTATAATATATAATATGTTTGCATATCATATGCACATACACATATATATTAATATATATGAGAGAGAGAAGGTATTTATTGGGATGGCTTATATATAGACCTATGGTCATACTATTCCAACAGTGACTGTCTATCAATGGAAAGTCGAAGAATTTAGCATTTGTTCAGTCCACAAAGCTGGATGTCTCCGCTAATCTTTAGTATACCTCAGAATCCCAAAGTAGGTTCTAATGCCAGTGAAGGAACGGACTTGTCAGAGAAAACAAACAGACAAAGAGCAAAGTTTCTTTCTTCCATGTTTTTTATGTAGGCTGCCACCAGCATGTGTGTCTCAGATTAAAGGTGGATCTTCTCACCTCAAAAGAGCTGAATTACAAGATCCTCTAACTTGAATTGATTTAAATAAGAAAATATCCCTCACAAGTGTACCCAGATGCTTGAGTTTTAGTTATTCGCAGATGTAGTTGAGTTGACAATCAAGAATAGCCATCGAAATGTCTAGCAGTAGAATCAGATTTTACTAACCTATGACACACATCCCCATTCTGTTTACTGACATCGGCTCTTAGCCTGTGGCTATCCCCTCCACCTGACTGTTGTCCTCATTCTAGGATAACGTACTCAACGGTTTGGCTTCGCCCATCTTCCCCATCATTACTCCCAGTCTCAGCTCTCCCTTAGCTACAGACTCTGTGGTCCGGGTAGACCTCTGCACCTGCCCTGATCTCTCAGGCACCTCGGTCTTGGATCATCACCTTCTATCCATGCAATTTCTCAGCTCATGACCAATGATTCCACCAGATCCTTGGTTCTATCAACTCAAACTACCCACTTACCTGTTCTCTCTCCCAGCTTCTCAGCCCGGATCAAAGGCCAGGACAGAAGCCACTTTCAAGTGGCCAGGTTTTAGAAAGTAACCTGTGGGATTTATTATCCCACAGACTATTTTTCAAAATCCATCCTACCACAGGAAGCCTCCTCATCACCTGGCTGAAAACAAACACTCACTCCCTGAAGGATGTTCTTCCCTCCCCCCACACCCTCAAGCTGTGGGCTGGATCAAAAGCCCAACTTGGTTAAATCAAGCAGTCTTACAGATGTATGATGTACACCACCCCTTCTGCTTTCTACCTTCTGCCTCTCCTGCTCAGCCTCCTAGTTCATTCTGGGGGCTGCCTTTGTGTATACAATCATCAAATGCATGTGTTTCGAAGACTTCCCAAGTTCTAGGTCTATAGCATGTTAGTTCAAGACCTTCTGAGTATCCCTTAGAGTATTTCCTTCTTTCTGTGTTTCCCACACACTTGCCTATGTGTATAATATCTGTGCATGTGTGTATGTATGTGTGTGTGTGATGTGCATGTACATGTGTATGTGTGCAACTGGAGGCTAGAAGTGTCCTCTCTAATCACTCTCTACCTTATGTATCGAGCCATGTTCTTTCACTTTAACCCAGAGTTCAATGATTTGACTAGTCTAACTATTCAGCTTACTGTTCAGATCCTCTTCCCCTCACACCAGTTCTGGGATTATAGGCAGGCAGCCATATCCACCCAATGTTTATAAAAGTGCTGGGGACTTGACTTTTGGTTCTCAAGCTTACACAGCAAATACTTTACACAAGGAGTCATCTCCCCAGCTTGCTGCATTGACTTTTCTTTGAAATTGTTCAGAGGAAATTAGGTGAGTCCATCTACCTACACAAGGCTTAGGCTGCCCTCCAAGTCAGGTCCTTCATCTTGGTCCATGCTGATGTTTTTTCCATTATGGAAATCTAGAGCTCAGGAAGGGGATCTGCCTGAGTAATACAGGGCTATGAAAGTACCCCATATAATACATCTACCCCTCAGAGAGATGCTGTGGTCTAGAGCTACTTGTAGGTTGCTTAGCAACTAAAAGTAGTTCTGAGCCACACACAGGAGAGAATAGTGGTTTGGGAAAACAATTTGTCAAGGAATCAGAGAGAGTATATTGCCTTGAACTCCAGGCAACACCTTCCCTCTCCCCGAAAGTGCAGGTTAGATGATCTGCCAGCTCCAGAGGCATGCGGGCAGGGCTAGGAGGAGCAGCAGACAGCGCCCATCCTTCTGCTTTCCCATCATGGATGGACTCAGACATCTCGTTTGGCCCTGAGGAGAGGCAGAGCCCAGGGTAAGAGCCACAGTGATTTCTGCCACGCTCACTGTGTGTTAATCATGCCTGTCAGCCTCCCGGGGAGAAAGAGGTTGACTGTCCTGACAATCCGTGTTAACGTGGCTGGATGGTGTTTGATTGCACCTTCCAGACAGCAGCTTTCATTTGCATCATGCGGTAAGACCTGAGGGATGTGCTATATGCCCTGGCCCTTGGGTAGCTAGATCCACAATGCCAGTCTGCAGCTGTCCTAGGGTGGGGATTGAACACTTCTGTTTGCAAGGAAGCAGCAGAGAGCTTGAGTGGGACCTGCTGTCCTTGGGTGTGCTCATTTTCACAGCACAGTTGTCTTACAAAAAACGGGATGACTTAATTTTCATTTGGTGCCAGGACACTTCTCAAAGCCTTTAAAGCTCACTGTATTCTAATCATGCAGAATTAGAGGCCATAGAAGCGACTGCAGAATTTGGCAAATATTTACATATAAACTACCAATTGCTAGGCCTGAGGAGATGGATTAGTGATTAAGAGTGTATACAGTTCTTTCAGAGGATCAGGGTTTGAAAACAGCACCCATGTCACAAAGCTCTCACTGCCTGTAACTCCAGTTACAGGGGATCACCCTTTTTGGCCTTCAAGGTACTTGAACTCATGCACAGACACGTGCATATATACATAATTGAAAACCAATAAATAAATAAACCACCAGTTGCTATTCATATGCCAAGATGGCAAGACACAGAAGTAAACACAAAGACATATTTGGGATACCTGGGTCTGGAATGGAATCTTCCTCATTTCAAATCAATATACTGCATCTGAGTCAAATCTCTCAGTGCTGCTCGGTAGAGGCTGGGGGAATGCATGGACATGAGACTGAAACACGGTTAATAAACACTCAGAGACAGAAATTGGGGTTCAACATGAAGACCAGAAAAAGCAAAACAGCCAGTCACTGGCTCTTACCTCTACTTCAATCCAAAATGGTGATCCTGCCTCCAGGAATCTCACAGTGAGACTGAGACTGTGAGCTGTCTCCTCCCATTTTATATTCCTCTCTAGTTCTGGGAGTAGAGGCATGTGCCACTACTGCCTGGTTTCTATGGCAAACTAGTGTGGCTACTGGGATTAAAGGTGTGTGTCATTGCTGCCTGGTCTAGAAGGCTGGCCAGTGGGGGCTGTTTTACTTTTCTGATCTTCACACAAGCTTTATTTGTTAAAATACAAATAAAATGCCACTACATGAGACCTCTTGATCTCACACATGATCAAGCAATGTCAAGCTGAAGGCAAGTGCTCAGAGATCTTAAAGGTGAGAAGAGGATTCATTCATCTGGCTCAGTGGCGAGGTCCATTCATTGGTGGGTAGACAGTCAATTTCGTGTAGCATTTAGTCACAGGGCATGACACTGAGGCAGCAGCAGTTAGCAGAGGTTATTCACACCTCATAGCAGAGTGGTCTCCCTGGTGGAATCACACTTCCTAAGCCCCACTTTTTGTCTTCACAATGAAAACAAATGGACCTTGTAGAGGATCAACTTGAGAAAGTTCCCACAGCGAGGTGGTGGCTATCTATTGATGCCTCCAAATGGGTAAGTGGTAATTCTGAGATTGTGGGGTCTTCTACTTTATTCACTGCCAGCTTGAGTTTGCCAAATCCAACCTTGCAAAACTCAGTTTGTTTCTCTTCTTCCATGAGATACCAGTATCAACACAGATCCTCTAAATTCGGGTCTTCCCTTCAAGCACATGGCCCAGTGACCACCCAGACATTCCTTCTGGGTGCAGTGACAAGGCTAGAAGGCTAGGAGCTTTGCTGTCTGTTGGCCTCAATTACACATCCTAGTCCAGCAATGATTGACATGTAGCTGCAAGGGACTGACAACCCACGAATTTAGTGAACAGACCTGAAGCCATGTTGATGGATAGTGAGATGTGTTTAATGTTAAATGAAAAGCTGGGGATTATGACCAGGTCAAAGTTGCAAATACACAAATAGATAAACAAACAAACATACATATATATATATATATATATATATATATATATATATACTCAATTGGATCCAAGTATGAAGAAGCAGACCTATAATTCCCAGGAAACCTAGATTACAAAATGAAACACTGCCACAAGCTAAACAAAAAATAAGCCTCAAAACCAAAAAAAAAAGAGGACCCAACTGCAAACAAATCTACTTAAACAGAAATGATTTTTGTGTTGAACACTGCAGAGAATTTTCTTTTAATGAAACAAAGTGGTTGGGAAACAGTGCTCAGTCAGTAACTCCAAGCAAGAATGAAGATCCAAGTTTGACTTTCAGCATCTATTTAAAAAGCTGAGTGTATCGGAGTATGCCCATAACCCCAGTACTGCAGAGGTAGAGAGGAGGATCTTGGAGTTCACTGGTCAGATAGGCGCTCGCCCAATGAGTCCCAGACTTGGTGAGAAACCTTGTCTCAAGAAATAATGTGAAGAGTGATGGAGGAAAACGTGATATTGATCTCTGGCCTTCACAGGCACCTGTGTTCCCATGTATACACATAACCACATACATCTATCATAGTACACACACACACACACACACACACACACACACACAGCCCAAAACACAACTAGTTTAATTAATAAATCGTATCAGAGGAAATGCAGGTCAGTGGGGATATCTGGAGCTGGTGAGGGAGGATGCCGTCGAGGGCAGCCCCCGCTGGAGGAGAGAAAACAGCCTGCTGCTAACAGACATCCTTGGGTGATAGATCTCCTCTTAAAATAGCTACTGTGCAGGAGACAGAGGGAATCGGTCGCCTATTAACTTGGTTTTTAAGTCCAGATGAAGAGCCTTGAAAATAGCCAAAGAGCCAAAAATACTGAGTATCTTCCCATGCCAAGGGACTGTTTCTTCTCTCTATATATAGCGATTCAAAAATAGACATTGCGGATTCTGGGCCTGAAGGACTGAAGTGTGATATTATGCCCATTGACAGGGGAGAATGTTCCTAGTGCCCCAGCATATTGCCATCATGTTAAGTGTCCTAAACAGATGTGACCTTCCCCTTCACCCGAATCTGTTCCCTATATCCTAACTGTTACATGTCTATTCATTCAACAAACACTAGGGTGTTACTGTATCTAAGAAGTTGTTCTGGGTCTGTGCCTTCAGGATATCCTTGTGCAACGCACAATCCAATAGGTAAGAAGAAAGGAAGAGGTTGATTGCTTCAAAATCGAGAAAGAAGAAGGCATTGGGTAGTGCCCCCACCAAATATGATGCTAGTCAAGCTGTTTAAATAGCAACTTGAGCTTCACAAGGCAAAGCCCAAACTGAAGCAAAACAACAACACAGAGCAAGGGAAGGGTTCTAGTACAAAGGTTCAAAGAGCATTGCTGAGTGTGTGTCAGGGATGAGACAACTAAACACCTATTTTCTGATGATAGACATAGTGATCAGCTGCATCTTACATGTACATGTCTCCACGTTCCCAGGTATCTGAGGCACAAACATTGACTCAGAGAGAAAGCTTTATAAACATCATTGTCATGAGAGATTCAGGACATGCATTAGCATTCAAACAGCCACTTATGCTTGAATGTGTGTTCTGAGTATATTGTTTGTGCTTGTGGTGATGATGTGTGCATTTGTGTGTAATGTGTGTATGATGTGAGTGATGTATGTGTATGTGTGGTATGATTGCATGTGATGCGTGTGCATATGGCATATATTGTGATATGCATGTATGATGTGTGTGCATGTGATATATATGTGTGAGATGCATGTATAGTATATGTATATGTGATGTGTGTGGATGCATGTAAAACTTGTATACGTGTATGATGCATATGTGTAATGTGTTTGTATGTGTGTATGTGTTGCCTGGTATGCATACACGTGATTTTTGTGTATGTGCGTGTGGTGTGTGTGTGATATGTATGATGTGTGTATGTATGTATATAATGGAGTATATGTATATGATACGTGTGCATATATAATGTATATATGTGATATGCTTGTATTTGTCTGTGTTGTATGTGGGGTGTATGTGTTTGTGATGTATTTGTATGTTTATGTTTGTGGTGTGTGTAATGATGTGAGTAAATATATGTAGTGGGCATATTCATGTGATATGTTTATATGTATGTGTGTATGATGTATAATATATGACATGAGTGTGTATGATTATGTGTTTGTGGTGTGTATGATGTATATGTATGTTTGTAGAGTACATGATGTGAATGATATATGTGCATGGTAAGTGCGGGATACAATTGCACGTATGTGTGATGTGTGTATATATATATGTGTGTGGAGGAACCGTGTGTGTGATATGTATGTGGTATGTGTGATGTATTTGTGTGTGTGACATGTTTGTATGTTTGTAGGGTACATATGTTGGGGGTGCATGTGACTGTAGGATGGAGGGAAACTCCATCTACCTTGATGCAGGATCTCTGTTGTTTATTGTCCCATAAACTCAAGGCTCGCTGGATTTTGAGCTCCTGGGGAGTCTCCTGTCTCCATGTGCTATCTTGACATGGGAACAAAGGGATTCCAGACACACTGCATCATTCTGTCTTTATGGTCATTCTGGGGATTTGAACCTGGATCTTCATGCTTCCATGGCAAGCGCTTTACTAACTGAACCATGTCTCCAGCTCTCAAACAGCTACGAGTTCCTGCATTCCCATGGCCAACATCATGCTTAAAGCAGGTATACCATCCCTGACTCTATTGTTCTAAATTTGTATTTTAACCAGAAGGAAAAAATGTTTTCTTTTTAAATATTTACTCTGTTTTCTTGTTCTCCTCTTTGTGTTTCCAATAATCAAAAGGAATTCCTCTGTCATTGCTGCACATGGAGTTTTTGGAGAAAGAGGGAAGGTACAATTTAGTTATTTCTAATTTGCTGCTTACTATTCTCCCTCCCTCCCCACAAAGAATGGCCTGGAAACAGCAAAGGAAAGAATGGAAATAATCAAATGAGAAATGTAGTTCATGGTGAGAAAATTGTGGTGGTCTGTGTGACACAGAAATCATCAGTGTATGTGACATCAGAATGTGGAGCATAACACATTTGGGACAAACCCATTCACTGTTGGATGCCATCAGGAACACAAGAACCAATTCCTGCTGTGATGGAAATTAATAATCTATGCCTAGATCATGTCCCAGGTACTATAAATTCTTGCAGAGAGTCTAAATGCCAAATGAGATGAAGTGATTGACAAGCAATTACAGGTAGCAGGGGGCAACATACTTGGAGGTGGGCAAAGGCTCTAATATTTGTAAAAGCTCATGGGCCATGTCTTATATACAATGAAAAGCTCAATATGACATCTGATGTCTGCCATACAAGAGACTGCCCAGTGATGGCCTGAAAGCAGTCTCAGTAAAGAGTCTCCCTCTTTATTTGGGGGTGGGGTGGGGTCACATGGGCTCAGTAGGAAACATGATGAGCAGTAACTCTTCCTATTTCTTAAAAGCCCTAGGCTTCTGGAATGAGAAATGCTGTGGAAGGTGTATCCTGGGATGATGAGGTACCTGTGAAAAGATGAGGCATGCAATCCAAAATGCAGAATCCCAGCTGACTCATCAATGTACACAGAATGTGTTAATAAACACAGCAGCTGTGCCAAGCATGTGCGTATCTTCCGGCTCAATTTGCTGGCTCCCTGAAAGCAAGTCTTACATTTGCTGCCCATCAGTCCCCCTCCTGGGTTGCCTTGAACACAGTAGAGTTTAGTCATTGGCACATGAAAGACTGTCAGTCACAAATTGTAGGAAAAGATTGCATTGAAGTCGCATGCATTTGGACATCCTCTCAGCGACACCAAGCACAAGCAGCCAACTGGCTGTTAGAAGGCTAAGCCAGAGGCTCTGTCTGCTTCGATATTTATTTTTACCAACAATGGAAAGGATGACCTAAGAGATGTGTTTATCAAATTTACAGATGGTGCAAGTCCAGAGTTAGCTCGCAAGCAAAGTGACAGAATCATGATTCAAAATTGTATTTATAGATTGCAAGAATAGACTCAATTCTATTTTAATAGTTGCTTCTTATGTGCTAGGCACTATAAGAGACACAGTACCTACTTTAGCTAATTAACTTAAATGAGTTAATGCATGAATGCCACAGCAGGTGTTGTAGCTAAAAACTAAAGGACAGTAAGGCCTGGCCCGCTGAGGCAAAATTAGGGGATTGAGCCTATTTGAAGGAAGAGTTAGAAGCCCAGAGGCCAAAGAGAAGAAGAAGGTGACCAAATAACCAGACAATAAGAAAGCTCCGCCATTGGAGACTAGGTAGAAGAAATCATATCCTATCTGCAAAATGAACGCAACCTTATCCCAACAATCTGAAAATGTGGAACCTTATATAGCCAAAGGAACTCTGCAGAAAACATTAAGTTAGAGAGAAAAGGAAGTTGTCTCAGATGTGCCCAAGTCATTACAAGCATCCCTAAAAGAACTCAGAGACACAGGGAAGAGAGCCAGCAGATGGAGCAGCGATTGGATTGCTTTAAGGGTGGAGAAGTCAAGAACCCAGTGATTTTGTTCCCTCTAGAAACATAAAAATGGTACACAAATGGATTCTACCTGGAGCCTCCAGATGGAAAACACCACACTTGCGCATTCGCTACAGACTTCGACTCTTCAGAGCCACGAAATAATTAATTCATACTCCTATAAGCCTCTGAGTTTGTGACAACATGTCAGACCAGCAGCATGGAGCTGTTTTAGAAATAAGGGGTCATTCAGAGAAGGATATATTACTCTCCCCCTTGCTCTTTTTGCCCCATGACCAAATGGGCTTTAGCTCAATGAGAAAGACAGTGGTGGGGGAGGGGAGAAGATTGGTGGCCAAGCAGATACCACACAGGATCTGTTGAAAGAAATGGCTGAGATTGTGACTCTTGCTTAAAAGACCCATTGTCTGCCTATCTAACAATCTGAGATGATAAATGCAAAACATGAAATGGAGCTTTTGATCATGATTGTCAACTTCACTGGAGTGAGAGATGCATAGAGGCAAGGAACTTCCCTCTGGATGTGTCTTGTGAGGATGGTCCCAGAACTGATTCCATACGAGGACTCTTATCTTCTATACTATAATCCACTGATGGCTGTATATTCACATAGACCATGAACATGATCTGGTACAGTGGGAGTTAATGGCTGGCTGGCAGAAGGGGCACTAGGGTATGCCTTTAAAGGGTATATCTTATCCTACCCTCTTCCCATCTTGGCTCTGCTGCCTGCCCACTATAACCTGACCATACTTTGTGACACACTCCCACAGCCATGAGCAAAAGTGAATCCTTCCTTCCTTGGGTTTCTTTGTATAAATCTCAGTTTTCACTTTTCTCCAAATTTTGATAAGGCATTTTCTTCAAATTTATCTCTCTCAGTAGATTTTGGGTACATGAAGAGTAAATACTATGTATCATTTTTGGATTCCCTGACTCTCAGGAAAAAGCCTACAATCTTACTTAGCACATAACAGGCAACAAAAATACACTGTTTGGGCAGGAGCTCACCCATGAATGATTCCTGTGAATTAATGGAGAACTGGCTGCATTACTTTCAAGAAAGCTCCTATTAAGGGAGCTGATAGGCAGACTTTGTAGACAGATATTGAGTCAAGATGAGAAATGACTTCCCAACAGCAGTTATTACCCAATAATGACAATTAGTGGCCCCCAGAGAGTGTACCCCTATCGGCAGGAATCCTGCAAAGGTCCTGGGTGGAATGTGGGCTCCAAGGTTCTGTCCCTTCATCAACTTCCTCCCCCATCCTCCACTTGCGCTCTCTCTGAAGACATCCCAAACATGTGCAGATTGCTGGGTGGTAATTAAAGTCCCACCTCCATCACAGTTGGCAGTCCAGAGGCAGCTACGACATTTCACAGCTAATAACCAAATAAGCTTCTTAATTCCCAAACATCAGCCACCACAGAACCCGGGGAGGGGACCAAGATCCCCTACTGTAGAGAGCTGTATGGAACAGGTGTGCTGCGAATGGGAGCCCGGCAATTCTGCACGTGTAGCATATCTCCAGAAGCATGCTTCCATCACTCCACACCTAAGGGGAGGCTCCACTGTTTCCCTCATAATCATCTAATAAATCTGATAAGTCTGTGATAAAATAAGCAATCACAACCTCATTTGCGTGTCAAATTAATTCAGATTTCAGATTGTCCATATGACTCAAAACCGGAAGATCCTGTGCACTACAAAATGAAAAGTGATTCTGTCAGTGGGGTTGCATGTGTGGAAGTTATTTAATTTATTTTGCTTAATGAATATTCTTCCTGTTATAGATTTCTGGACACAATTTACTGCTGGTGACAGCATCGCTGGCAATGATAGTTCTAGAGTTGTCATCCAGAATCTTGACTGTTTTATATGCAATCATTCCTAGCATTACAATAGCCTTGCTAGGTATTACAAGTGTCCAGTTTCGCAGATGAGAAAATAGAGACCCAAAGACTATAAATAATGCTTTTAATTTTTTATTGCATTTTAATTTTAAAAAAATCAGTGCGTGTGTGCAAGCTTAAGACTGTGCCATGGTGTGCATGTGGGAGCCGGAAGACAATTTGGAGGAGTCATGTTTTTCTTTCCACCATGTGGTTCCTAGGGTTGGATAATAGCCTCAGAGGCAAGTGCCTCTATGCACTGAGCCATCTCACTGGCTTGAAGCAGGTAGTTTTATCACATGTGGTCAAAAGCAGAGAGAGATGACTGTGGCATGGTCTGTCTGCTTCTTGTTTCTGTCCATGTGCTCAACTACATGTAGCTACTCTTATACAGTTCGGGAATAAGTGTCTATGGGGCAGGATCCTCAACTCCCAAGACATGCCTACAGATCACTCACCCAATAATCTCTTGCTGAGATTCTCTTGCCAGGAGCTTCTAGGTTGTGTCACATTGACAAAGCTAAGCATGACATCATGCTTTGTTCAGTTTCCGTGTCGCGACAGTTCCACAGTGTAGCCCAGACTAACTTAGAACTCATTATGGAGCTCAGCCTGACCTTGAACTTACAGCAATCCTCTAGCCACAGTTCTCCCCTACCCAATTAGCATCAAGCTTTTCCTATAGACTTCACTCTACAGTTCTCTGTGACAAGAGAAATAATATAAATATAAGACACAGATGATAATGAAGAAATCCTCATTGATAAATACTTAAGATCCTGAGGATGCTTGCCAAGAGGGCCTCCACAAGAGAAGGCACATTCATCAAGGCAGCCAGATGCTCCCTTTCTAGCATGCAATATGGAAATACTAGATTGAAAATATTTATAATAAGTCTCTTGCCTATTGTTACTGGATTCCCATGTCGTTCTACAGTGGGTTAACTCTGTGCCAGCCTGCAGTATTGACAGAGAGAATCTGTAATATATAGACACTATATGCACTAGAATTCCAGAAACTCCTCAAGAAGAAGAAAATAGAAAATGCAAAACACTAGAAGGGAGCTAATGCCAGGAGATCAGTGGAAGGACTTCTGGGATGATGATATGAGCTCACACCGGGGGAAATCTGGAGCCTGGCTAAATCAGGAAGAGCAGGACAGAGAGCATCTAAGGGATCACTGCAGACCCCCTGCATTGCATTGAATGTGTATAGCAGAGTGGAGAGCATCTCTAACTCTAAATCAGCCTGTTTCCTCTGACTTCTCCTCATCCCTTCAGGCACCACTTTCTCCTCCCACACTGACTTCTCTTGCCCTGTGATTTCTTTCTTCACCCTGTTCTATTCATCTATCCACCTCTTTTTTGTGCTTTTCTGTACGAGAGAGAGAGAGGGAGAGGGAGAGCACATTGTGAGGGAGGGATGCAAAGTGATTAGTGGGTACTAGGCTTCCTTTCAAAATGGGAAAGTACTAGTACAGAGGCACTGAACACTTTACAGGATGAAGATGATGATGAATTATGTTATCTAAATTTTACCTCAACAAAAAAGTAAAAAGCATGGTGATTAACCCCTTTATCCATGAAGAAACATAATTTGAAACCCTGTCTGAAATAGATACAAACTCAAAAATTCTATTAATATGCAGATAGACAGACAAAGAGACATACATACAGACACACACACACACACACACACACACGTCTATAATTTAAACCAAACCAAACAATCCACCCAAAATAATACCGAATAATGCATTACAAATCATACAGATGATTGTCATCATTATAAAAAGAAGAAATTTTCAAACGTAATTCTAAATAATTATCATTTCTAAAGAAGGAGGAGGAGGAGGAGAAGAAGAAGGAGGAGGCAGAGCAGGAGGAGAAGAGGAGGAGGAGGAGGAGAGGAGGAGGAGGAGGAGGAGGAGGAGGAGGAGGAGGAGGAGGAGAAGAAGAAGAAGAAGAAAATCAAGAGATCAAGGGGGGAGGAAAAGAAACCACCTTCAAAATGAAATTTTCACTTTTCTTTGAAACTCTGAGTCAGATGTTCTGAAATTGCTCCAGGACACACCCCTTCAATACTGCTGCCTGTAAGGGACGGGTGAGGATTGCAAAAGACAAACTTAGAACTATATCTGGCAGTGTTAGAGAGAGGTATCACTGGTTCAAAGTGCATACTTATCCTATGGAGGACCTGTATTCAATTCCCAGTACCATCAGGCATGTCACAATCACATGTAACTCCAGCCCCAAGGATCCAACAACTTCTAGTGACCTCCCTGGAACGTGAATACATATGGTTATTAAAACCTCACACACAGGCACACAAATAAGCATAAAAAAATAAATAAACCCTACTAGACATGCCAAGCTGAAAAAATAAAAGGTGCAGTGACAAGAACATGTCAGCCCTTTGGGGGTTGTTGGACAGTGAGATCTCTAGCCCTCCAAACATTACTAGCTATTGACAGTGCTATTAGGTACCCACCAGAACTTAATTGTAAGACCCTATTGCTAATGACCTCATACAACCTCATACAAGCTGGAATGAGCCTAGAAACTCATTCTTTGTTGAAGGAAAGCCCATTTGTTTGTCCCGGCCACCCAGAACCGAAATAATCATGCAAAAATTGTATTAATTAGAACACTGCTTGTTCCCCTATCTCTAGCTTCTTATTGGCTAACTCTTATATTAATTTAACCTATTTCTATTAATTTATATATTGCCATGTGGCAGTGGCTTACCAGCAAAGATTCTAACCAGTGTCTGTCAGGCAGAGGATTCATGGCTTCTCTCTCAGCTTCTTCTTCCCAGCATTCCATTTAGCCCCCCCCAAGCTCTGTTTCCCTATAGCTCTTCTATAGGCCCAAAGCAGTGCCTTTGTTAACTAATGAAAGCAGCACATAGACAGAAGGACCTCCTACACCAATTCCATACTGGCTAGTTTTCATTCTTTGAGAAAATGCTATACTCACTACTAGAAGAGAAAAGTACTTATCAGTCTTACCCAGTTGTGAACTCTGTGTGCTACCATAATGATAGGCCTGGAAGACAGACCTATTGGTGCAATAATAGCATGGCTATCATGATTGAATCCAAATACTTTCTGATTGGATTTAATACCACTCTGCATGATGAACTTCATATCTGGTACCATTATCAAGCCAAGAATCGTTATCTGAACACATAATAGGTCCTAGGGTGATAATCTAGTATTATTATGCTAAATGGACATATAATTATACTAACTCTTAATGACTTATTGTTATAACCACAGATCAGTATGCTTCTCTCAACCTTCATCAGTGAAGCTTCTATTTAGAGTAGGTTGTGGCTAACACAGAGACCCACAACTGGTCATGGTGCAAAGAATAAGAGACTTTGGAATGTCCAATTTTAAATGGAACATCTATATTACACCCCTTCTGCCAAGGTTCAGGGATGATTGTAGAAAAAGGGAAGAAGGGAGTGTAGGCACTGGCAGCGGGAATGACTGCAAGAAAGAGTGTCTTCCAGACACAGCTGGGCAGACACACATGGGCACTCATAGCAGCTGTGACAACATGAATAAGTCATGTGCAAGCTCAAATCATACAACTACCCCAGGAGGAGAGGCGAGGAGGCAGGAAATCCCAGCCCTAGCTGAGCAGCTATTGACAGTTGAGAAAAAGGGAGAAAACTGGGAGAAAGAAGGTCAGTTTTAGAAGCACAGCCACTGGAAAGTGACCACATTCTAGTAAAAGGCTACAAAGCAAGCACAAACTGAGGAGAGAGAGAGAGAACACAAAGTTTGATAGGTGGGGAAGGGAGGGGTGTGAACATGGCAGGAGTTGGGAAGGGGTGAATATGATCAAGACACATTGCACAAAATTCTCACAGAAGCAGTAAAAAAAATTACAAATAACTGTAGCTATGATGATCCGTCAGGGGTGTTTAAGTGGGATCTCCTTGAGCCTCTTACTTCCTGACTGTATTTTCTTTCTTTGTTGAAAATTTATTCTTGTCTAACTTGCTCATGGAAAAAAACCAAACCCCTCCACAGAAAATCCTGGCTCAGCTAACCGCATTCCATCCTCATATTTTACCGAATAATGCATTACAAATCATACAGATGATTGTCATCATTATAAAAATCATAGGTGTGCTTTGTGCAAACTTCAGGATATTATCAATAAGATGTGGGAGCAATACTTAGTTGCCTGTGATTTTTGGAGTTTCTGGGTAATAGCTGCATGATAGCATGATTTTTCCACATATTCTATTCTGTGTATGACCTAAAATGCAGATAAAATGAATGGCTACAGTTAACGCTTCTTAAACAATTTTGGAGCATACTGAAGGTGGTTCCATGTACCTTATTTGTTTCCATTTAACAGCATCTCAACACTCCTCTTCAGTTTTACTAAATATGATCCTGTGCCCTTGCTGAAGGTCTATTTCATTTCAGCTAAGGACTATGTAATTCCTTTGCCTACCCCCAAATAACTTTTTGTGAACATTTACGATCTTAATTTCTTTACAGTTGTAAAATAATGCTACAGTGAACATCTTTGTAGATAATTCCTAATACACAACTTCTCCCCTCCCCAAAAACCACACACACACACACACACTCCAATAGTTTCATTTCTGGTTTTATTTTTGTTTTTTTATAGAATGTAATGGAGGACACTATATGTTTGACTTACCATTGTAGGCTACAGTACATCACTTCAGAGAAATTACAGCAACAGGTGCTCAAGACAGTGATCACGTGACACCACATCATGAGCAGAGAGAAACAAGTCTTATGCTAATAGCTTTCTTCAGTCTTATGCCACTCTGGGGACAGCCCACAAAACTGTCCACACATTCCAAGTAGGTCTTTCTACCTCACTTCAATTAAGGTCGTCAAGACAACCCCCACAGACAAGCTAACACCATTGAGAAAAGTCCTCAATCGGAAGTCTCTTCCCAGGTGATGCTACAGTGTGGCAGGTTGACATTTAAAGCTATCCCTCTTCTGCCTCCCCACCACAATCCTTTTAAGATATATGTCACAGTTTCTCAGTGTCAGCACTGTTAGCACCAAGGGTCAGTTCATTCTTGTTTTCTATGGTTCAGTGTCCTGGATACAGTATGAAGATCAGTTATTACAGTCTCTGGATGGATGAATGGATACATACATAGACAAACAGTAGGTAGGCAGACATACAGACTCACAGATTGATATATAGATGTGATAGATAGATGATAGGTAGGTAGAGAGATAGATACTTTTAGTTAGCAATCAAAAGAACATGCATGCTTCATTATGACATTTTCATATATATATATATATATATATATATATGTATATCTCACTGTGTCTTGTTCATATTCACCCCAACTACCTCCCTCCAACCCTGCTTCAATATTCCCCTCCCTCCAGCAAAAAGTCACCCTTCTGTTTTCACACCATTTATACTTAAGAATAGCTGTTTTATGTCTATTTGAGACAGGGTATTAGGTTTGTGACCTCAGACTTACTGTGTAGACGAAACTCTCCTGGAACACTTGACCCTCCTGCCTCTGCCACCTGAGGTTACTGGGGTTACAGGAAAATAATCACCTCCAAAGCCCTTAAGCACCGTTCTAATTTTGTCTGTTCACCTTCCCTTCTAGCTGACTCCCCACAGGCCCTGTGACCTTACCCCCTTGATGCTGTCTTGTTTGACCAAGCACCTCACACTGGAGTTCCTAAACAGACCAGCCTCCCACAGGCCACCTCTCTGCCCACTGCCATTCTGCTCCTTTGCCTTTTCCTGCCCCCTTCTCCTCCTACACTCAAGGCAAGAGAAAACAGTTGTTCTTACAAGAAAAGCAAGATTCATGATGAGACTTTCTGCAGCCCTCAGCAGGAAATACTGACTGTGGGTTGGGTATCTACCAAAAACAGGTGCATGCATTATCAGGGAGGCTTTGCACTGGAGGGGGAGATGCAGAAGGAAACACTTGCATTATACAAGAGTCACATACAGGAAACATCTGACTTGCCTTAGACTATAAAACTCTGAGTTGCAGGCGCCACCTGGGATAGCTCAGTAGGTGAAGAGCTTGCCTATCCTAGATAATCCTAAATATTGAGGAAGGCCTTTCGTGATGGCTGGTAGATTAACACATTTGCCTCCAACCAACATTTTGTTATCAAAAGCACCCATGTTCTCTTCCATGCTAGTGGCTTGCATAGTGACTCTGGGTGACTTAAAATGAACACAAATGTGAATATTATTTCTACATTATTCGAAATATATTTGAGCCACCTCCATGCCTGTGGCTGTAATGAATGTGCCAACGTTTGCTGAAAATCTTGTTAGAGAGTACATTTCCTTCCTTCTTAGAAGCATTCCCCTGACAACAAAACTCTGATTCAAAATTCATAAGCATCTTAAAAGTCCAGCTTCTCTGAGTGAGATCTTGTGGTCCTCAGATGCAAAACATTTGGGTATTAACGAACAACGCTGTTCACATTCGGCACCGTTTGTCAGATTTTTCCTTTTTGAAAAATCAAATCTACAGCCAACAAAGGCTCAGCCTTTTTTCCGCCCACAGAGGCCAGCACCAGAGGGGGAAAGATCTGCAAGCTGCCTGCCCTAAGTCCCACAGTAGCAGGTGCAGTCTAAACCACACCTCCACACCTGTGTGCCTGGGCCTCCCTCCCCACACTCGGCAGCCATCCTCTGGCCCGCCATCTTTACCCCAGTGCTTATTCATTGCCTCTATTTTGCAGCTATCTTACTTTCCTTTGATTGGCTTCCAAAGTGGAGTATAAATTGTGGTTTCTTAGGCTCTGCAATTAGCCTTTAAGGAATCTCAAGTTCACAGTGAGAAGAGAGATCGTCTCATCAAGGCAAAACCCCCTGGACCATAGAATCCTGAAGCTCTCTGGTTTCCAGGCTTGAAGCCAGAGTCCTTGTGTGGAAGTCCAGCTTTTCTTTACTAGTTCAGCTTCATTGTGAATATAAAGCACTCACAGAGTGGTCTGCAGGGTTCCTTCAGCTTCAGCCCTTTCCCCCTCCCCTCCCCCTCATCTCTCTTTCTTTGTCACTCTCAAGTGCACTTCCTTTCTTTCTGCTGCCTTTTCTCTTCCTTTCTTCCTCTATGTCTCTCCCCTCCACACTTTTCTCTTTCTCTCTTCTACCTCTAAGCCCTTCTTTTTTCTCACCCTCCCTTTCTCCCCCCCTCCCCGCAACCAGGCTCTCCCTTTCTGCCCCTCTCTGGATCTCTGGATCATTTCTCCAGTGCGAACCTTGTTATTGGCTCAAAGGCTGTCAATTGTGCAAGCGAATACCCCTGGATAATTAGCATCTCATGGTAGAGCATCCCCTCCCGCCAGCCCCCAGAGGGAAGGGAGGAATGAGATGCCCAGAGCCTGTCAGTGGCATTGTGTGTAATAAGGGCTATCCTTCAAGTCACTAGCTCATTTCCACTCACTCTTTTATCCTGGTGTGGCTCCCCCACCTTTTCATGTTGAAAAATTTCCCAGCTTAACATCTCATCAAAAGCCTGTCTTCCCTCTGTTCATGCTTGATCTGGAGACACTAATTCTTGCATTTATGTGTTCTTGTTGTAAAAAGAATACATGTTCATCACAGAAAATGTTGAAAGTATGAAAGAATATAAAGCAGGAGGGAAAAAGCTCCCTAGACCATAACCCCCACCCGCAGAGGCTCTTGGTTTTGCTGTGTTTCCCACCCAGCCTACTGGCGTTGGGGGTGGGGGCTGACAACCCGTGTAATTCAGCTGAGGGTCCATTTTCACCAGAGTGCTGAAGAGAGAGGTTTCTAACTTGCATCTACTGTAAAGTTGGAATGATGCAGGTTTCCTCTTTGCCCCCTTCTCCTGCACAGTGTGGGACGCAGGAAAGTACAGCCCTTTGCAAGGATGAGTTTTAACCAGCCCCAGCCTTCCATCTTCCCCAGCTCCCCACAAGAAGAACACCTCCATGGGTCGTTGCATTAGCTATTAATTGGTTTGCTTGGTTGATTTGGTGTCTGTAGTGTACACACAAGTGTGTGTGCATATGCACATGTACCTGTTCCTGTGTGTGTGTGTGCGTGTGTGTGTGTGTGTGTGTGTAAGTGTGAAGGCAAGAAGTCAACACAGGGTCTCTCGCTATTGTTTCCCAACTTATTTTCTGAGATAGGGTCTCTCTGAGCCCAGAACTCACTGATTGATTGGAATGGTGAGCCAGCAAGTTACAGGGCTCCCCCTGTCTCTGCTCTCTGGCTTTCCTGTGGAAGCCAGTATGCCAGGCTTTCTACCCATGCTGAGGCTCCAAATTCAGAGCTTCATACTTTCACAGCGAGTGCTCCACCCACTGATCAATCTTCCCAGCCCTGAATCCTAGCACAGTGAGGCCTGGTCCTATTGAGATGAGAGAAAAGAAAGCAGGGGGTGCTTAATCTGGAATAAAGATAAGATCATTGCTAGCTGCAGAACAAGGAAATTAAGTGATTGTCACAAATAACCTAAAACAGCTCAGTGGGATCTGTGGAGATTTTTAACAGCTCTGTGAAACCTAACATCCATCTGACAGTCAGAAAAGCAGGGGAGGGTCCTTGCATTGCTTCTGCATTAAACAAGCAAACTTTTAACTGATTGACATCCAGGGATGCTGACTGACCTCTGCCTTCAATTAACTCAGTTTGAGATCATGACTGTATGGGGCACAGTTTGGCTTTCATAATCTGAGAAAATAAGAGCTCTAAAAAGGCACAATGAGGCAAAAATGCCTTTGTGTGCAGTGTGCAGAAGAGAGTAACATGGCCTAGGAAGAGTCATGTCACCCATGAAGAATGAGAGTATAAGTATGCCTGTAGCTATTCCAGATGTGCAGGTGGGCTGAAAGCTACCAAACCACGAGGCGAAGCATCAACCTGTGTGCTTTCAGAAATGAACTTGGCATGGAGCCTGCCTGAATTCTCCTCTTCTGCCTTTTGTTCTGAAATTTGCTCCTAAAAATTTAGGTAGAAATGTACTTAGATTTAACTTTGTCTTCTTTCTGCTCTTCAGTAGCCCTCCTAGGGCTTCCCTCTGTCTTACCCACAATGCCAGAAGGAGCAAGCATGAACTCAAATGAGCCTCCAGCTGGCAACAGCTCCCAGGCCTCCATGGAGAGATGGACATGTCCACAGGTCATTCAGCACATGAGGAGCAATCCTGACATAGAATTCTGAGGACGTACCTGGGGAGTGTGAGGAGATGGTGGACTGCTTCCAAAAGCAGAGCATTTTAATTAGGTCTTATGAAAGAAGTCAAAGTTTGGGTCAAATTTCAAAAAAATGAGGACTAGGAAGCAAGTTTCTAAGTTTTCTTTTGAAAAGTCACTTTGGTCTGACAGAAAAGTGACAGGATCACTATAAAGTGGCAGTTAATGCGTGGAAAGGAGCCCAGAAGGTCCTAGACCACACTCTTTCCCCACCCAGATTACCTTTCTTCTTGTCCCAGATCATTCACTTATTTTGGGATCCTATAGGGAAATCTTGTTTATTTAATTTAGGGTTTGGGGGAGGGGCACTACTGGGGATTGAATTAGAACCTAGAACTTGCATGCACTCTGCCTCTGAGCCATGTCCACAGCTCTTTTTCTTTTCTTCTTCCTCTTTTTTAAAATTAATTGTCCATTTTCAAACATGTTATTTGAGCTACAATGAACATAAAACCATACCCCTGCTATTTACTGCTACCAAAGCTCTCCAGTCAAATTCAGGTAGTTAGCTACCCACCACCAAACTGTAAGTTTAGAGGAGAAATTACCAATAATGTGGTGGTTTTAAAAAATTGCCCCCAAAGGTAGGTATGACATTGTTGGAGAAGGTGTGGCTTTGTGGGAGGAAGTGTGTCTCTGTGGGAATGGGCTTTGAGGTCTCTTATGCTCAAGCTGCTCCTAGTGAGACAGACCATTTCCTGTTGCCTGCAAGACGTAGGACTCTCAGCTGCTTCTCCAGCACTATGTCTGCCTGCACACTGCCATGTCCCACCATGATGATGATGGAATGAACCTCTGAAATTGTAAGCGAGCAACCTCAATTAAATACTTTCCTTTATAAGAGTTGCCTTGATCATGGTGTCTCTCCAAAACAATAAAAACCCTAATTAAGACAAGCAGCCAAGCTTGCCTTGAAGAAACAGCAAGGCCATGTGGCTAATAAGCTTCAAAATAAACGAGATGTAAAATGTGGAGATGAATCTGCATGTAGTCTTTTTTAAGAAATAGATAAGTGTAAGTAGCAGAGGAAAAGATAAAACCCAGATGGCATGTAAGATTGAACCCTCCTGATTACTCAGCCAATGAGGGGATATGAGTTCAAGGTTATGAAAACAGCACTCTGTGCTCAATCAACATTCTCACCATTCTGGGCTGAGAACCAGATTTTTGTAAAGTCCTCAAACTGCCTCGTTTTTGCTGCCCCGAGTCTCCAGTCAGTGATCACTCTATATGTGTATGGGTGGAGTTGGGGGCGGTTGTTACTCACAACACTCAAATAAGCTTATATTTGGTGACTGAAATTAATATATGATTAAGTCTAGAGATAAAAACCACTAGAGGCCAGATGTATACAGAAAAATTCAACCTTGACTTTGGGGTGAGAAAGAGAATGAGTCACAGAAACACACAAAGAAATATTGGCGTAAGTGGGCAGCATAGCATGAGCACAGGACAATGCTATTAACGACGGTAGCCCAGGACCAGTGCCAACCACACTTCCTGAGAATCTATCATGGCTTCCTTGATGATGGCAATACTTAAAAATAGGAGAAATGACTTTGGTTCCTAAATCACTTGTTATTATCATTTTTGTTTGTTAATTTCACATATGTTATATGACATATATATGATATATTTATTATATATAATCATATATATCATATATGATTATTTATGATATATAATCATATATACTTATTTATGATATATATAATCATAACAAGCATGTCTTTAGGTGTGAAATGCTATAAAATGGACAAGTCACATTGCTGAGGAATTCTCACACAGCAGTAATAAAGGCAAATGAAGGGTTCATCATCTTATATCTAATCTATGTTACCTACCTATCATATTTGTATTCACACATACAAATACATGAAGTGTGCGTGTATGTGTGTGTGTGTGTGTGTGTGTGTGTGTGTGTGTGTGTGTGTAGAGAGAGAGAGAGATCTTTGAGAGCACACAGTCACATCACATGGTGGCACACTCCTACCACCCCAGCACTCAGGAGGCTGAAGCAGGAAGACTGAATGTTCAAGGTCAGTCTGGACTAGAGAATAAAGTCAAAACCAGCCTGCTGCATAGAGATACTGTCTAAAAAACTAAAACCTAGGAATGGGTGTGTGGCTCAGTAGCAGAGAACTTGCTCAGTATGTGCATTGCTCTGGATTCCCTCTCCAGCATCACAAAGAAAGGGAATCAAAGCCAAGTACACACTCTTTGGCACTCACAACTAGTTCACAGCATTTACAGTCACCATCTAAAAGAAGCCTGTGTACAATTTTGTCATATCTAGCTCTGTGCCTTCTCTTTAGCTCATTTTCTTTCTTTTATTTCAAATATTCTTTTTTATGAACAAAGGACTGAAGAAGGAGAGAAAGAAAACAGAATAATGAGAAAGGAAAAGAATGAAGGAAATGAAGACTACGTAGTCAAAACAATATCCTGTTTCTCTCCGTGGGGTTTCACTGCAGAGCAGAGACCGGTTTCGTGGACAGTATGAGGATGGATATTTGCATAACCAGTATGCTCAATGATGTATACTGTGGGGAGACCTTACGGGTTCAATAAAATCAAGAGTTTCGCAGGCTTGTGTTTTGATGGGGAGACAGCTGAGAAAATAAATCGACTTAATAGGAAATTACAGAGGAGCCATTCTTCCCTTGCCTAAATGAGAAACTCTTTTTGGGTTGGAGGGCGATGCTGCACAATGTTTTCAATGGCAGATACCCGACTTTTGTTGCCTCTTTACAAGATGATAAATATTCATGCCTGTGAATTACCATTCACTAATGGCCCTGTATTTGGCACACCTGTTGTGGCTCATCTCAGAAACAGCGGTGACAGCTTAGGATGACAATGCTGGCAGGTGTTAACAATGGGATATTGTGCCAAAACCAAGGAAATAACAAATTTCAAGATTTTCCATGCAACGGAGGTTTTCCACAGCGTCCATCCCTACATGACATCCATCATCAATATGGTTCTAGTTTGTTCTAAAGTGTGGAGAATCCAGAATGTTTTAAGATGGTTCTCAAAATAGACCTTATACATTTTTCATTCTGTTTTTGTTCTGTGTTGGTTGGAATTATAGGCTTGACCTGTGGTCAGCCTTTCAAGTTTCACACTTCTGTTTCCTCTCATCCATGATGGACAGGTTAGCCATGTGATGAAACCTACCTGACTCTTCTGTTGTGTTTATAGAGTAGCAAGAGCAATAGTGTCCCTCATTGTAGTGGAGCTTCTTCACACAGCCATGCTGACACCTGGGCAGGTTTTGGGGAAACACCTTATGCACTGTGGCTGCCCTGAACATTGGAAGGTATGTATCTGACTCTATCCCTACAGCAACCTTAGCCCCCTTTCTGTTAGGACAACTAAAATGACTCAATTTTCCTTTTGCTAAATGCACGCCAAAGGCAAACACATTTCATTTGTATTCTAATAAATAAAGCTTGCCTGAAGATCAGAGAGTAAAACAGTCCCACTGGTCAGTCTTACAGACCAGGCAGTGGTAACACACACTAGTTGCCATAGAAACTGGGAAATGTATGCCTTTAATTCCAGCCCTAGAGAGGAATATAAAATGGGAGGAGACAGCTCACAGGTTCAGTCTCATTCTGAGATTCCTGGAGGCAGTTCTA